>CM076730.1:16222664-16613058 GCA_038501795.1 Pseudopleuronectes americanus
ATGAAAGGTATCGATCAGCAAAACAATGGGCATCCAACACACTGCCCGGCACTCTAGCACCCCCACACGGTCTCGAGTCGCATCAGAACACATCAAACAGCCGGCACCTTTATCTTTTATACAGTAGGTCCCTCCTCGATGTGCACAGGCGTAGTCCACGCCTCTTGGCACTGGAATCCAGGAAGTGAGAAGGAGCAAACGCCTCCCAGTGTCACTCCTCCTTTAGTTGCTCGGCAAAATGTTCATCTCTTGACCAGCCTTGACACAGCTGATGCTATGTAGGCCAGTGGTGTTGTCCATTGGAGCAAAGAATATTATGTTTCTGCTTCATCAAAACAATGTCCTGTTGGTTTTAACATTAGGATCCTCGAAACCAAAACAATGAAACATAACAATGTCACTCAGAACCTGGGACATCTGCTTGAACTCTATGTGATGTCAAATTAATCCAAGGGAGTTATGCTTTTAATATAGAAAGTTTAGAATTTAGAACAATTAAAATATTCATGATTAACACCAGGAAGGAAAAGGTAATTTGTGTAGAAGGCCTTTTATCTGGCCCAAACTGTTCATGCCCCCCCTCCTGCTTTATTCCAAAGAGTTTCAGTCAGATCCACATTAGCTTAAATTTAAATTCCTAACAGCCCCGGGGTGCTGGGGCCTCTATTTGTGCCGGGCGTTTCTTTGCCTCTAATGAGCGTGTTCACCGTTCAAATTCATTATTTGTTCAATGACTTAAAAGTAAATATTTAAACAACTTGTGTTTTAACTGCACTAATAGCTACAGGCGGGTGCAGAGGATGAGCGAGGTGAGGAAGGCGAGGATGACCACAGAGTCAAACCACAGGAGGAGATAATCGTTCTTCCCATCTGAAAATACAAACCACATTTTAGAGTTTAGATGATGCTTCTTAAATAATTGCTCTTACATTGCGAATATTTAAACATTTATTGGGAAAATTCACAAGTGCCCTCTACGTTCTACTTTATTTTCTATTTTAAATTTGATATTCTATTTTATTCTATTTTATACAATTTTATTTTATTTTTTAGGTTGTAATTACTTGAGCATTGCTAGAAGAGAGCCTCTGACTCAAGCATTTCACTGCCAGCGACTGCTTAATGTTATTGTTGTGCATTTGATAAATAAAAAATCTTGAATCTTGAATCTTTAGGACATGTCTCTACTTCCTCCCACGATCCAGAAAGAAGATCTAGATATGAACGCCGCCATTTTTCCCATTTGAAACCACAGTCTGCACAGTAGCATATGGGGGGATTGCGTCAATAACAGCACACTTGACTAATCGCAAGTCCGTCTCAGCTGTTAATCGTTACGCTTCACCCTAGTTTTTATCAAGAATCCAAAATAGTTTTCGAACACTGTCACAAACCATTATATGAAAGTCAAAACAGTCTGGAAGCTCTGGGTGCCGCACAGTCGGCAGATTGATGGTTTTCAGTGTTGGGAAGATGTTCACTGATAGCAGCCTAGACACACACACACACACACACACTCCACATTAGCTTAAATTTAAATTCCTAACAGCCCCTGGGTGCTGGGGCCTCTATTTGTGCCGGGCGTTTCTTTGCCTCTAATGAGATTAAGCTGTTTGTTTTCTCGGTGTTGGCCTACTTTGAGATTGAGCTGAAGAGTCCTGAGGAGAAGATACCTGAAATCGACCACAGCTGATGGGGCTTTGGATTCATGCAGCCTAACAGAGAGCACGTTCAAAAGAACGCGTTCATCGAACATGTTCTTTTTTATGAGAATGTTGAACTGAACGCAACTTCATGACAAACAATGAATTTGAACGGTGAACACGCTCATATTATCTGAGGTCTAGCTAAAACTTTACGGAATGTTTTCGCATTACACTTTTGTTATTGCCTGTCTGTGGTAGGTTGTCGTAAATGTCCTCATGGTATTACTGTAACACGTTAACTTTTATCTGGAAGCAACAAGTTCCATTGTTGTGTGAATTTGCTGAGAGCTATAGAGCTAACATTAAACAATTAATGACTTAAAAGTAAATATTTAAACAACTTGTGTTTTAACTGCACTAATAGCTACAGGCGGGTGCACACACACACACACACACATACACACACACACACACACACACACACACACACATATTAACAGGCAGCACTCATCACCTGGCATAAAACCTGTATTTTCAGTTCATTCACCTTTTGAAAGTCTAAGGAGAAGTTGAAGCGTGTGAGAGAACTGCTGTTGTCAAGCGCCTGCTCGGGGTAAAGGGACGTACAGTCTGTGAGGAGGAACTACAGACAACCTGTTCAACAGTTAGGTACATTTAATATTGTTAAGTTGGTTGGTGTGTGTATCTTTACTTGTTTATTGTGTTATCAGCAACTGCTCCAAGTTTAATTTATGGACACATGGTAGGCCTACACATTTCATTGAACAAACAAGATAAGGTAAGATGTAGCCATATTGATACTCCGAGGAAATTCATGATTCACTGATTACGTTATGGTGAATGTTACACAGTGAAATGATGACCTAAAGTAGTTGTCTTCTTGTGAACCTTGTTCACATCTAACTGGTTTTGCACCATAAGCACAGAAACTCTTCAATATTTGTGTTTATTTTCAGCAAAAATCCACAACAGGATAGGGTTGGTTGTTTGGAGCCAGTCTGGCTAACCTTCTTCTGACTCTGTAAACACAGCAGTTATATGTTAAATTGTTTTTCCACTGATTATGCGTCCCCTGGGGCCGGTTTTTCAAAAGTTTTGGTAATCTCGTTTTCTGCTATCCAGGATCACGTAATCCATTTTATTTTTATGCTGGTTTTTCAAAGCAATGTGGGATTGGATTACTCTGATCCGGATTCAAACTTTTCAGGATTACCAAATCTGGATTACCTGTGGTCTAAATGGGACTATCACAATGTAGCTATGTAAAGAACAACAGGTAGAATAGTGTGGGGTCACTCCAATATGCTTTATTTGAACGGAAAATAGGACTGAACGGAACAGCAAACAAACAATATAAACACAACATTGCGACCAGGTGCAAAGTCCCTCTCTGTGATGACGTCCCTGATGCACCTGATCCCCTTGGAGACACTGACCAACCTCCGGCATTCTGTCAGAATGAGGGCCCGACTGGACGACCAATAAAAGATGCAATTGTTAGATACTATTTTTGATAAGTCCATGACTGATGATTGTGTCACTCTGTGTCTGTTACAGGAATCAGTCATGGGACTACTGCTACCTCTCCTTCTTGCTCTACTCTCCTGTTTGATTGGAGGACTCTACCTACTTGGTGTGTTTCGACGGCAACGACCAGGTGAACCCCCTTTGGATAAGGGGCTCATCCCTTGGCTGGGTCATGTCTTGGAGTTTCACAGGAACACATTAAAATTCATCGAGAGGATGAAGCAAAAACACGGCGATGTGTTCACAGTGCAGCTGGGAGGGGGTTATATCACATTCCTTCAGGATCCTCTGTCGTTTGGGGCTTTTGCTAAGGAGAGTCGAGAAAAACTGGACACCATACCTTTTGTTAAACAGCTGTTGCGCAGAGTGTTTGGATATGTGTCAGAGATGGATTACCACACTCTTCTCCAGGTCTCCAACAACAAGTACCTCACGGGAGACGGCCTGAAGGTATTGACACAATCTATGATGGATAATTTGCAGAATCTGATGTCTCATGAAATCAGCTCAGCAGCAGACCAAAGCAGCTGGAAAGAAGATGGACTGTTTATGTACAGCTACAATATCTTTTTTAGGGCCAGCTACTTATCTCTGTATGGCAATGCATCTCCCAAGTCAGAAGAAAGTGAGGAGAAAGCCAAAGAGAAAGACAGAGCTGAATCTGAAGCCTTGTTTAAAGAGTTTCGTAAATATGACCAACTCTTCCCCGACCTGGTTTACGGGGTCCTCTCAAGGAGGGAAAGGTTGGAAGCAAAGAGGCTGTTGGAACTATTCTGGAGCACTCTGTCGGTGCAGAAGATTAAAATGAAGAAAGACGTCAGTGGCTGGATCTGGGACAATGCCCAGTATCTAGAGGAAAATGGTATGAAGGAGTCAATGATAAGCAGATACATGTTCGTGCTTCTTTGGGCCTCTCAGGCCAACACAGGGCCAATTTCATTCTGGCTGCTCCTCTTCCTCAAGAAACACCCAGAAGCCATGAGAGCAGTGAAGGAAGAGATTGATAAGGTTCTGAAGGAATCAGGGCAGGAAGTCAGACCTGGAGGCCCTTCTATCAACCTGACCTATGAAATGCTGAAGGAAACACCCATCTTGGACAGTGCTTTGGAAGAGACCCTCCGACTCTGTGTTGCACCTGTCCTCAGCAGATGTGTGATCCAGGATATGACCCTCAAGATGGCAGATGGACGTGAATATTTCCTCCGCAAAGGTGATAGATTGGCTATGTTTCCTTATTCTGCTGTTCACACTGACCCAGAGATCCACCCTGACCCACATTCATTTAAATATGACCGCTTTCTGAATCCTGACGGGAGCAAGAAAACTGACTTTTACAAGAATGGGCAGAAGGTGAAGTCTTACTTCATGCCCTGGGGCTCTGGGGTCTCCATGTGTCCCGGGCGTTTCTTTGCCTCTAGTGAAATTAAGCAGTTTGTTTTCCTGGTGTTGGCCTACTTTGAGATTGAGCTGAAGAATCCTGAGGAGAAGATACCTGAAATCGACTTCAGTCGATGGGGCTTTGGATCCATGCAGCCTAAAAGAGAGGTCCAGTTTCGATATCGACCAACATTCTAAACCCAACTAATCTCTTAGGTACATTTAATATTGTTTTGCAGGGGAACTATTCCACATTCAAACCTCTGATTCCACTAGGCACGAGCTTCCTCTTTTTACTGAGTCACAATTGTATCCGCAGAGGGATTTTGTTCAAGTTTTGCCATTGAATCAGCTTCTATATATACATTCTATTCAAAAACAATGTGGACACAACCCATTGTAGCTGCTGAGATTAAATAAACAGGTTATACAGTCAGTCGTGACTCTGAATACATGTTTTTTGTTGTCTTTACGTAGCAGTTTTGTGTTTTGGTACCTTTAGCAATATGTGGATCAATGTCGAAGGTCTCATTTCCAGGATCAATGCAGCTGTTTCTGTAAAATTCTTGACAGAGAGACAGATCTCTCCCATCAACCCTTTCGTATGCAAGATTATCAACGGTCAGGTTTTGGAGACTGATAGTCAAGTGCCAAGAAGAGTTTTTTGGTGTCATTAAGTCAATTTGTGGCAACCATGCCTGCCACAGCGAGCAGGAAAGAGACAAGTTTATATTTAAAATACCAGGTTGTTACATTTTAAATACTGAAGATAAAATCCCCACATTTTGAGGTAAAGGTAAGAAATTTTCACCACTTTCTACCTTTCTGCAAATTTTGGTAAGAATTTGAGCATGTTAAAACCTTCAAAAAGCCAATTAATCTTGAGAAAGAAGTTTGGTGGTGATAGGACAATTGTTGAGATATCTATATTTCTCTGTATCTTGTGACTATATTTTACCTGTATCCTATGAATAATTTCAGCTGCGTAGTCTATATAATCAATAATGCACAAACTGTCACTGTAACCTGTGTAACTAAAAATGTTTATGACAGTTTGTTCCTTGAAATAAGCTTATGCTATAACTGTTTCTTTTCCTGAAATGATGCCTATCTTTTTGACTCAGACACAGGGTCAGGCAAAGGGCACGACCACAGAAAGAGACAAACCAGCCGTTAGCAACTGACTGGTAACCAGGCACATGAGCAGGTGTCAATCTGAGTGTCACTCTGACTGCAAAATACAATTCGGAGAAAAGTATGTGATGGAAAATTAGCTTGAGATATGGAATAATTAAATTCTCAGACTGGAGTTGCCATTGAGTCTTTGTAGTGGTAGGCTCTGCATAGTTTGCACAACAAGCACGGGTGCTCAGGAATAGGGAGAGTAGATACCAGAACTAATACAAAGAGATGCTTCATTAAAAGTGGTGAGAAAAATATATGAAATCCTCCTCTAGGTCTTATCTTCTGGGTCAGTCCGCTGTAGCAAACTCCCTGTTTGCCAAGGCCACAGTAGTGGGAAACCTGGTCGGTTGAGTTTTCCCGTACAAGTGATGTGCTTGCAAAAAACTGCACTCTGAGGAAGCAGTATACATTTGGCCAATAACTAAATTCCCTCAAAGAAAAAGACCCGCCTCTTTGCTGCACCCTGTGTCTTTATAATACTGTGGACTTAGGATGAAAGGGAGCTTCTTCTCGACATGATCCAGTGAACCTGGTGACGTGTCCGGCAGAACCCCAGAGACTCTCTGTAAGTATTGTTCTTATACAATAAACTTGTTACTGTGAAATCTTTGAACATTGAATTTGTCTAATCATTGCCTTTCCCATCTGAACCTGGAATCAACGAACACGACGCTGTCAGGTCCGGACTGGACCGGGCTCGACACAATGCACAGCGGAGTTATGACAACATCGTCTCCTTTAGTGAAGGATGAACCATCGCCGTACCTCAACACCTGACAACACCTGTGCAAGAAATAAAGATTCCTTCGATCTTTGAACACTGACATTGCAGGAGTGGAGTTGTTTGTTCATTTAACTTCTTAGGTTTCATAAAAGGATTGAAGTAGAAAGACTTGTACTGTATATGTATACTTAAAACTAAGGTATTATTTTGTTAGGGTATTACGTAGCTAACAACTGCTTGATAAATAAGCCTAAAAGCTCAAATCAGGGTTTTGCAGTTTTCAAACATTCTCACCAACCATTATATGAAAGTCATAACAATCTGGAAGCTAATGGTGCCGCACAGTCTGCAGATTGATGGTTTTCAGTGTTAGGAAGATGTTCACTGATAGAATCCTAGACCCCACACACACACACACGTATTAACAGGCAGAACTCATCGCCTGGCATAAAACCTGTATTTTCAGTTTAGTCACCTTTTGAAGTCTAAGGAGAAGTTGAAGTGTGTGAGAGAACTGCTGTTGTCAAGCGTCTGCTCGGGGTAAATGGACGTACAGTCTGTCAGGAGGAAATACAGACAACCTTTTCAACAGTTATGTACATTCAATATTGTTCTGCAGGGGAACTACTCCACATTCAAACGTCTGATTACTATTTCTGATCACTATGCACGCGCTTCCTCTTTTTAATGAGTCACAATTATATCCACAGTGTGATTATGTAACATTGTCGCCATGAATCAGCTTCTGTAAATACATTCTATTCAAAAACAATTTGAACACAACCCATTGCAGTTGCTGAGATTAAATACACAGGTTATAGAGCCAGTTGTGACTTGAATTTACATCGTTAATTTAACATTAAAAAGCTGCTTAGTTCAAATTCAATGAAACTTGTATCTGTCAATAAACAGGTTGAAGGTTTAACTGATGCAGCTGCTGCTTTTTTTCCAATGAGATATATGAACCAGTAGGTGGTGCAATAGTCACAGACTATAAAGCATGTGTAACGGCACAATGACCATTGTCCCAAAGATTCCTTTATAATTGTATATTATATATAAATATGTTGCTGCCAAATCAAACAACCCATCCAGTCATTATAACAGTCAGGGTTGTACAGTGAGTTAACTCTACAGCTTAACATAAGATTTGGGTGTCTTCCATTTATTTATACATTTTTAAACTTTTTTTAATTGTTTTGGCTATTAAATTAAGTGCATGACAAGATGAGGGTGTAGAAAAGTATCTGTAAATCAATAAACAACTTGTGACAATGACACATCAGAACAACAACATAAGAGAAAACAGACCAGCAGAGAAGAAAGCCTCACACTGGGTGTGCTCTCCTTATCACAAACTTTCACTGGCAGTTGCAGAATTATGAACAAAATTACAGCTTAATTCTCAGGTGCTCTAAATTATTATTATTTTACCTTTCTCATCTAATCTCAACCTCTTTAGTGAGTGTCCTCATTTCAATTCTTACATAATTTGCTAATGCATCTACGGTGTTTGTTATGCTGAGTAAATATTTAAACAAATGGTGAGTTCGTTGTGTCAAAAACTAAATGCATCATACTCATGGACCCTTGAAAGACCCTGAGGCACTGCTTTTCAAAGTTCTACTCCAAGCCCTGTCGTTGATTGGCCGTTTATCCTAAATATGAGAAGATGAGCCGAACTCGGTTTGGTTCAATCAAGTATTTATTTAAGAAGCAATGAAAGGTATCGATCAGCAAAACAATGGGCATCCAACACACTGCCCGGCACTCTAGCACCCCCACACGGTCTCGAGTCGCATCAGAACACATCAAACAGCCGGCACCTTTATCTTTTATACAGTAGGTCCCTCCTCGATGTGCACAGGCGTAGTCCACGCCTCTTGGCACTGGAATCCAGGAAGTGAGAAGGAGCAAACGCCTCCCAGTGTCACTCCTCCTTTAGTTGCTCGGCAAAATGTTCATCTCTTGACCAGCCTTGACACAGCTGATGCTATGTAGGCCAGTGGTGTTGTCCATTGGAGCAAAGAATATTATGTTTCTGCTTCATCAAAACAATGTCCTGTTGGTTTTAACATTAGGATCCTCGAAACCAAAACAATGAAACATAACAATGTCACTCAGAACCTGGGACATCTGCTTGAACTCTATGTGATGTCAAATTAATCCAAGGGAGTTATGCTTTTAATATAGAAAGTTTAGAATTTAGAACAATTAAAATATTCATGATTAACACCAGGAAGGAAAAGGTAATTTGTGTAGAAGGCCTTTTATCTGGCCCAAACTGTTCATGCCCCCCCTCCTGCTTTATTCCAAAGAGTTTCAGTCAGATCCACATTAGCTTAAATTTAAATTCCTAACAGCCCCGGGGTGCTGGGGCCTCTATTTGTGCCGGGCGTTTCTTTGCCTCTAATGAGCGTGTTCACCGTTCAAATTCATTATTTGTTCAATGACTTAAAAGTAAATATTTAAACAACTTGTGTTTTAACTGCACTAATAGCTACAGGCGGGTGCAGAGGATGAGCGAGGTGAGGAAGGCGAGGATGACCACAGAGTCAAACCACAGGAGGAGATAATCGTTCTTCCCATCTGAAAATACAAACCACATTTTAGAGTTTAGATGATGCTTCTTAAATAATTGCTCTTACATTGCGAATATTTAAACATTTATTGGGAAAATTCACAAGTGCCCTCTACGTTCTACTTTATTTTCTATTTTAAATTTGATATTCTATTTTATTCTATTTTATACAATTTTATTTTATTTTTTAGGTTGTAATTACTTGAGCATTGCTAGAAGAGAGCCTCTGACTCAAGCATTTCACTGCCAGCGACTGCTTAATGTTATTGTTGTGCATTTGATAAATAAAAAATCTTGAATCTTGAATCTTTAGGACATGTCTCTACTTCCTCCCACGATCCAGAAAGAAGATCTAGATATGAACGCCGCCATTTTTCCCATTTGAAACCACAGTCTGCACAGTAGCATATGGGGGGATTGCGTCAATAACAGCACACTTGACTAATCGCAAGTCCGTCTCAGCTGTTAATCGTTACGCTTCACCCTAGTTTTTATCAAGAATCCAAAATAGTTTTCGAACACTGTCACAAACCATTATATGAAAGTCAAAACAGTCTGGAAGCTCTGGGTGCCGCACAGTCGGCAGATTGATGGTTTTCAGTGTTGGGAAGATGTTCACTGATAGCAGCCTAGACACACACACACACACACACACTCCACATTAGCTTAAATTTAAATTCCTAACAGCCCCTGGGTGCTGGGGCCTCTATTTGTGCCGGGCGTTTCTTTGCCTCTAATGAGATTAAGCTGTTTGTTTTCTCGGTGTTGGCCTACTTTGAGATTGAGCTGAAGAGTCCTGAGGAGAAGATACCTGAAATCGACCACAGCTGATGGGGCTTTGGATTCATGCAGCCTAACAGAGAGCACGTTCAAAAGAACGCGTTCATCGAACATGTTCTTTTTTATGAGAATGTTGAACTGAACGCAACTTCATGACAAACAATGAATTTGAACGGTGAACACGCTCATATTATCTGAGGTCTAGCTAAAACTTTACGGAATGTTTTCGCATTACACTTTTGTTATTGCCTGTCTGTGGTAGGTTGTCGTAAATGTCCTCATGGTATTACTGTAACACGTTAACTTTTATCTGGAAGCAACAAGTTCCATTGTTGTGTGAATTTGCTGAGAGCTATAGAGCTAACATTAAACAATTAATGACTTAAAAGTAAATATTTAAACAACTTGTGTTTTAACTGCACTAATAGCTACAGGCGGGTGCACACACACACACACACACACATACACACACACACACACACACACACACACACACATATTAACAGGCAGCACTCATCACCTGGCATAAAACCTGTATTTTCAGTTCATTCACCTTTTGAAAGTCTAAGGAGAAGTTGAAGCGTGTGAGAGAACTGCTGTTGTCAAGCGCCTGCTCGGGGTAAAGGGACGTACAGTCTGTGAGGAGGAACTACAGACAACCTGTTCAACAGTTAGGTACATTTAATATTGTTAAGTTGGTTGGTGTGTGTATCTTTACTTGTTTATTGTGTTATCAGCAACTGCTCCAAGTTTAATTTATGGACACATGGTAGGCCTACACATTTCATTGAACAAACAAGATAAGGTAAGATGTAGCCATATTGATACTCCGAGGAAATTCATGATTCACTGATTACGTTATGGTGAATGTTACACAGTGAAATGATGACCTAAAGTAGTTGTCTTCTTGTGAACCTTGTTCACATCTAACTGGTTTTGCACCATAAGCACAGAAACTCTTCAATATTTGTGTTTATTTTCAGCAAAAATCCACAACAGGATAGGGTTGGTTGTTTGGAGCCAGTCTGGCTAACCTTCTTCTGACTCTGTAAACACAGCAGTTATATGTTAAATTGTTTTTCCACTGATTATGCGTCCCCTGGGGCCGGTTTTTCAAAAGTTTTGGTAATCTCGTTTTCTGCTATCCAGGATCACGTAATCCATTTTATTTTTATGCTGGTTTTTCAAAGCAATGTGGGATTGGATTACTCTGATCCGGATTCAAACTTTTCAGGATTACCAAATCTGGATTACCTGTGGTCTAAATGGGACTATCACAATGTAGCTATGTAAAGAACAACAGGTAGAATAGTGTGGGGTCACTCCAATATGCTTTATTTGAACGGAAAATAGGACTGAACGGAACAGCAAACAAACAATATAAACACAACATTGCGACCAGGTGCAAAGTCCCTCTCTGTGATGACGTCCCTGATGCACCTGATCCCCTTGGAGACACTGACCAACCTCCGGCATTCTGTCAGAATGAGGGCCCGACTGGACGACCAATAAAAGATGCAATTGTTAGATACTATTTTTGATAAGTCCATGACTGATGATTGTGTCACTCTGTGTCTGTTACAGGAATCAGTCATGGGACTACTGCTACCTCTCCTTCTTGCTCTACTCTCCTGTTTGATTGGAGGACTCTACCTACTTGGTGTGTTTCGACGGCAACGACCAGGTGAACCCCCTTTGGATAAGGGGCTCATCCCTTGGCTGGGTCATGTCTTGGAGTTTCACAGGAACACATTAAAATTCATCGAGAGGATGAAGCAAAAACACGGCGATGTGTTCACAGTGCAGCTGGGAGGGGGTTATATCACATTCCTTCAGGATCCTCTGTCGTTTGGGGCTTTTGCTAAGGAGAGTCGAGAAAAACTGGACACCATACCTTTTGTTAAACAGCTGTTGCGCAGAGTGTTTGGATATGTGTCAGAGATGGATTACCACACTCTTCTCCAGGTCTCCAACAACAAGTACCTCACGGGAGACGGCCTGAAGGTATTGACACAATCTATGATGGATAATTTGCAGAATCTGATGTCTCATGAAATCAGCTCAGCAGCAGACCAAAGCAGCTGGAAAGAAGATGGACTGTTTATGTACAGCTACAATATCTTTTTTAGGGCCAGCTACTTATCTCTGTATGGCAATGCATCTCCCAAGTCAGAAGAAAGTGAGGAGAAAGCCAAAGAGAAAGACAGAGCTGAATCTGAAGCCTTGTTTAAAGAGTTTCGTAAATATGACCAACTCTTCCCCGACCTGGTTTACGGGGTCCTCTCAAGGAGGGAAAGGTTGGAAGCAAAGAGGCTGTTGGAACTATTCTGGAGCACTCTGTCGGTGCAGAAGATTAAAATGAAGAAAGACGTCAGTGGCTGGATCTGGGACAATGCCCAGTATCTAGAGGAAAATGGTATGAAGGAGTCAATGATAAGCAGATACATGTTCGTGCTTCTTTGGGCCTCTCAGGCCAACACAGGGCCAATTTCATTCTGGCTGCTCCTCTTCCTCAAGAAACACCCAGAAGCCATGAGAGCAGTGAAGGAAGAGATTGATAAGGTTCTGAAGGAATCAGGGCAGGAAGTCAGACCTGGAGGCCCTTCTATCAACCTGACCTATGAAATGCTGAAGGAAACACCCATCTTGGACAGTGCTTTGGAAGAGACCCTCCGACTCTGTGTTGCACCTGTCCTCAGCAGATGTGTGATCCAGGATATGACCCTCAAGATGGCAGATGGACGTGAATATTTCCTCCGCAAAGGTGATAGATTGGCTATGTTTCCTTATTCTGCTGTTCACACTGACCCAGAGATCCACCCTGACCCACATTCATTTAAATATGACCGCTTTCTGAATCCTGACGGGAGCAAGAAAACTGACTTTTACAAGAATGGGCAGAAGGTGAAGTCTTACTTCATGCCCTGGGGCTCTGGGGTCTCCATGTGTCCCGGGCGTTTCTTTGCCTCTAGTGAAATTAAGCAGTTTGTTTTCCTGGTGTTGGCCTACTTTGAGATTGAGCTGAAGAATCCTGAGGAGAAGATACCTGAAATCGACTTCAGTCGATGGGGCTTTGGATCCATGCAGCCTAAAAGAGAGGTCCAGTTTCGATATCGACCAACATTCTAAACCCAACTAATCTCTTAGGTACATTTAATATTGTTTTGCAGGGGAACTATTCCACATTCAAACCTCTGATTCCACTAGGCACGAGCTTCCTCTTTTTACTGAGTCACAATTGTATCCGCAGAGGGATTTTGTTCAAGTTTTGCCATTGAATCAGCTTCTATATATACATTCTATTCAAAAACAATGTGGACACAACCCATTGTAGCTGCTGAGATTAAATAAACAGGTTATACAGTCAGTCGTGACTCTGAATACATGTTTTTTGTTGTCTTTACGTAGCAGTTTTGTGTTTTGGTACCTTTAGCAATATGTGGATCAATGTCGAAGGTCTCATTTCCAGGATCAATGCAGCTGTTTCTGTAAAATTCTTGACAGAGAGACAGATCTCTCCCATCAACCCTTTCGTATGCAAGATTATCAACGGTCAGGTTTTGGAGACTGATAGTCAAGTGCCAAGAAGAGTTTTTTGGTGTCATTAAGTCAATTTGTGGCAACCATGCCTGCCACAGCGAGCAGGAAAGAGACAAGTTTATATTTAAAATACCAGGTTGTTACATTTTAAATACTGAAGATAAAATCCCCACATTTTGAGGTAAAGGTAAGAAATTTTCACCACTTTCTACCTTTCTGCAAATTTTGGTAAGAATTTGAGCATGTTAAAACCTTCAAAAAGCCAATTAATCTTGAGAAAGAAGTTTGGTGGTGATAGGACAATTGTTGAGATATCTATATTTCTCTGTATCTTGTGACTATATTTTACCTGTATCCTATGAATAATTTCAGCTGCGTAGTCTATATAATCAATAATGCACAAACTGTCACTGTAACCTGTGTAACTAAAAATGTTTATGACAGTTTGTTCCTTGAAATAAGCTTATGCTATAACTGTTTCTTTTCCTGAAATGATGCCTATCTTTTTGACTCAGACACAGGGTCAGGCAAAGGGCACGACCACAGAAAGAGACAAACCAGCCGTTAGCAACTGACTGGTAACCAGGCACATGAGCAGGTGTCAATCTGAGTGTCACTCTGACTGCAAAATACAATTCGGAGAAAAGTATGTGATGGAAAATTAGCTTGAGATATGGAATAATTAAATTCTCAGACTGGAGTTGCCATTGAGTCTTTGTAGTGGTAGGCTCTGCATAGTTTGCACAACAAGCACGGGTGCTCAGGAATAGGGAGAGTAGATACCAGAACTAATACAAAGAGATGCTTCATTAAAAGTGGTGAGAAAAATATATGAAATCCTCCTCTAGGTCTTATCTTCTGGGTCAGTCCGCTGTAGCAAACTCCCTGTTTGCCAAGGCCACAGTAGTGGGAAACCTGGTCGGTTGAGTTTTCCCGTACAAGTGATGTGCTTGCAAAAAACTGCACTCTGAGGAAGCAGTATACATTTGGCCAATAACTAAATTCCCTCAAAGAAAAAGACCCGCCTCTTTGCTGCACCCTGTGTCTTTATAATACTGTGGACTTAGGATGAAAGGGAGCTTCTTCTCGACATGATCCAGTGAACCTGGTGACGTGTCCGGCAGAACCCCAGAGACTCTCTGTAAGTATTGTTCTTATACAATAACCACACACACACACACACGTATTAACAGGCAGAACTCATCGCCTGGCATAAAACCTGTATTTTCAGTTTAGTCACCTTTTGAAGTCTAAGGAGAAGTTGAAGTGTGTGAGAGAACTGCTGTTGTCAAGCGTCTGCTCGGGGTAAATGGACGTACAGTCTGTCAGGAGGAAATACAGACAACCTTTTCAACAGTTATGTACATTCAATATTGTTCTGCAGGGGAACTACTCCACATTCAAACGTCTGATTACTATTTCTGATCACTATGCACGCGCTTCCTCTTTTTAATGAGTCACAATTATATCCACAGTGTGATTATGTAACATTGTCGCCATGAATCAGCTTCTGTAAATACATTCTATTCAAAAACAATTTGAACACAACCCATTGCAGTTGCTGAGATTAAATACACAGGTTATAGAGCCAGTTGTGACTTGAATTTACATCGTTAATTTAACATTAAAAAGCTGCTTAGTTCAAATTCAATGAAACTTGTATCTGTCAATAAACAGGTTGAAGGTTTAACTGATGCAGCTGCTGCTTTTTTTCCAATGAGATATATGAACCAGTAGGTGGTGCAATAGTCACAGACTATAAAGCATGTGTAACGGCACAATGACCATTGTCCCAAAGATTCCTTTATAATTGTATATTATATATAAATATGTTGCTGCCAAATCAAACAACCCATCCAGTCATTATAACAGTCAGGGTTGTACAGTGAGTTAACTCTACAGCTTAACATAAGATTTGGGTGTCTTCCATTTATTTATACATTTTTAAACTTTTTTTAATTGTTTTGGCTATTAAATTAAGTGCATGACAAGATGAGAGTGTAGAAAAGTATCTGTAAATCAATAAACAACTTGTGACAATGACACATCAGAACAACAACATAAGAGAAAACAGACCAGCAGAGAAGAAAGCCTCACACTGGGTGTGCTCTCCTTATCACAAACTTTCACTGGCAGTTGCAGAATTATGAACAAAATTACAGCTTAATTCTCAGGTGCTCTAAATTATTATTATTTTACCTTTCTCATCTAATCTCAACCTCTTTAGTGAGTGTCCTCATTTCAATTCTTACATAATTTGCTAATGCATCTACGGTGTTTGTGATGCTGAGTAAATATTTAAACAAATGGTGAGTTCGTTGTGTCAAAAACTAAATGCATCATACTCATGGACCCTTGAAAGACCCTGAGGCACTGCTTTTCAAAGTTCT
Source organism: Pseudopleuronectes americanus (assembly GCA_038501795.1). NCBI lineage: Eukaryota > Metazoa > Chordata > Actinopteri > Pleuronectiformes > Pleuronectidae > Pseudopleuronectes > Pseudopleuronectes americanus. The sequence continues at coordinate 16,238,436 of CM076730.1, forward strand.
ACTCCAAGCCCTGTCGTTGATTGGCCGTTTATCCTAAATATGAGAAGATGAGCCGAACTCGGTTTGGTTCAATCAAGTATTTATTTAAGAAGCAATGAAAGGTATCGATCAGCAAAACAATGGGCATCCAACACACTGCCCGGCACTCTAGCACCCCCACACGGTCTCGAGTCGCATCAGAACACATCAAACAGCCGGCACCTTTATCTTTTATACAGTAGGTCCCTCCTCGATGTGCACAGGCGTAGTCCACGCCTCTTGGCACTGGAATCCAGGAAGTGAGAAGGAGCAAACGCCTCCCAGTGTCACTCCTCCTTTAGTTGCTCGGCAAAATGTTCATCTCTTGACCAGCCTTGACACAGCTGATGCTATGTAGGCCAGTGGTGTTGTCCATTGGAGCAAAGAATATTATGTTTCTGCTTCATCAAAACAATGTCCTGTTGGTTTTAACATTAGGATCCTCGAAACCAAAACAATGAAACATAACAATGTCACTCAGAACCTGGGACATCTGCTTGAACTCTATGTGATGTCAAATTAATCCAAGGGAGTTATGCTTTTAATATAGAAAGTTTAGAATTTAGAACAATTAAAATATTCATGATTAACACCAGGAAGGAAAAGGTAATTTGTGTAGAAGGCCTTTTATCTGGCCCAAACTGTTCATGCCCCCCCTCCTGCTTTATTCCAAAGAGTTTCAGTCAGATCCACATTAGCTTAAATTTAAATTCCTAACAGCCCCGGGGTGCTGGGGCCTCTATTTGTGCCGGGCGTTTCTTTGCCTCTAATGAGCGTGTTCACCGTTCAAATTCATTATTTGTTCAATGACTTAAAAGTAAATATTTAAACAACTTGTGTTTTAACTGCACTAATAGCTACAGGCGGGTGCAGAGGATGAGCGAGGTGAGGAAGGCGAGGATGACCACAGAGTCAAACCACAGGAGGAGATAATCGTTCTTCCCATCTGAAAATACAAACCACATTTTAGAGTTTAGATGATGCTTCTTAAATAATTGCTCTTACATTGCGAATATTTAAACATTTATTGGGAAAATTCACAAGTGCCCTCTACGTTCTACTTTATTTTCTATTTTAAATTTGATATTCTATTTTATTCTATTTTATACAATTTTATTTTATTTTTTAGGTTGTAATTACTTGAGCATTGCTAGAAGAGAGCCTCTGACTCAAGCATTTCACTGCCAGCGACTGCTTAATGTTATTGTTGTGCATTTGATAAATAAAAAATCTTGAATCTTGAATCTTTAGGACATGTCTCTACTTCCTCCCACGATCCAGAAAGAAGATCTAGATATGAACGCCGCCATTTTTCCCATTTGAAACCACAGTCTGCACAGTAGCATATGGGGGGATTGCGTCAATAACAGCACACTTGACTAATCGCAAGTCCGTCTCAGCTGTTAATCGTTACGCTTCACCCTAGTTTTTATCAAGAATCCAAAATAGTTTTCGAACACTGTCACAAACCATTATATGAAAGTCAAAACAGTCTGGAAGCTCTGGGTGCCGCACAGTCGGCAGATGATGGTTTTCAGTGTTGGGAAGATGTTCACTGATAGCAGCCTAGACACACACACACACACACACACACACACACACACACACACACACACACACACACACACATATTAACAGGCAGCACTCATCGCCTGGCATTAAACCTGTATTTTCAGTTCATTCACCTTTTGAAAGTCTAAGGAGAAGTTGAAGCGTGTGAGAGAACTGCTGTTGTCAAGCGCCTGCTCGGGGTAAAGGGACGTACAGTCTGTGAGGAGGAACTACAGACAACCTGTTCAACAGTTAGGTACATTTAATATTGTTAAGTTGGTTGGTGTGTGTATCTTTACTTGTTTATTGTGTTATCAGCAACTGCTCCAAGTTTAATTTATGGACACATGGTAGGCCTACACATTTCATTGAACAAACAAGATAAGGTAAGATGTAGCCATATTGATACTCCGAGGAAATTCATGATTCACTGATTACGTTATGGTGAATGTTACACAGTGAAATGATGACCTAAAGTAGTTGTCTTCTTGTGAACCTTGTTCACATCTAACTGGTTTTGCACCATAAGCACAGAAACTCTTCAATATTTGTGTTTATTTTCAGCAAAAATCCACTACAGGATAGGGTTGGTTGTTTGGAGCCAGTCTGGCTAACCTTCTTCTGACTCTGTAAACACAGCAGTTATATGTTAAATTGTTTTTCCACTGATTATGCATCCCCTGGGGCCGGTTTTTCAAAAGTTTTGGTAATCTCGTTTTCTGCTATCCAGGATCACGTAATCCATTTTATTTTTATACTGGTTTTTCAAAGCAATGTGGGATTGGATTACTCTGATCCGGATTCAAACTTTTCAGGATTACCAAATCTGGATTACCTGTGGTCTAAATGGGACTATCACAATGTAGCTATGTAAAGAACAACAGGTAGAATAGTGTGGGGTCACTCCAATATGCTTTATTTGAACGGAAAATAGGACTGAACGGAACAGCAAACAAACAATATAAACACAACATTGCGACCAGGTGCAAAGTACCCTCTCTGTGATGACGTCCCTGATGCACCTGATCCCCTTGGAGACACTGACCAACCTCCGGCATTCTGTCAGAATGAGGGCCCGACTGGACGACCAATAAAAGATGCAATTGTTAGATACTATTTTTGATAAGTCCATGACTGATGATTGTGTCACTCTGTGTCTGTTACAGGAATCAGTCATGGGACTACTGCTACCTCTCCTTCTTGCTCTACTCTCCTGTTTGATTGGAGGACTCTACCTACTTGGTGTGTTTCGACGGCAACGACCAGGTGAACCCCCTTTGGATAAGGGGCTCATCCCTTGGCTGGGTCATGTCTTGGAGTTTCGCAGGAACACATTACAATTCATCGAGAGGATGAAGCAAAAACACGGCGATGTGTTCACAGTGCAGCTGGGAGGGGGTTATATCACATTCCTTCAGGATCCTCTGTCGTTTGGGGCTTTTGCTAAGGAGAGTCGAGAAAAACTGGACTCCATACCTTATGTTAAACAGCTGTTGCGCAGAGTGTTTGGATATGTGTCAGTGGTGGATTACCACACTCTTCTCCAGGTCTCCATCAACAAGCACCTCACGGGAGACGGCCTGAAGGTATTGACACAATCTATGATGGATAATTTGCAGAATCTGATGTCTCATGAAATCAGCTCAGCAGCAGACCAAAGCAGCTGGAAAGAAGATGGACTGTTTATGTACAGCTACAATATCCTTTTTAGGGCCAGCTACTTATCTCTGTATGGCAATGCATCTCCCAAGTCAGAAGAAAGTGAGGAGAAAGCCAAAGAGAAAGACAGAGCTGAATCTGAAGCCTTGTTTAAAGAGTTTCGTAAATATGACCAACTCTTCCCCGACCTGGCTTACGGGGTTCTCTCACCGAGGGAAAGGTTGGAAGCAAAGAGGCTGTTGGAACTATTCTGGAGCACTCTGTCGGTGCAGAAGATTAAAATGAAGAAAGACGTCAGTGGCTGGATCTGGGACAATGCCCAGTGTCTAGAGGAGAAATGGTATGAAGGAGTCAATGATAAGCAGATACATGTTCGTGCTTCTTTGGGCCTCTCAGGGCAACACAGGGCCAATTTCATTCTGGCTGCTCCTCTTCCTCAAGAAACACCCAGAAGCCATGAGAGCAGTGAAGGAAGAGATTGATAAGGTTCTGAAGGAATCAGGGCAGGAAGTCAGACCTGGAGGTCCTTCTATCAACCTGACCTATGAAATGCTGAAGGAAACACCCATCCTGGACAGTGCTTTGGAAGAGACCCTCCGACTCTGTGTTGCACCTGTCCTCACCAGAGCTGTGCTCCAGGACATGACCCTCAAGATGGCAGATGGACGTGAATATTTCCTCCGCAAAGGTGATAGATTGGCTATGTTTCCTTATTCTGCTGTTCACACTGACCCAGAGATCCACCCTGACCCACATTCATTTAAATATGACCGCTTTCTGAATCCTGACGGGAGCAAGAAAACTGACTTTTACAAGAATGGGCAGAAGGTGAAGTTTTACTCCATGCCCTGGGGCTCTGGGGTCTCCATGTGTCTCGGGCGTTTCTTTGCCTCTAGTGAAATTAAGCAGTTTGTTTTCCTGGTGTTGGCCTACTTTGAGATTGAGCTGAAGAATCCTGAGGAGAAGATACCTGATTACGACTTCAGTCGATGGGGCTTTGGATCCATGCAGCCTAAAAGAGAGGTCCAGTTTCGATATCGACCAACATTTTAAACCCAACTAATCTCTTAGGTACATTTAATATTGTTTTGCAGGGGAACTATTCCACATTCAAACCTCTGATTCCACTAGGCACGAGCTTCCTCTTTTTACTGAGTCACAATTATATCCGCAGAGGGATTTTGTTCAAGTTTTGCCATTGAATCAGCTTCTATATATACATTCTATTCAAAAACAATGTGGACACAACCCATTGTAGCTGCTGAGATTAAATAAACAGGTTATACAGTCAGTCGTGACTCTGAATACATGTTTTTTGTTGTCTTTACGTAGCAGTTTTGTGTTTTGGTACCTTTAGCAATATGTGGATCAATGTCGAAGGTCTCATTTCCAGGATCAATGCAGCTGTTTCTGTAAAATTCTTGACAGAGAGACAGATCTCTCCCATCAACCCTTTCGTATGCAAGATTATCAACGGTCAGGTTTTGGAGACTGATAGTCAAGTGCCAAGAAGAGTTTTTTGGTGTCATTAAGTCAATTTGTGGCAACCATGCCTGCCACAGCGAGCAGGAAAGAGACAAGTTTATATTTAAAATACCAGGTTGTTACATTTTAAATACTGAAGATAAAATCCCCACATTTTGAGGTAAAGGTAAGAAATTTTCACCACTTTTTACCTTTCTGCAAATTTTGGTAAGAATTTGAGCATGTTAAAACCTTCAAAAAGCCAATTAATCTTGAGAAAGAAGTTTGGTGGTGATAGGACAATTGTTGAGATATCTATATTTCTCTGTATCTTGTGACTATATTTTACCTGTATCCTATGAATAATTTCAGCTGCGTAGTCTATATAATCAATAATGCACAAACTGTCACTGTAACCTGTGTAACTAAAAATGTTTATGACAGTTTGTTCCTTGAAATAAGCTTATGCTATAACTGTTTCTTTTCCTGAAATGATGCCTATCTTTTTGACTCAGACACAGGGTCAGGCAAAGGGCACGACCACAGAAAGAGACAAACCAGCCGTTAGCAACTGACTGGTAACCAGGCACATGAGCAGGTGTCAATCTGAGTGTCACTCTGACTGCAAAATACAATTTGGAGAAAAGTATGTGATGGAAACTTAGCTTGAGATATGGAATAATTAAATTCTCAGACTGGAGTTGCCATTGAGTCTTTGTAGTGGTAGGCTCTGCATAGTTTGCACAACAAGCACGGGTGCTCAGGAATAGGGAGAGTAGATACCAGAACTAATACAAAGAGATGCTTCATTAAAAGTGGTGAGAAAAATATATGAAATCCTCCTCTAGGTCTTATCTTCTGGGTCAGTCCGCTGTAGCAAACTCCCTGTTTGCCAAGGCCACAGTAGTGGGAAACCTGGTCGGTTGAGTTTTCCCGTACAAGTGATGTGCTTGCAAAAAACTGCACTCTGAGGAAGCAGTATACATTTGGCCAATAACTAAATTCCCTCAAAGAAAAAGACCCGCCTCTTTGCTGCACCCTGTGTCTTTATAATACTGTGGACTTAGGATGAAAGGGAGCTTCTTCTCGACATGATCCAGTGAACCTGGTGACGTGTCCGGCAGAACCCCAGAGACTCTCTTTAAGTATTGTTCTTATACAATAAACTTGTTACTGTGAAATCTTTGAACATTGAATTTGTCTAATCATTGCCTTTCCCATCTGAACCTGGAATCAACGAACACGACGCTGTCAGGTCCGGACTGGACCGGGCTCGACACAATGCACAGCGGAGTTATGACAACATCGTCTCCTTTAGTGAAGGATGAACCATCGCCGTACCTCAACACCTGACAACCCCTGTGCAAGAAATAAAGATTCCTTCGATCTTTGAACACTGACATTGCAGGAGTGGAGTTGTTTGTTTACGGCTCAGCATCAAAGGATTCATGGTCTACAACAGTGTGATTTAATGGTGTGTAATCAAACTTTGACACCACGCCACAGTCACACCGTGTGATGAAAAATCTATCTTTTAATAACTTTGTATCTCCATCTTGTTTTGATGACACTCATTATGTCCCGAGCAACGACAGTGGGAGGCCCGATTGAAATTATGAGGATTATTATTATTATTCAGGCAAATTAATTGGCTTTTTGAGGGCTTTAACATGCTCAAATTCTTACAAAAATTTGCAGAAAGTCAGTGCTTGGGCCCTACAAACAGAAATAATAATGGAGGGATTCACCTGCTGACGACAGCAGTGCACCAGCCAGAGAGTAACTAGTCCAACAGGGACACGAGTTCCTTTTTGCATGGACGAGACAGTGGAGACACAAGCCGATGACGCATCACTGAGCGTCCAGTTTTTCCAGAACACAGCCAGAACTCACAGTTACACCATCCAGGCTGATACTGTGTGTGTAACGGCCAAGTGACTAGTTTAACTACCTGCGCCAAGGAGGCTATATTTTCAGCCCCGTCTGTTTGTTTGTTAGCAACACTACACAATGACAACCGAATGGATTTCCACAAAACCCGGCGAAAGGATTTAGTATCTGGCAAAGAAGAACTCATTCAATTTAAGTGCTGATCCACCACTTTCAAGAAATAATCGTATTATGGATATTGAGGAAAAATATGAGGCACATTTAAGGAACTACTTTCTATGAGGGTGTGAAATCTTCTACAGCATAATTTAATTTACTCTACTCAGTGCTACTGCAGTTTTTAAAAAATTCATCCAGAGCTCCATAGAGATCATTTTTAGGGAGTTTTCTTAATGTTAACTCAATAATATGTTGTCGCTTTATGAAATGAGCCAAGATAAAATGTGTTAGTACTACAATACTACACAGCCACCAACAAAGAACAAAAGAGAAGTTGAATTCATTACAGAAAACCTTTAGTATGAGATACATTGTACAAGACAATTGAACAAAGTAAAGCAGTAGACCGTGTGTAACCATATTTTCTGTAGTGATAGAAATTCTAAATGACTTTTTCTCGACTTAATGCTGCTTAGAAACAAGTAGAAAACACTTTGAGCTGCACGGCTCTGGTATAAGATCCTATAAAACAAGATGTACAGTATATGCTCAAGTAGTCAATCCAGTGTATGTGATATATTCTCTCTCACGACACAAACTAGCAGCCGATTCTTCACAATATAGAGTGCAGAAAGAAATCACATCTTAGATGGATGAGCCGGGTGGGAACTAGAACTTGGGTCTTCACATACCAACATTTCTTACCCTCAATTTGTGAAGACGCTACAGCACACTATCTAACTTGCAATGAGAAATATATATTATAGGACGTACAATAATAAATTCAGACTTTCATTGTCTGATTGCTCTTCCGCAATTGTTCTGCGAAATTGATGTGTGTGTTTTGTTTTTTGAGACTTGGATACAAAGCAAGAATAAATATTATTACACCACTTTCAATACCATGATAAAAAGAAATAAAGGTCCTGTTATGCTGAGCACAAATTTTCATTTTCAATTGATTACTTTTCTTTGAAGGAATACTTCAATAATTCAGTGGTTGCAGTTCTATGCAAAACAGTTAGAAAATATCGGCTTCTGTACATTTGGATACTCTCACAGTGACATTAACAGAGCTTTTGTTTTTTTAAACATGGTGTATTGAAACACGGATCATAGTACCTCTACTTTTGCCTGAAAAGAGAATAAAAAAACAAGAATTACTGAAAGCTTGCATTAAAGCCATGTACTCATTCTAAATACATAAATATTTGTCTTCCAATTTAAACTGTATTTACTTATGAATTTTGGCCTCATCCCAATACTAAGGATACAAATTGGCAACACAACCCCGTCCCCAGAGAAAAAAATGTCTGTAATTTCTATCCAAAAAGCTGATAACTTTAGTGCTAACACGTTAAATATTCCATGGGCAGCCAATTCTCACAAAGTCCCTAATCACGAGCAAGAGCGACACCTAAAAGATGTGTTTGTGTACAAGTTGAGATGAGTAATTGTGGTCTGTGTCAGTTGGTCCCATGAGAACTGTCTAATTGAGGTGTGAGGTTAAAACATTTTTGGGTGGGACATTGGAGTCAGCGAGCGCGAGCGCAGTGGCTGGAAGTTCGGGTCCCCGCCACTGCTGGTGCATCCCGACCCGGCGACGTCTATGTTGGAGGGGGACTCGACGATCCCCTCATCAGGCAGCGGGGGAGCTCCGGGGTCTCCCGGCCTCGGGAGGCTGGAGGAGGTAGTGGAGGACGCTACGCCGATGTTAGCAACAGCCACGGAGGACAAGTCTCCACCTCTCTGTAACGACGGCAGGGTGAATGAGCCGACTACGTCTGAGGCGGTAGTGCTTCGTTCTCCGTCTGGGTGGAAAAGCATGGTGGAGTTGTTGGAAAATGTTGCGGTGGGGTCGCTGGTCGAGCTTGGAGTGCAAAGCTGGCTGTCAGATGAAGAGCTGGAAGCACCTGCTGTGGCGTGATGTACAAAGAGAGGAGAGGTGGGGAGGAAATTTGAATCAACCCATCAAGAATATGGAATAGATTTTAAAACACCAAACATATATCACCATGATGTGGCTTACTCACCCCTGAGAGACTCGATCTTCTCATTTTTGGCCTTTTGCACCTCGTCTGTGATCCTGGTGACGATAAAGTTTTGTGAGCGCAACTCCCGAATGGAATCAATCAAGGCGTCCAGGCCCCGGGGGTTGTCGGCCAGGTGGTCCAACAACATGGCCGTTCTCTTGGTCTGCGTGGTCCTGCAGCCGATTTCCTCTGCATCATCCCGTGTCAGGATCCTACGAGAGCGCAGGTAGTCGACGTGGCGCTCGGCCCTGATCTTTTCACAGAGGTAGTGCCGCAGCCTGGTCAGCACCTAGCAAATCCACAGCAGGAGAGGAGAAAGAGAACAAAGCGAGCAGGGGAACGAACCACAGAGAAATGCTGGGTTATTTCAGATACCACAACTTGGGGATGAGCCTGTTGAGCCATCTATCTGCGCTCTGCGATCTCCTCTAAATTCACATCTCTACCCAGCATCTGCGTCGACTCTGCCCTCTCTCTTCTCTGTGAATCAAGAGGAGACCATCATCTGCATAACCTGAGACTTTTTGAAAGACCAAAATCAACATTGTTTGAAAGACGATATGATGGCTCCCCTAAACAGTAGTCAGAGCAGCTGAGCGGGTAAGCCTTTTCTTTAATAAATCATAATATACTCCTAAATAGTATTGATCTCATTTTTAAATATTCTTATTATATTAATTCACCGTCTTTAAGGCATAAAGGATTTGTATAACTAAATACAGGTTTAAAAAGGCCAAAACACTTGAAGGTACACGATTGAAGTTATGTCCCTAACATCCACAGGTGGCCACTAACACCTGCTTCCGTCTACTGGTAAACGTAAAAGGCACATTCACCATCTTGTGCTGTATTTCTAAAATGATTGGATGTGACTGACGATCAGAAGATACAGTAGAATGGGGGGTGGGTCCAGCAACCAGAAGGTTGGTTGGTTCAAACCCCAGCTCCTCCTGTCCACAGGCTGGAGTGTCCTTAATCAAGGCACTGAACCGCAACTTACGTTTGATAAAAATTGGTTTAAATATTACGAAATTAAAAAAAGATCATTCAATTGTGTCGAATTAAAACAGTGTGGGGTCTAGTTCTTCACACACACACACACACCCACACACATACACACACACACATACATACATAGACACAGACACACACAATATGGTGGTTCATTTCCTCTTTACACAGGCCGAGTATGAGACAAGTGCGATCAAACACTGATACAACCTCATTATCCACACACATACATACACATAAGCATACATACACACACACACTCACACGCACACACTTACACACACACTGACTCTACCTACTCACGTCTTTTTTGATCTCTGCCATCTCATCTTCAGTGATCTGAGGAACATCCATCCCTCTCTCACGCAAACCTCAAATTCCAGGTGTTCCGGGTATCGAACGACGACGTGAACGCGTTTATCAGCCGCAAACAACGAGCCCGAAACACATCGATGAACTTATGACGCTCGTGAATCGGTTTGGTTCATGACTCGGTGTCGTTTTAAAAGATGTCGAGTCCCCTGTTCATTCAAGGTTTTCTGTTTCTAGAAGCCACAGGAAATAATAAAAAGTCCCCGGACTTCCTGATTGTGTCCGGAAGTTTTTTTTAGTTTTTTTTTACGTCAGCACGAGAGGAGAAGTAGAAACAGTTTCTCTTTATTTAAAGACAATGTTTCCAAAAAGTAAAAAACCCACGTTTAACACAACAGGACACTGACACACAACTTACATCGTCTGGACTCGTGCTCAGTGATTTCAAGTGCTTTAAAGTGGTTCGGATACAGGTGGAGTGCTGTATTGAAAAAGTCCACTGGGTGTCGCTGCTGGACAAGACAAAACACGTGTATTTTATCAAAAGGAGGGGCATTCAAATAACTTTATTTAAGATAGAAGATGACAAATAGTTAAAAACAACATAAGATCACACAGAGAAGAAGCATTCATAAAGAAAATTCAAATGGTTTGAATAAAGAATAAAAAGTAGTAGATAAGTAGAGACGGTGGTTGTTGATTTCACCTGTTCCATATCCAGGGGAAGTGATATTCTGATGAGCTCCACTAGATGGCACTGCTGAGCCTCCTCACGCACAGTTGATATCATATATTGTATGTTTGCAACTGTATCGCAGCAATGGAGTTCAAATTAACCCATTTAAAATATTAAATGACCAATACAAAAGTCAACATAGTATAATTCAGAAGATAAAATAAAATAAAAAAGAGTTGAATAAAGAATACCAATGTAAGACTGTTCATTGATCTCAAGAGTCTATTTATTATGCAGGTGAAGTGGTATTCTGATTGGCTCCACTAGGTGGCGATGCTGAACCTACTATCAGAATCAGAATCAGAAGTATTTTATTGCCAAGTAGGTTTACACCTACAAGGAATTTGCTCTGGTAATTGGTGCATACAATGAACATAGAAACATAGAAACATAAAAACGCAATAACATAAAAACGCAATAAATACACCATACATAATACAGTTCATTTCACAGGATCCCTGGTAAACATACTAGTAAACAAGTTCACAAGCAACACAATTATAGCCAAAACACAATGGATAAGAACCAAAGCCCAACAGAGACAAGTTAAAAACACTTGGTTTGTACAATCCTCATCATCAAAATAGTAACTAGCAACTGCCAATACAAGTACCTCAACGTTTTAAAAAGTAATTTATAATATTTTATCAACATGGACATGATTTAAAGGTAAGTTCTAGGGCTGTTTGAAATGATCTCTGCATCGCTATGGCTCAGCTAACACATCATTATCAGCCTAAATGGGCTTTTCTAGTTCATGGCATGTGCTGGCATTAGATATTTGAAGGAAAGCAGTTGTCACACAGTAGGTCAATTCTGTAAACAATATCAGAGCACAAGTCAATCCAGTAAATTGTCATATTTCAACTCTTCCCTCTGATCATGATAAACCCGGATCTGTTTGAGGACAGTTGCTCCCTGAGGAGATTTTTGTCTGGCCTGTTTTGTCATGTTCTAGGATTGTAATATGCACTCTGTGTCCGGAAAACACAATCTCCGAGCAGAGAGCTATCCTTACTCACTTTGAATCAGACCCACGTTTTGCCCTCGAGGCTTTATTTCTGCCTAATGATAATGGTTTGAAAGAGAGTGGGAAATACAAGCTCCGATATGTACGTGACTGCCGATGCATCCCAGCGATTTCTGGGGGAGAATTACAACAGAAATGATGCCCTTTAAATGTCAGGTGTTAAAAGGTCAGGCCGTGCGTACATCAGCCTCTCTACACAAGAGAAATATTTTTGGTAAATGTCTACAAAGCGTCCACAGAAACAAACAATATCCAGGAAAGGCTTCTAGGTAATTCAAGTCATTCGAGTCGAACAGTAGAGAGCAGAAGCCTGGAGATAATGTCGAATCAGCAATGAGATTTTCACACCAACACACAATGTTCTGACTCGGGGAGTAGGCTCTGCAGGGAACGGAAGACGGACAAAGGGAATCATTTATAGAAATGTTGTAATGAACTGGATTTGTAATCATATCTGGACGGCCCCTTCAGACTTCCCCGTCTGTGCCACAGAGTATGACCTGCTCCTAAATAACAACCAGAACAAGCTTCTCTCAGAGCCACTGTGGTTTTACACTGAGCAACAGAGCGGAGGTTCGGAGTCATCATTTGAATCCCCTATTATGTCTCTGTCTTTTTTTTGTATTTGTATTTTATCCTGAATCTTGACATAATCCCCAAATTACCTGTTGTCATGTTTTCTTCTTTTCTCCGACTGGTCATTATCTCAACCATCTGCCCACCCACTGTCTCCACGTCCCATTAAATGTCATCTTCAATTCCAAGGGCCATGCAATTAACTAAAACTACATGTGGACTAATGTAATTACAGTAGGATGGCATTATCAAGTGTAAGGGTATAACAAAGACAACAAAGGCCTTTTCTTGCTGACATCTCCAGGATGGGTAATTTGAAGTTGCATAACATCCTTTATAAGTAAATCCAGTTTTACAGATGCAATGGATGACCACAGGAACCTGGAAGCAAGATGACCGAAAACACATCAAATGTGGTATTTTAATTGATTAATGCTTCATTCCTATGTGATACATTACACATTTGTTTTATTCCAAGAGTTATATGGTTTAAACCACTATTAGCCACCACTTCTTCAACTCAAAGCTGTATCATTGTTTAAACTACAAAGTAGAAACATTTGTTGTGGTTTTTGGCCTAAATTATGTAACTGTTTCTTGGCAAAACATCAAACAGGAACAATTACTAGCAAGATGCAGCATTTAAAACTTCCCAGAAAGATGCCTTCAGTGTATATTTGCTTCTGTGGACAAATTTAATCTGTGTGAGTTTAATTTTGTTGACATTTTTTTTTATTTATAAAATTAGCGAACATTTTGTCTGCCCCTGGCCTAAATCTGTAGTACATAAAAAACAGTTCAACCTTCAAAGATTAGTGCAGAAAGAAGCCCAGGGAGCACCTTTGACTGAATAGAGCTAGCCGATAGCATGTTTCATGCTGGCTAGCATTTTAGGTTTGATGAGCCTGTGGAATCTTGTTTTTACAAAGATTTATGATTACATTTTTGCCAATTTTTCTTTTTTACTAGTACTACTTCCCAGATTGTAAAATTACCAGAGATCTTGCTGTTTGCTAGCTTCTAGTTTCTATGCTAAACTTAGCACACAGCTTTCTGACTGGCCATATCAGAAATTCCTTCATTGGATCACATCACGTGTCCCAAGTTTTCTGAAAGCTCAAACATATAGAATCTGACACTGGCCTTTCACTTTTGTAAGTGCCTGCATGTGGATGCCGGCTAGCTAAACTGCTAGCTCCTGCTAATCACCTGTTAGCGCCCAATAGCTCACCTAAAAATCCTAGCATAGTACAATTAAGTTGTACTATGCAAAAGCAAACCCTTTTTATCCTTATATTAACATTAATATCACTATAATTTGAAGAAACATTCACAAGCTGCTCTGTGGGAGTTGAGTGTTTAACATGAAATCCTTTCCCGGTCCTCCAGGTGCATGTTCTGTCATCTACAGTTCTGCAAGTTCTTTATATCACAGGAGGGAAAAGTTTCCAGTCCCACAACACAACAGCCATCGATTTTCCAGGAGTCAGTGGATACACCGAGCTCACGCATGTTCGCTCCTCATCTGCCGGAGCTGGCTCTGACTCAAACTAGCTCTGGAACCTCAGTTAGATAAGGAGGGGCATGTGCCAGTGTTCCCTGGTCGGCCTCTTGTTCACACAGGTTTTAATGAAAGGAAACTTTTTTCTTTTCTTTCCCTGATAGTTTTCATTGTTCTTTGATGTGGATAAAAGAAGATGCTTTCTTATCCTGGCAGCTGTTTCAAAGAGACCTGCAATGTTCATCCTGAGAGGAATGTTGCCGCAGGCGTCGCTCAAGTTTTCTTTTTGCTTTCTTGTTTCTGCGTGTGCATGTTTCTCATTCAGAACAAACAAAGGATACAGAGACGTGCAATATTGAATCCGAGCAAACTCTGATCCACGCACGCCCTAAAGGATTCTGGGAATTTGTATGCACGCAAAGTCGGAAAAAAACACAAACGCCCGGCCAAGGCAAGAGGCGGCAGTCTGAACACAGTTACGTCTGAGGTAGAAATTCAGTTGGTCAAGAAATATGTAGCTTCTCTTCAATATTTATATCAGAACTTGTGGTGCCCTGATGTGGAGTCCTGTGTGCGGCTGCTCTCACGTGTATAGAGGCTAATGATGAAATATTTCAGGCTTCAATGTTATTCTGACTTTTTATTTTTTGGCCTTAACAAAACCAGTTAGTACTACTGTACCTCAAGAAGTCGTTCTTTTATTCCTGCTGACTTAATCTAACCAGGAAAATTCCCATCAAGGTTAAAATATCTTTCATATGAAACAAGCATGGAAGAGAAGAAAGAAAAACACATTGTTTCTATACAAAATAACAGAAAGACAGCTAAATAAACAGAAAAGGCTTTTAACCCAACATCTAAAGCAGAAATTTGTTTAAAAGGAATTTTAACTAAGACTGAATTAATAAAATACACAATTCTTTATTAATATTTATGCTGCCAATTTATTTTGTTTTATAATATTGTTATATCAAGATTTTTTAGGTTAAAGATGTATATCGATTATAATATTTTCCGTGAAAGGATTTATATTTATTTTTTCAATTCAAGTTCTATATAATTGGTTCATTGTAGAAAGAGTTTCCTTTTGGATAATGGAATAGATACGAAAATGGATGATTTGGAGGGAGACCTCGGGCAGAGTGGAAATCAGACAGGGTGGTTCTTGGCTCCCTGATTGAGAGGAGGAGGAGGAGGAGGCGCGGCATCTTTTGGGCTTATGGGAGGACGCTGGGAGAAGCATTCTGATCATATGTTTCAGGAAACTTCTTCCGAGCGTATAAAGGGAGATGGGAAGAGCCAGCACTCTTCAACTCGCTGTCAGGTCCGGTGTTAGAATAAATAGACAGAAAGTTTATTCACTCGTGAAAGACAACTTCAACTTCTGATGATGTGGAAAATCTTTGTAGAGATCCTCTGCGTGACAATGGTGAGGAATTATTCACTGTTCATTCATCTGATGTGTTTTGGGCTGATGGTTCGCTTTCAGGGGCAAAACTCTTGTTTGGGAATGTTTGTGTCTCACTTCAGGTGTCGGCCTCGTGCCCAAAGGACTGTCATTGTCCCCTGGAAGTCCCCACATGTGCAGCCGGAGTCAGTCTCGTGCTGGACGGTTGTGGATGCTGCAGGGCTTGTGTTCGGCAGCTTTTTGAAGACTGCAGCACCTCGCAGCCATGCGACCACACCAAGGGACTGGAGTGCAACTTTGGAGGTGGATATCATTCAGCTAAAGGCATCTGTCGAGGTCTGTTCTCTTTTGTCAATGTTTCTCTCAATCAATTCACTCAATTTAAACGTATTATTTCAAGACTCTCTACTCGTGTTTCTGTAAAACAGCCAAATCAGATGGAAGAACTTGTGAGTACAACAACAAGATTTACCAGAATGGAGAGATCTTCCGTCTGAACTGCAAACACCAGTGCACTTGCATGGACGGCGCTGTCGGATGTGTCTCTCTGTGCCCTCGTGAGGTCATGCTGCCCAAACTGGGTTGTGCCAAACCCGACAGGGTCAAGGTGCCGGGACGGTGCTGTGAACAGCTCGTCTGCCGCGAGGAAGCAAAGCCAGAGATTTCTCTGAGGAAGAAGCACAGAAGGAAGGACAGCAAATACAAAATGTCTGAAAACGACTTAACCAACCAGTATGAGCTGGCGCCTGTGTGGAAAGGAGAATCTGGGCTTACAGCTGGTGAGTGATTGATGAAGGCTTTGAGAAGCAGCCAAGGAAACGTGTGAAATCACATATTTGGATATATGAAGAGGACTTTATGTGATTATCTTTTAGAAATTCATCAAATTGTGTGTTGTGTAATCTTAAGTGTTTGCATTTTCTACTGAGCAGCGTTCAGGAGTCACCCAGTGAGCCACATCTCTGCCAGAGGATTCAAGTGTGTGTCTCACACCACAGCCTGGTCCGCCTGCTCCAAATCCAGTGGCACCGGAGTGTCCACCAGGCGGACCAACAACAATCCTCAGTGCAAACTCATGGAAGAGACTCGCATCTGTAAAGTTCGCCCGCGCAACCATAGGACCTCCCTCAGATTGAAGGTACACCTCAAATATTTAATATCCCTTTTTTGTATATCTTAGACACAGCTTGATTATTTCATGCTACGGCACAGTTAGCCTTCTTTTGCGAAAAAACTGAATCTTCTCCCTTTCTACTAACAGAAAGGTCAGAAGTGCAACCACATGGTAAAGGCCGGCCGCCCTGTAAAACTGTCCCACGCAGGTTGCCATAGCCTGAAAAAGTTCCAGCCCAGATACTGCGGGTCGTGCTCACAGGGGCTGAGATGCTGCCGGCCGCATCGGACCCAGACGATACCCGTGAGCTTCAGATGCCAAAATGGAGAATCCTTCAGCAAGATGGTGATGATGATCCAGTCTTGCAGGTGTAACTGCTCCGCCAGCAGTGATTTCAATGATATAACTTAAGATTTAAACATTGTAAAATCCTTTAAAGCAACACTATGCAACTTTCTTTTACCCAGCTAAACTAGTTGGATGATTCACTGATTTGGAGCAGGGATAATGGTGCCGCTTCCATTCCCACTCCACACCCTGCACATCTGTTCCAGCTCTGTAACTTTGGTGAGTGAGTGTGATGTAATTTGACCAAATTAGACCCAGCAATTCAAAAAAGTAATGCCAAACTTTGGATCATTTAAAAAGTCATTAGAAAACTCCATTATTCAGGGAGGAAACTTTTAAACTATGAGGAATTTTAAACAGAGTTTGGTGAAATTTTCACAGCAGCAAATGTAATGTACATCGTTCAGTTGTGTTTCTGTTCAGTTTTTCCCTCGACATGAAAACCAGTTACTCGCTCAGATATGGTGCCCAATAGAAACACCACACGTGTGTCTACAGAGGGCGCTGTTGCTCAGTCAAAGTGACATAGTGTCGCTTTAGGTTTTGACTGACAGATGAACAGCTGACAGGATGAATTTAATCAACGATGTTGTTCATCATTCTGCTTCATAACACTGGAGCCTTTCGATTTGCTTCCTTGTGAAGCGTCTTGTTATTCTTCACTTTGTTTTATTGACATACATGTTCGAGCCTCCCGACAGGAAAGTCAACATGTCGCGTCAAATGATGTAAATACTACGGCAGCTTTTAAATAACATAATGTTATCTTTGTTCTATGTTGATAAACTGAACTTTTTCATTTTATTTATGACACTTAGATTTTTTCATAGTTTACTTAATAATGCATTCCTATATTTAATCACAGTGCAGTACAGTAATATTGGTTTGGTATAATTTTCTCCGCATTTGCTTGTGTGTTTAAAATGTTGAAGATATGACCTAAGATCAGGAAAACTGTATTATATGTAAAATACTCAGTTTTTCACAAATAAACACAAGGAAGCCCAACACAGTCAATTATTTTATAGTATAGAGAAAAGTAGAAACGTAGTTCAGCAGGAACTGGAACTTCTTAGTTGGTCTTTTATTACAGTTGTCATGAGGAAATGAGCTGTACTGTGTCAGCTGCATGCGTCTGACCCACTTCTGCAGAGACGTACATGTCTCCATGTCACTGAGGAGTTCAGCCAATGACTGTGACGTAAACCTCCGAGTGGTTTCCCTGCTGTCGGACAGATGCTGTGAGTGTAGTATCTGAATGTGTTACTGTATATGCAATTGAGGAAATAATTTTAACTCATACAACAGTGAAGCCTCTGTTTGTTTTTGACAATTATTTCTGTGTAAAAAAAAAGAAAGATAAATGGGTCATCTGATTCATTTGATACTAATGAGCAAATGAGCTTCAGGGTGTGTCGTTCAAGCTGAGACCAACCAAACCGCCAGATGTCAGATGTAAGTTTATTTTCCAATTTAAAAAAAAAGCAGAGGAAGCAAATTCCCAGTGTATGATCAACAAGTTGCCTAAAAGGGCAAGAACCAGAAGACTGGGAACAAGGGCGAGGCAGGGTTACTGACGCACACGCAGATGAAATGGTTCCATCCCTTGTCGGAGAACACAATAGAGCTTTGTCTTTGAGAACTTGAGAGGAGCACTGCTCACCCGGGGGAAATCGTCCTCACAGCGGTCTGGACCTAGTGGTTTATTGCCATAGACACAGTGTGGGACCACAAATCAAGCAACGACAAGATCCAGTTTGGCCTTCAGCTAAAATCGTGCTGCAGCAGATTCTGTGCCCCTGAGCCTCAGTAATATAACAACTTCTATTACAAAAACACGGACGCAACCCAGCATCAGAGGCTTGGAAATACTCCAGAGTTGAATCTCAGTGATCATCTTTGAGGCCCTAAAGGCACAAGCTCCACCTCTGACGGTTAAATAAAAGATTTCCTAACTAATTAATCTCCGTGCAAGTGAGAAACAAGAACATAGACACGATCAATACACATCACACCTTCCTTATTATTATTATTGCTGCTACGGATACACGATGATGCTCAAGCAGGGAGGTGGTAAAAAGAACATTTTCTGTGTCATGGATCAAAATCAGGGTGATCAACTACACAATATTCAATTGGAGTAAAGCTGGAAGAATATTCACATTCAAGCACCAAATTAAATGTGCTTTATTCTACCACATGTGAACTTGGTTGGGGAATTTGTAGCTACACATTTGTTTTTATAGAACAAATTGTATTGGTTAACCATTGTGCAGCTTCAAAAATGCAAAGCTATCTTATTGGGAGCCAGTTACACTGGAACAGACACTGAACTTTGTGTGTATGTAACTAAGAGTCTTATAGGGGATAAAAGATGATTAACTAAACAGTTCCACCTAGTGGCACTTTGCCTCTACCGGCTGGAAACACCTTATATATTTATTTATTTGATGTCATCTATGAAATCTCAGGCTGTGGAAATTGAGGAACTCATCCAGTAACTAAAAATGACTTTAAACAATCTGAGACGAGTGTAAAGCTCTGGCTACGTTTTTAACTTCATTAGTGCAACTGGCTCCTTATAGTACAGGAGTAAGACACAATACAGTAGCACCGAGAACTCAAAGCCCAAGATTTGCATACACAAGTGAAAATGTTCTGTAGTTTCTTGGGACATGAGATAAAAAAAGATTTAATTGCCTCTTACCTGACATCCACGTTCCATTGAAATTGGTTCAGTAGTTTTTACTTATTTGAGGTAATAAAACCTCAAATATAAAATATAATAGTAAACACGTGAATAAATACAAAGAATAAAATGTCAAAATATGAGCCCTGAATTATTTTAGAAAATATGAGGATGTAAAAGTAGAAGTCTGCAGTCCCTCATCAAACATGGTCTTATAGGAGTTTTTCAGGAAGTCGACGTAGTTCTGAATGCTTTGTTTGTGGCTCTCTGATTGGTCGAGGCTGAGCTGCAGGTCCTTCAGACGCACCTCAAACTGTCGCTCTGCCTAAACAGTCAGAGAGAGAAAATACACAACAACTGATCAGATCACACCACGACATTCAATTGTGTAATATGTTATGAGAAAGGAAGAAAACTCACAGTCAGTTTTTTCTGGCGAAGAAGCCTCAGCTCTTCGTCTCTTCTGCTCTTCTCTGCTTCCAGCTGCAGGACTTGAGCCTGAAGACTCCCCTCTCTGGAAACAGCCTGGTCTTTGACTTTTTGAACCTGGAAATGTGACAAAACTTTCAATTATCGGATAAAGGGAATCAGGCTTGATTATACGGTTTCAGATTAATCATTAAGTTTAAAACCAAGGTAAGATTCTGACGACATTCTGAAACAACCTGGTAGACACACACACGATACCGACAGACACACGAATAATAAAGCACTGGATGCTTTGTCAGCTCTCTTAATAATACATGGTGCCAGTGAGTCTGGGTGTGAGCTGCACCTGCTGTTGAACGTCTGATAGTGCCGCCTCCAGCTGCCGGCTAAGGGCCTGACTCTCCGCCGAGCGCTGATCCAGCTGCAGGCTGCTGTAGCTCAGAGCCTCCTCCTGATCTGCCAGCCTCCGTACGAGCTCCTGGTTCTCCTGCTGCAGCCTCTCCATCTGCCTGCACACACACAAACACACACACACAGATTATAACACTTTGATAAAGATAATGCTTTAGCAATTTATATAGTTTAATCTCTTGGACACAAAGGTTTGTCTTACTTTTGAACAGAATTAATTATCTCTTGTAGTTTTACGTTGTCCTCGTGAATGGAGTCTTTCATCTCCACCGATGATCTCAGCAATTTGGTCTGACTCCCCATCTGTAGATGCAAAATTCAGAGTTGCTATTTTGGTATCATTTGCATTGGTTACAAGACGAAGAAAAAAAATCACATGCAGAACTGGATAAAGTCACGGTTCAAACAAAAACACAAACACAAACTTGCAAACACACTTTTCAAAATACAAGTTAAACACGGCTGATGATGGAGAATGAAAAAACACAAACGGGCCTGTAGCTATAAATGGCTGCACTCTTAATGTTTCCAGTGCAATCAGAGATGTTTTTTCACTCATCCCGATCATCAAAACTCACAGCACGACCAGAAAACAAGATGCACCGACAGACACCGGGGGGGTTGCACTACTGCCTAGTGGCCGGATGTAGGAGAGGTGACTGGGGATTTCACTGTGGGAACAACCACAGCTCGCGTTGCACACCTTAACCTGCAGGTGGCTAATGGACTGAGACTTTTCTGAGGACTTCCCCTCTGAGCTTTGCAGCTTCTCCTGGCTCTCAAGCAGACTCTGCTCGGCCGCTCTCAGTAACTCAGGGTAACGCTTCAGCTCGTCCACACGGGCCTGGAGCCGCTGCCTCACCTGGGGCCCCCGGAGGAGGGGGGTGGTGGAAGGGATTGGAGCGTTGGGAGTAGACAAAATAAAAAAAAGCTAATCAAACCTCTCACAGTAAAAAGCCTGACTTCTCACAGATGCATATATAATGTTATCAATGCAAATTAAGCCAAGGCGGCTTTCAGACATGCACTGAACATTTTCCTGAAATCTGTCTGGAGTCAGTTTCTGTGGAAATTTTTTCTACCCGACCCCCCCGAATATTCCAACGTATTCAGATATCTTCCTGTTTCACCCGCACAATCTCATGCTGCGTTCTCCATATGTGAAAGGCAGACTCCGGAAAATGTAAGAATAACTGGGTAAATTCAGAGGAAATAATCACCTAAAATATTCCATATTGTTAAATGAACCCACTGGTAGCCATTAGGATTAGTGCATGGTAGAAGAGTGTAAACATTTCAGATAATATAGGGGAACACGTGTAGAGGCAGCAGAGACTTACCCTCTCAACTTCTGTGTCTTTCCCATCCCTCGTCTTCTCCGTTTCTCTTAAAATATATTTGTATTTTATCCTCATTTCATCGAGCTCAACTTGAAGTGTTGCGACCTAGAAAGAAAAATGAATATTTAAACCAGTTTTAGAAATAAAAATCATTTCTGTCCTGAGAAACGATGATAAAGAGGTTAGTAAGTTGTTTGGGAAAAAGGCAAAATCATTTGTAGGTTTAAAACGAAGTGTTTCGCTTTGTGTTCACTGGTCAGGTGGCTGAATTTTTTCTTAAAAGGAGCAACTGTGGATCAAAGAGACCTCAATTTCTGTTGAGGCATTATTTGCATTCATTTTAAAATCAAACCGTAATTAATATGCCTCATTATTTACGCATAATAAGCATGATACTTAATCATCTTATTAAAAATTATTGAATGACTACTTTGCTTTCAAACGCGTGTGAGAAGTTGTTCAATCCTTTAAAGTTGGTCAACATAAATAAAGAAAAGACAGAATAAAGAGTCCCTGAAAAATATAAATACTAAGCGAATGATCACCTGATGTTGAAACTGTTCAGCTTGATGTTTCCTCTCCTGCGACTCGAGCTTCTCCTCCACCAGAGCCGACTCACAATCCTTCAGCTGCTGCTCCAACCGAGCAACTGATGCCTGTGATCACACAAACACCAAAACCCCTTTAGTGACACAGGTGAGAGTCAGAGGCAGAGAGGATGCGTGTTAAATCCAGCGAGAATCAAACAACATTAAAGTTTGACAACTGACTTTAATGCTTGTGCCAAATGTCTGTTTAGCAACAATTCTGGACATCCTATTTATTCACTGAGTGTTTCTTTGTACCTCAAGTGCTGCATTACTGACGTGGAGGTCTCCGTTTTCAGCGGAGAGTTTTTCAACACGTTGCATCACGGTGTCCTGAGCCGCTGTCAGCTCATCCCTCTCCTTCTGCAGCCTCGCTGTCAACTCCGTGATTTGACTTTAAACGGAGACGCACATTTAACAGTCATCGGTGAAAGCTGTTAGTTGGCACGTATTGATTTCCACTGTGTGCTACAAGAGGAGGAGTGTGTAACAAGAGGAAAAAAGCCAACCTCTTCAATAACTCTACATGAGCCTGGAGCTTGTCTTTCTCGTCCGTCTGCTGCTCCTTCTGCCGTCTCCTGGAGTCTCTCTCCAGACGGGCATCGACCAGCTGAGCATCCTTTAGTGCAACAACCAAAAAGAACACTGACGTTGAAGAATCGACCATGGATTGGAAAGACAAATTAAACAAATTAATATCTTTGAATTCACACCTTTTCCTTCAGCTGTGCATAACATTTCTCTACAGCAGCTTCAAATCTCTGGGCTCTCAGTTTCTGTGCTCGTGTGGCTTTCTTTAGAGATTCTTTGTCCTTCGCTGCCTTCTCATTCAAAGCGCAGACGGATCCTCTCAGATCTTTAATCTCCATCTTCTGCTGAGTCCGGGTTCTTTCCAGAATCTAGAAGACACCACAAAGATGTATAATGACCCACATGTTCTTAAAACCCATTTGTCTTGGGAAACTTTGGCTGATAAAGCACCGAGCTGCTCGTACCCGCAGCTGTGCAGCCAGACGATTGTTCTCAGCTTCCTTGGTGCGTAGCTGCTCCTGCAGGTGAGCCTGAGTCTTTGTCACGTGAGAGCCAGTCTTCACGTTCTCCTGAGAAGAACAGCATGGACAGATGCTTTCAAATGCAGTTATTTTATCAGTCTGAAGGGACGTCGAGGCTCCTCTACACCCACCTGCTCTTCTCTCCGCAGATCCATCAACTCCACAAATCTTCGTTCTGTCTCAGTCAGATCTCTGTTTAAACGCTTCAGGGAGAAAAATCACAACAAATGAACTGATATATTGACATGAATTACTACCATAGAGGAAGCTATGTTTACATCCTGTCCGTTTGTTTGTCAGCAGGATTACACAAAATCTACTGAAGAGAAACTCACTGTGTAGATTCTAAAAAAGAGATGGATACTTTTCTCGACCTTTTCCCTGCAGATTAAATCCATGGATCTTGATGCATATTTAGAGGACTAACATCTATGAGTGTATGCAATTTGGTTTGGTTCGATTGAATGTAGGTAACTTCTAGTTTGATCTGCTTTTACCAACTGATCTCTCCATACACCACTGCACAGCTCATACAGACAGATAAACACTTTTCACAGACTAAAATACTACAACCAAAGCACAAAGCTTCTTTTCTTTAAAGTCATAATATAATGAAACACACCTCATTATCACTTTCAGCCTGTGTTATCCTCTTCATTAACATCTCTATATGTTGGTTGGCATCAATTCGATCAGCCTGGAAACAACACAAGTTAAAAAAATTAAATAAAAAACATGTTTTAGTGCAATTTTCATTATCTGACTTGCACTTAAGTAACTACAGTCGTACAGAGAAACAAATGAGTCACCGCCATGAGAAATATTTAACATATTAGGTGTCGTAACAAACCTCGGCTTCCTGCAGCTGCTTCAGTTTCTGTCGGACAGATTTATTTATTCTTCTGAAATCCACCAGCTTCTCCAGCAAGAGGCCTCTCTGCCTCGCAGCTCGCCGCTTGTCCGTGGCCGACCTTCTTGAATCCTTAATGGAGAGAGAAATAAAAACAGAAGTTACAGCATTGGGTCATGGATATGATATTCTTCTGGTTTTCCCGCCATGGAGGCCCCCATGTTTGAACCCATTGGATGCCAAGTTGCAGTGAACGTACACAAAACTCATCCTCCATCGCATCTTTGAAAGACACAAGTTGCACGGCTGCAGAGTTGGCAGCTGCCTCCGCGTCCATCAGTGTTTTCAGGAAGGGGCTCGTTCCACTGGCAGAGGCTCCACGACTAAATGAAAAACAGGAAGATGAAACACTTTAAGATGAGAAAATGCTCTAAATCAATCAAGATGTAGGGGGCAGTGGACATTTAGCCCGACAGATTAGGATCTAGTTATTTAAATGTCCTTGCATCGAAGGACCTCACCAGCTGAGGTCATCCTCTGGGGGTCTGGTCTGGAGACAGCTGCGTGCCTCGCTTCTTCTCCCCAGCTCCTGAGAGCGGTCTGGCCCCCCCGCACAACTCGCTGTGAGGTCCTCCGCGGTAGAGCCGAAGACACGGGCGGGACTTTGGGGTTCATCCTCTGGAGACATCCCTCTCACTACTGACACAACGACATGAAGGCAAAATTAGTTTCCACACAGAGGTGAACTGTGAAGAGGGATGTGGATAACAACCCGAGAGATAGGCCCTCTGTGGTGGAGCTGGAACAATGGGGAATCCAGGGGGAACTTTGGGATTCATCCTCTGGAGACACACCTCTAACCACTGACACCACAGACACACAGTAGTTTACACAGTAAGTTCAACCTTTATGACTTTTTAAACTTAGCTAACTCCCTTTAGCCCCGTTATTTAGCCTGATATGATGAAGGTCGGTGTCGTCAAGCAACCTCACTCAGCCGAGTCCTTAGCGACAGACAGGAAGAGGTCAAGTGGCTGCTGACGCTCCTGCTCCCCTACAGACAACAGCCAATCAGCAGCACTTCCATTACTGGAGATTAAACCCAGTAATCGATCACAAACTGGGACCAGTGAATCAGTAAACATCACCTACGTTCAGCTTCGCGCTACGTCGGTTGTGAACACAACGCTGCTCCGGACTGAAGATCCCGTCTCCTCTCCGCTCGAACCGGATTGGTTAGCTCGAGCACCACGTTGCGTCACTTCCGTGTGAGCGCGCCACTGGTTCGCTCCCTGTGCACAAAGTAGGCGGGGGTTAAGTTTGATTTCACTCACGAGCAGCCAATGGGCAGAGAGAAGACGGAGAGGCTG
The DNA here is from genome assembly GCA_038501795.1 of Pseudopleuronectes americanus. Lineage (NCBI taxonomy): Eukaryota > Metazoa > Chordata > Actinopteri > Pleuronectiformes > Pleuronectidae > Pseudopleuronectes > Pseudopleuronectes americanus. The sequence goes on from CM076730.1 coordinate 16,263,974, forward strand.
GTTGAAACCATAGAAACGTAGCGGAAGTTGATTTCCCCAGGAGGAGGACGATCCTCTGTTGACATCAAGTTACGAAGATTATACCTAATTTATTACTTAACCGCGCGATTCTGCGAGAAACACGCAACAGCATCGTTTTAGATAAGAGCTCAGGTAAAAGTGACGCGTTGTGATTTCACTTGTTTGGCGTGAACAGCTCGCCTGCAGTCAAAGTTAGCTGGGCGGCTAATGCTAAGCTCCTGGACATGTTCAAAGCTAAGATACTCTTTATTGGTCCCAGTGAGGTGAGTGTCCGTGTGTCTGGCTTCGTAATGTAATCTGATGTGTTGGTTACTAAAGACTAGAACTGCTGTGTGGCTTTGTTGTGTGTTTAGCACATGTTGCGTTAGCTCAAAGCTTGAATCCAAACCTGCCCTTCCAAATACATAGAATAAAAAGACAAAAAGCATAGATGCCATACAATAATATCTATCGTTAATCAAATGTGCAAAACATTTTTAAGCTAGCATTTAAATATTTCAACTCATCTCGACTTTAATGTATATTACCACTACACTTCTGATGTAAACATTTTAAGTTGTACTTTTACTACATATATTAGCTTGTAGTATCTATAGTCGTTTATATAGGCTATATCTCAACCAGCTGCATCACACAAATTCTGCTTACAAATTTAGATTTCTTATTAACACTTAAAGATGCTGCTGTGCCTCAATGCTTTTACCACTTGGAGAAAACTTCAGTACTTAAGTAAAATTGTGTGTTGCTTTGGAGTGAGGTGTTCAGCCGTCTCACAATCAAGTGTCAACTGAAGTAAAACTAGTCCATGACCTTTTTCCCAGCACACATCTAATATGATATTAATCGATTGTTCTTCTCTCTCATGCTCTGTCAATGTCTTTCAGAGTGGGAAAACAGTTCTTGCTAATTTTCTCTCGGACACAGCAGAAAATGTGGGGGGTGAATACAGACCTACTCAGGGAGTCAGGTACAAACTGCTTCCACCTTCTCGCCTTACACCTGGTACAGATAGTTTTGTCCATCTGTATAAATCAGCAAAAAGATGCACATACAAATAATTGACAGTTTTAAGAGAATTTTTCAATATTGTAAATTCGATTATTAACTATAAACCTTCTTGTTTGACTTGACGGTGCGACTTGCTCATGTTACACAAACATGTTAATGTGTTCATAGGATACTGGAATTTGAATCTCAACCTGAAGGCAGTGGTGACAACAAAACATGTGAGGTGGAGCTCTGGGACTGCTCTGGAGATTTCAAGTGAGTTAAACATCACTGACAAGTTACGATTTTAGACGATCCCATCTTGTGCTTTTAAACCCCGAGGGTACAAACCCAGAACAACAAGAATCAAGAAAGTACAATTTCTTCATTCAGTACCATATGAAACACGCCTTTGTCCTCTTTTCTCTAATCCTATATCCAGATTTGAATCCTGCTGGCCTGCGCTCATGAAAGACTCCAGTGGCGTGGTGATCGTCTTTAATCCTGACGTTCCGAGCCACCTCAAAGAAATTGAGACGTGGTATTCGATGTTCATCTCCTCTCAGGGTTTAGTGGACAATCAGTGCCTGCTCATAGCTCACCACAAACCCGGCAGTGGAGTAGAAGACGAACGCCTGCCTTTAGGTAATTATGCTGCAGGCTTCTCAGACCACAGCTGTTTGAGTTATTACCATTTCTCCACTAACATTCTTTCTTTTTGATGCAGCCTCACATCTGAGCAGACTGTCACTTATTCACTCCAACCTGGAGGAGGAGCCAGAGGACGTGAGGCAAACCTTCTGCAGATACTTGGGAAATGTTGTGAATGCAATGTCAGAGAGTCGAGAGCAAGAGGAGATGTCCATCATTACATAGTTCATTTTTATGCAGCTTTATAAAAAAAAAGTTTCTAAGTAATGAACCATAACTATCTTATAGAGGTGCATGTAATTTCCAAATGTATATATTTTCCTTCAGGTAGATGTGTTTGTACTTTTTGGCTTTTGTGAATAAAAAAAAACTGTTTTTGATCTGGACACAAAATGATCTTTTAAATAAATAAATCAGTTTACTTCTATTTAAGGCAGTTTGTTGAGAATGTGATGTAGAGAAGTGCAGAGAAAGAAAGAACAGTTCAATATTCAGAGGTCATATCCAATAATGCCTCCTTTGCCAATGTACTCTATTTCATTCCTCAAGGCGTCCTGTAAAAGAAGTAAAAACATCTTCAGTCATGAAAACTGTTTTAATGAAAGTATCACAAGTCTGAGTTGTGATGGTTTATATTTAAATAAGACTTATATAATAATGGAGCATGAAAGATTCATTTTAGAGTATAGAGAAGTTCCTATTCATGGACAATTACACATTCCAGTTACAGAGAGATACACTTTGATAATATATGCAAACACATTTATTCCATCATGGATCAAGTTCAGATTCAAGTCTTTCCTTTGTACAGAAGTTTTGTCATCATAACTTTTAAAATCTTAACTCAAATCTTTTCTTTAATATTTCCACTTCTAGTCAATCAAACTTTATCTGCATAGCACCTGTCAAGTGCTTCACAAATGACTGATGAGCAGAAAATAGACCAATCAAACAAAACGCAGTAAATGTGAATGTGTATTGGTATTTAAATCAATCAAGCACGACAGAAAATCATCTTAACTATTTCACAAATGGCTTTAATAATGAACCGTTCTCTTCAGATTGAATTATTAATATTTTTAGTAGTAGCATTATTAATCTGTGGTCAAAATCGCTGCTGCTAGGTCAGTTGCTCACCTAGGGAAAGGCAATAACGAAACAACAAAGGACAGACAGGTACCACTAAGCAAAGCAAAAAGTAAAAAGTAAAAACCACATTAACGAATTCAATCACAAAAGATGGCAAAAATATGGTTAATGGGATTTAAAACGACACTGGAAGACATTTGTACAAAATCCAAAAAACATGTAGGCACTGGTGAGAGGAGAAGAGAGAGAAAGTCATTACCGTCTGAGAATTGTTCAAACAGGATTAAATTAATCACTTATAAAATAGGCAAGCACCCAACTGGACTCTGAGAACACTGCAAACAACCGGAGACTCATGTATTGATAGAATTTAACAAATATAATGAATAAAGAAGGGGATTAATATCAGGATTAAAAGACCAAAAGCAAAATATCAAAATAAAAAGAGAATTAATTAAGGAATTAAGAAAGACATCAAAGAATAAAGACCATCTTCTAATGATCTATTTAAGAGAGACAGGACTTAAGACAATGAATGAAGTTAAATATTGTTTATTTTTGTCTACTTCCAATCTATTGCTCTACACTCCAATCCAGAAGGTGGCGCTAATGCAGACTAAAGTAGGAACCTTAGCCACTAGTTAATCTGAACTGCCTGAGTCATAGTGGAGAGATGAAGAAGGAAGGAATCCAGGTTGTTGGTTTGAAAAAAAGAAAAAATATGAGAAAGACGGTGTATTTTCAAAATAATAGGGAACTATATTGTGTCTATATCTATACGTTTATCTATTTGTCCATCACCCATTGATAAACCTGCCTTGTGTTTCCTCGTCTTGCCTCATGGGGGAGTTTTTCTTCTCCCTAAACCCACACAGCCTTTGGGGTGGTTTCTTTATTACAAACATTACAAATTCACGTTTGAACCCCCAGACCTTCACTTTTGAAGTCTTGCTTCAATCAAACTGCCACAGCTGAATCATGAAGAAGAAAAGGCATTAAAGGAATTACAGTGTCACTTTAGATTTCACTGACTGCGCGTGTGATAAATCCAAGAAGTACTTTGTGCACAGGCAGAAACGAACAGCAGGTAGTTATGTTGTCAGACAGAGTGAAGGGATGTTTCACTCACTTTGAGAATATCTGTGTAACTGTAGATGAAATATTGATTTTAAACAGTGATGCAATGTCACTGATTTACTGCGTCTACGCACAGCACCGGTTACAACACTGCCCTCAGCCAGGGAATACTTTCAAAACAATGTGCTTATTACTTCTCCTGGCAAGAGTTAGATAAGAAGATTCATATCACACTCATGTCTGAATATGAAGCCTTGGATTCTTAGCCTAGCTCGGCATAAAGACTGAAAACAGCCTGGAACCATCGGACCACCTAATTTTTCTTTTTATATTTCTACCGTCACATGTTTACTACTGAGCTACAGAGGTGCTGCAAGGTCGAGCTCTTTAAATAAATAAATAATTATAATCTCTTAATTAAAAAAAGAGAATACATTTTCTCATCTAACTCTTGGCACGACCGACACGTCAATCTTACAGTTAATGAAGAGCAGGAGACATGGGGAGACAGAGTAGAAGATCCTGGTTAATTTCTAGTCGGTGCAGTTTTGCTTACTGCAAAGTGAGAAAGGACTTAATTTCTTTCATTCACATTTAAGCTGTCTTAAAGTCAGACTTGTGCCCTTTTGGATCTCCCCATGACCCTCCAGCTTAACGCTCACTCAGCGTTAGATGCACAGAGTCAAACTGAAAAAGTGTGAGTCACAGAAACAGGCGATATACAGAGAGAGACATGAAAACAGACGGGAGAGGAATCAGCAGCGGGGACGGAGTGAATCTTGCCTTTCTTGGTCTCAGACGGACAGAAAATGCAGATGAGATTAAAACAAATGACATCACTACCTCAGCAATCAACACAAACACACAGGTTTTAGTGATGGAGCCGCCTCGCAGGGCAGTAATCAACCTCATGCCTTCCCCCGGAGACGGATAGGGACATCAGCCAGTTCACCGCTGGCCTGCTACAATGTGTCAAGCTGATTGCAGAGGAAGTCATCTGTGTGAATCTCACGTGTGTCACTGTTTCTGAATCCGAGGCAACAAACAGATTATTTCATTTCATGGCTCCTCAGTCTGATTATTGTCTCTACCCTAATCAGTCTTTTTCTCTCACTGTCTGTTTTACCTCTCTCTGACCCGGCCTCGTGAGCATCTGTTTCCACATTTCATCCAGACTGTGTCTAGATGAGTTAAGAGAAACAAACTGCAGGTCACAACTTGTATAAAAACTCAATCTCAAATACATGCTTATTTGATTTTTTGGCTTAATTGCATGCAGATTTTTATCAGTTGGAATCTGCACCCGTGAGTGTGAGAAGATTGTTACATTGTGAATTGGCAAATCAGATAAAGCTATAAAAGTCGATTAGGAAAAGTTGGAGACAGAGATAGTGGATGACAGATCCCCAATCAGGTGCGCTTTGTTTGGCACAGCAAATTTCTACGGTTAAGAAAGTCAAACTGTTGGACATTAATACACATTTCTCTAAATCAGCCAGTTTAGCCATCGTGTCTAATCTCAGGACACAGTTCATCTGTTTAACATTAACACAAAGAATTTCAGTTTCAAAGTTTAAAGTTTTATATCTGTTCCCAGCTTCGGCTGTATATCATTTGCCGTTTAGCTGCTTCAGCAACATGTTTCCACACTCAGCTTCTTCAGATAATACAAGTCAGCTCTCCCAGCTCCAGTTTTTTATTCAGCCTCATAAAAGCGATGCTTTTCACATGGCACCAGAGGATTCAACTGGTTTTCTGTAAACTCCAACTGGCTTGCACAGCGACTTGCATTTAAACATCACAAATCTCTTTGTTCATACATCATTTTTGAGCTTGAACTTATAGGTCAAATTTGTTTTTTTCACCCAATATAACTTAAAAGAATCGGAGGGGGTTGACGCCTACAAGTCAATGCCATGACTTTGATATAATAAGGTTGGTTTGGATACGCTTTAGATTATCACTCCAATGTTATTTGTTGCTAATCTAAATGCATTACTATATTATTTAACAACATTTTCTGACTTCACAGGGATGTGGTGATGAAATCATTCCTATTATATGATCCCAAGTAATGTATGGATATATATATTAGCTTTATTCTCCAGGCCTTTAGGATCCAGGCGTAGCTGGAAAAATGCTCTTTTTTTAACGTCTGTATTTCACTTTCTGTAGATGTATTATTTGCAGAAATATCTGGGAACGAAAGTGTATTGGGAATATGAACTTGTTGACCTTGACTCATGTGCTGAGCATGCATTTTAATTTAATTACTTTCTTGTAGTGACTGAGCTCGTTTTCCTTCTGGCACTATGAGGTGTTGATTTTACATCTTTTGTATTTAGCCTGTAATGGTTTTGCTGGACATTTCCCCAGGGTACTTGATGACTAACTTTAAACTGGGTCTGTTGTTGAGAATATTAATGTAATAAATGTAATGACCCCCGTCCACATAACACCATCCCATTTTACTGCACCCCCACTTTGGTGCTGAGTTTGATTTTCCCTGATGTGAAAAAGTTAAAATATATTTTGACTTCTACTTGTGCTTTGCTGACTCAGTGCTAACAGGTGGAGTCAGGGCCTGTCACAATTATGTGCACACTGTTATCATATAATTATTTTCCATTTCAGAACCATCAGCGTGACTATGAAAATGAGCTTCTAATTCTAGAATATCAGAATTACATGCTAAGGTCAAAGCCATTGCACCAAGCTATCAGAGCTATGAAGGGAAAACAAAACCCTCTGCACAAATAGAAACTCAGGTCAGAGAGCGCAGCTATAATCCGTCCCTGAGGTTTGTGAAGCGTAGTTTTCTCACTGGAACCAATTAAAGAGGCTTAAATTGCCTCAGACGGTATTTTGTTTATCTCATCTCTGGCTGACTGAGAGAAAAAACCCACAAAAGGATTTTTGGGAATGTGAAAATGTTTCACCTTTTGAAAGTCATTCATTTCAAATCGGCTGTATTGAAATCTCTTCAGTCGCATAAATGCCGAGCTGTGACCCTCCCTTCATATGAGACGCATTAATTCATGTAATTAAATATTTCAATCCCTGATCTATATTTAAGTTTGAAAACAGTCATAGCGTGTTTTCTATTTGACAGTTTAAGCCCAGTTTAATCACATATGGGAAATGGGGGCTGAAACGCACCAGTGAAGTGTCATGTGTGGAGTTATGTGTGAGTCTACTTTAATTATCTAAATTTGAGAGCTCGGGCTGGGTTCGGGTTCGAGGCTGTCACAAACAAGTCACGCACGCACTTTTATTTGATTTATTTTCATATTGATTGTGCACGTGCACACTTGCACACACGCTGTGGTTTCTCTCTGAAATAGAAGATTATGTGTTGTCACACGAACTTGGGCTTCTCCTTCAGTGTAAACTTACAGCTGTTTTTTTACTGTTTCACAGCATGTGGAAAGAATGGAAATGTATTAATGAATGTATTAAAGTGATTTAAAAAAGGTCAGGGTGAGAACGCAGTCGTCTCGGTGCGGTGCTGCTTCAGCTCGTGGGAGTGGGTTTAAGGCTTCCTGTGAAAATGTTATATAAGAGTGGAGTTTGTGTGAATGCAGGTGTTGTTTGTGTGTGTTTGTGTACATCAATGTGAATCGTTTAAGGTGTGGATGCATTAGGCCACAAAAGCGGGCCCATGACTCATTGAGGGAGAGTCTTTGTCGAGAAAAGGAGCGAGGATGACGAGCTGAAAAGCTAATATATAACATCAGGAACATAATCACAGCTTTCAAATGACACATTTCTCTAATGTCACTTTTTGCCGCCTGATTCATTGGTTCCCCCTTCTCTTCTCTTCCCTGGTGGATTAAAGGAGACGTATAACTTTCATACTCAGGATTTGGGTTATCACTCAAAAAGGTTTACATGCTGAAATATTCGGAAAACAAAATCACTTTCCTCAAACTGTCCATCGCTGCAGCTCCTCTTTTCAGCCTCTGTCTGAAATGCACGGTTTTAGCTCCTGTCTATTTATACGTAATATAAGTCACTGACTTTGCCCATGAGCTTTTGAGATTGAACGTACCCCTGGCTTTATTGGGGGGTTGTGTCAGACTAGCTGGTTACCATGGGACCATGATCCCTCATTATACTCTTGTGCTTTACTGTGGCCTTTGTAACTTTGCAGAGCTTTTAATAAAAAAACTTTTAAACACACTGGAGAAAAAGAACTGAAGAAGCATCGAAGATCTCGTTTGAATCTTTCTTTAAGCAATACGCTACAGTTCAGGATTTGTTGAAGGAGGAGGAGTCTCTCGCAGTCTACAAGCAAAACACAATTAGTGGGGGTTTCTCCTGTAACCTCCTCTCCCCCTTGTTTCACCTCAATGGGAGCAGAGATAATTGTGTCAGATTTGCAACCTTCACACCAAAAATAAATCCAAGGAGCATCTGGTTCACTGGTGCTGAGAATTTTATTGCCAAAATTACACAAAGTACAAACACATGATGCAGTGGCTTGAAGCCATCGAGTTTTAGCTTTACAAAGCAGATCCCCTTCATCCGTTGACGCTGAAACTGGAACAACAGCTTCACCCCATACACAAATATAACAGTTCTCTCCTAACCTCTGGAGGGCGAAACACTTACAAACACAAACAAAAGAACAACTTCAATGACTTATGTAAATACAACTAAACGGAAACGCGGCTCCAGTACCGTTGGTCGGTAGCGTGTGAAGAATACAACTGGAAAAACTCTGCTCCTGTGATCTTTCAGTAATACCAGATCAACAGAAGCAGATTTCCTCCATCAGGAGCTTTAAAGTACAAATTCCGAGAGCATGTGTGACTACATTTATTTGAGCTCTGTGCTTCCTCAGCTCTGATTTAAGAATAATTACTCACTGGCTGTTACTGCTTTTTAGGGGCAGTAAAGAAAGAAAGATAACTTCAGTGTGGGACAAAATGCACAACAGTATGAATGGAACAGGGTGACTTCAGGTTGAACACCGACCCGTCGCTGTTTCTAAAGGGCCTAACTCCGGTTCCTGCTGAACTGAGCCAGTGCTTGTTGAACATCTAACTGTAATCAGCTCAGTAGGCACAGGAGGTTGAGCCCAAGCACCTGCACCACCCTGTAGTCACCACACGGGGAAGCAAACAACACGTACACTGAATCCAAATGTCCCTAAACTTTGCCAGCTCGAGACTCAAAAGAGAAATAAACACTGATCATTTTAGTCTGCTAGCAACAACATATCGTGAACAGGTGGACGAAAAAATCACATGACAGACTGATCTTCCACTACCTTTCAAAGATTCTTCTTTCCAAATGAAAAAGAGTCTTTGTTTCAGAGATGTCAGCTCAGTTTCTTCTTTTATAAAATGTATTTCTTAAGTCGTCACTACAAAATGTCCGAACATAAACATATCAAACAGATTTCAATTATAAACTCTTCCTTGTACTTTTATTTCTCATGACGCCATGTATCATAGTATTGTTATATATTTTACACTGTCAATCGGCAACGCAATTAAAATGGGTAAATTTTGGGTTATTGGTTATTTGCCATGTGATAATCCTAGTGACCTTGTTGGAGTATGTTTACTGATCACAGTGTGAGGTACACAGGGTCAGATTTGCTGTCAAGAAGATAATAAATATAAATTGAGTACTTTTCCAAACTTATGTTTTCCAATGTCCAATAGCTGCTCCTTTAGCTTTCTATTAAAGATGAGTTAGATTGGGCTGTACAGTATTCTTAATCAGGCCAGTCATAGAAGAAAGTTGTTGCTTGTAAATATATAAGTGGGAATCACAGTATGATTCCACCCAAACAGTGCAGTCTGGGAGCATTTAAAAACAACAATGTTCACAGTATGTGGTCAAGCACCATTCACATCATCATTTTTTCCCCGAGCACATGACCGGCTGCTTGTTTGTGTGTAGATACACACACAATTTCCTTTCATGACCACCCAGACAGTAAATGAGCTCTGGGTTCACAATTACATCGCTACTTGTTTTCCCGTCGAGACATTTCCTGTACTTCCTTCCTGTATGAGTTAGCCCTCTCTGCCTCCTCCCACCTCCCCCTCCTCTCTCACCCCTCTGTTCCCTTTTTCTCTCGGAATCCTCATCTTCAACTTCGTCACGAGATCACTGTTGTTCCTCCATCTGTTGTCAAGGAAAAGATAAAGGAGAAGGTCAGAGAAGAAAGTGAGTGCATTCCCGAATACGGTCCAACATATTTTCCATCTATTGTGCTATGAACACAATACAAGCAATACGGATAACGGAAAGAGGAAGTAGGAGGATACAAAATATTGACTTTGTTCATCTCCTTGAAAATAATCATTTTACAATGCTGTGCAGTGGGTTGTAGCAACACTTATTATCATAGAGACCTTTTGTATCCATGTTGACTTCTTTCAGCTGTCATAACAATGGGTGTGAAAAGCTGGAAAGGCTTGTGAGGAGCGGAACTTAGCCACTGTGAACACAGGCTTTCACTGAACTGTTCACGGAGCGAGCCAAGTCCTGCACCTCCACAAAACTGTGGGTCAACACATACTGGAGGTATCTGCACCCCCAGGGCACCGATTTAGTAGTTCAACATTTAATAAATGATTCATGTGTTGCCAAAAGTAAATATGAACTATACAAGGAAGGAGGACATTATTCTCCCCAAAAGCATTTTGATGTCTACCTGGTGCAGCATAGGTCATACATCCTGCCTCCTTCATGTTAGGGGACATAGAACTGGACATGATGAACACATTAAAGGTTCAGTGTGTAGAATCTAGTGACATCTAGTGGTGAGGTTGCATGTTGCAGCTGAATACCCCTCACCTCACCTTCCCCTTCCAAATATGAAAGAGAACCTTTGATAAACTCAAAAGGTGTTAAGTTTGTCCAGTCTGGGTTACTGTAAAAAAAAACATGCAGGCAAAGAAATCCACAATTTAGAAACTCACTCGTGAAAACATCACTAGGTTTACTTCATATGAAATTTCCTTTAAATAGATCCCTTTCACCTAAATCTTACACACTGAACCTTTTGAATAAATAAATTATTCTCAAGGGTGAGTTGTTATTTGAGGTAGTTCTGAGGAGATCAGTTGATTAAACATTAAAGAAAGTTTTTTAGCAGTGACTCTTGTTGCATTACAGCCGTCATGTGTAGGAGACTATAGCGTGGGATTCAGCTGTAGCTGGTTGGAAATCCCTGGCAATGTGATTTACATTACATCACAACCAAATCACTCTGCCAGGAATCCCTCCAGCTAAACTAACCACTCAGTCGGTATCCTGTTTGGGAAGATGCAGACATGGAGGAGGAGGAGGAGGAGGAGGAGGAGGAGGAGGATTGAGAGAACTGAGAGTGGAAATTTTGAACTTGGAAAGAAAGATGCACGTTGAGGTGAATGCAGGTGAGAACAGAGAGAGAAGGAGCGGAGCCTGCAGGTGTGTATCTGAGCACACGTCAGCATTTTCTCCCTCGTCACTCTGTAATAATGGGAAACACACACACACACACACACACACACACACACACACACACACACACACACGCACACACACACACACACACATACCGCACATGACTTTTCCTTGATTGATGCACCTGGACAAACAAAATCTATAGGCTGTTGTTGAGAAGGCATGTGTGGCGATTAGTGTTGGTGGGATCGGTGTGAATCGGTGTCTGTGGGGTCAAATCAGTTCAGGTTCAGGTCACCTTATACTGTCTTGGAGTGAATTTGACATTTTAAAAACAAAAGAAGCGTAATTTTCCAAGGAAGAACAAGAACGGACGTATTAGATGTTCAGCAGTTTGCCCATTACCTCTTTTACTTGATATGATCCTTTGGATTTGAAGGACTGTGTTTGTCTCAGCTGTTTAAGGGAGCTTTTACTATATAAAGAGTAAATAGTGTGTTTATTATAGCACTTGGTAACTTGTCTGTCTGAGTAAAGCTACATGTGGTGTCCTTGCGTTTGTCACCACAAGCTTCCTGTTACCCAGCTCTCAAATGAGCTAGTGAAGAAAGAAAGAGAAAAAGTGAGATGTAGCCTAGAAGAGCTTGGGAGGTTTTGGGCAGCAACACTGTCAATTAGACAGAAAGGCCTCTTTTGTTTTGAAAGACACTCGAATGATGAGGCAAACTCGTCTTAGTGCTTTGAAACGGCTTTTTGAAACAGACTGTCTTTGTTGAATAATTGATTCTCAGTAAGATGACATCCACAGAAATAGGAGTAAAGGGCTGCACGTGGTTGCTTCTCACACATATTTATCTCAACACAGAGTTTGATAGAACAGGATATAAGAGCGAGCAACCCAGAGTCAACAGCAGGCTCCTCATCACCTCGACACTGATATCCGCTGTTGACTTCTCCTGCTGATGCAGACAAGAACTAGAGTATCGCTAGAAGACTCATTCAATCAGAGTTTAATGCATACAGAGAGCAAGGTGGGTGGTGCCAGGTAATCTATGCGAGTCTACACACACACACACGCACAAACACACACACACACACACACACAAGCACACCTACACCGAACACTTATTATCATCAAGGTGCGGTAGCCCTTCAAACATAAAAGGGACATTCACCATCTTATCCTTTTGTTGTAAAATAAAATCCAGTTAATATCCTTAACCAGCGATCACGCCCATACATGAATTTCTCAACACACAAATAGAAAAGGAGTTAAATACACCTAAAAGGAAACAGCAACTTATGCATTAACTTTAATGCACGACACTTCTACTCAGAAAAGGAGACGCATTAAAACGGATGTAAGAGAAAAACAAACAACTATTAAAGTTGCTACAATCAATATTTCTTAAATAAACAGTGAATCCAAGGATAATCCGTCAAAGTAGTCGTTCATAACGACAAGCCCACAAATATTTAAGATCTGCAGCTCCTCTTTTTGCATATATCGGCTCATTGTTTTGCCGTGTTAAGCGATAAATCTCTAAAAACCCATCCCACGTTACTGTAGACACACGAAGTTAGCAGCTAGCTAACATAGTTGAGCATTTAGCTTGATATTATCAGATCAGAGCAAGGAGAGCAAATCATGGACTTAACATTAGTCACGTGGCCACAGATATGTTTGGATAAGTAAATGTATCGCTAACATGTCAGTATAATGTTCCAAGCATGAACTGCATCTACTGCCCCCAAGTGGCCAAACCACCTCTCACTGCAGGTTTAATGTCAATGTCTGGTTCTATAAGTTCTAGTGGAGCAGTGTTTCTATGGACAGTCTCAAACTTTCCCAGCTGCCTGACGATAATAGCCCTGAGCTATGGTCTGCTATTGGGCTCAGCTTTGACAGCCACTCACACTGACTCAACAGCCCTGGTGCTGTTTGCTTGTCTCTATCCATACTCCCCATCTGCCTTGCACTCTCTCCGACTGCTAACTGCCAACCTGGAGAGGTATTTTTGGACAATGATGTGCGCTAATGCAGTACCACTGCACTGCATTAATGGTGGCTTGAATGACCAACCTGCTCATCCGGGACTATAGAGCACCTACTTCCATCTGCAGGATTTGTTTCGGACACACCTAAAGTGACAAAAAGCTATTTGAAGCTAATGGAGGCAAAACATTTCAAATTACCCCTGATTTTCACCTCGAGGGGGTTGATCACATGTCCCCCAAAAAACCCACTCACATGGCAGCATTAAAACAAAGTATTACATTTTGAAACGTCAGAATGAAACGTGTTTGCTCCTCGTCTGTGACGTCCTCTCGGGCTCTGGCTGTTTGACAGATAGATGAGCAAACAGTGGCCTGGACGCGGTACCGACCCTCTGAGCCACTCAATAACAGCATACATGAGTAATGCCCTCCACACACTGCTTGTTTCCTTTCTCTCTCAACTTTCCGTTCTTTGTTACTCATGCAACAACTAAGACTGAATGGGCGCAACACACGAAAATGACTTTTTTAATGTAAGATATAAAAGAAAGTCTAAAAATAGCCTAAATAGCCTAAATCAATATCTGACGTAGACTCTACTGAGTAGCCCCTAACCGCTCATGAAATTTACAAGCATTTTTGGAGAGAAAAGCTAGATTGAGAATAGGAAATCCAAAGCAGCCGCCAACAGTCTCTATGCGCCCTAAAGCATTTCCACCCTACTGAGTGAACACCAGAGTGAGAGGTGTGCAGCAGCACCTGAAGCCGGTCTGCAGGGCTATCTCAGTAGAAAACAATAACTTGAATCCCTATATCCACAAGTGCTGGCATGTTCTTTAGAATGACAGAATGTTTGCAGAAAATTGTTTTCACTCGTCACCCTTTTATCAGGCAGAGAGAGAGAGAGAGAGAGAGGAATGTTTCAAAAACAAGAGAGTGCTGGAATGACCTGGGTCTTAAAGCATCCATTCCAAACATCAGCAGCTGCCGCCTCAATCTGGGAATGCATTAACCTGACACTCTGCACCTAGATTGGCCTCATGTAGCGGAGCCCTCACTCACAGCCAAACAATATCTGCTCCTCCTCGGCTGTGTGGAGTGCTACGAGCCGCGGCCCCTCTCTCGTGATTACCCCATGATTTTAACAGCCTCAGCTGTGCTGTATTTTGGCTAGACGCTTTTTCTGGGAGCAGTCCAAGGGCACACATGATTGGCCGGGGCGCGCACATGGTTGTTTTATCCTAGTTTGACCCGTGGCTTTTGATCACCTGCACTATACAAACTCAGGCGACGGGATTCTCGGATCAGTTTTTACCGCTTTGCTCGTGAGGTTCAAAGGTTTGGACGAGGACTCTGTAACTTGACCTCTCGTCAACATCCTAACGTGGCTCCGGTCCAGAGCCACAAGTGGTGGCGCCACAGAGTCCACGTCGGTGTGTGGACAAAGGAGGCATTGCATTATGGCGAGGCTTTAAGAGAGGAGGAGAGGGTTTCCTGAGATGCCGTTACAGTTGGCTCGGTGCCACAGACACAGGAAGAGGGAACAGACTGAGGTGAAGTAAGAGCAGACAGTGAGAAATTTAACACAGCTTAATGGACGATCTGCAGAGAACGGAGAGATTTGACTTTAGGTAGCCCGTAGCTACCTTTCCTATGCCAAATTTGAGGACCTGTGAAAAGTCAGGGCAAAGTATTTTGAAGAAGGAGCCAGGACCTTTTAGTGAAATGAAGCAACAGAATCTCCAGAATAGTTTTTCCAACAAAATGTCAGAACAAATCGGATCTGGAATGTCTGGTCTTTTGGTCAAACACCTTCCTGTAGACCAGTGGTTTCCATTGTCTGTGTTTGCTGCTTCTCCACAGCTGTGTCTGATAACCTTCTAATCCACAGGACCAAACACGTTCTTTTGATCCATCACATTTAGCAATTTAAACACACGATGTGTAATTTGGTCATCAAGGGGTCTCGCAATCAAAACAGGTAAGACCTGATTTAACGGCATGAAGCAGCGTTGGCTCATGGGAATTGTTGTATTCACCACCATTGCTAATGAAAATATGCCTGATGCGACTCAAACCAGATGATGAGGCAATTGAAAGAAGTCAATATATAATAGCAGTATAAAATCGGGACTATTACAAACAGTGGAAGCAAAAAATGTCTAACTGGCTAACTGGTTGTATGTGTTTTTCCTCCTTCATGTGTTGTTTGCTGTGGAAGAAGAACGAGCAAAGCTACAGGGAAAGCTGATTAGAACGCAATTTAAAAGCGATCAAAATAAAATGCCATTAACCTTGAATAGGATCTATTTTCTAGTTAGTTATTGAAAGTATTTGTCAACTTTTATTTGAGGATTCGACATTTGTCTATTCACAACATCATATATTTGGATGGAAACCATTTCAGTTTACATAAATGTTGGGTCAATGGAAGTTTGACTTAGTCAGACCTTTGAAGTTAGTCAGAGATTTTGAATGTCGATGTGTTTTGCTTTCACGGATGACATGAATTAATTCCAATTGAAAACCCTGTTTATAGAATTTGCTGACGTCTTCACTGCAGAACTAAAGCAGAGGGAAAATCTGTGAGACAGCCAAGAGTCACGGATGTCACAGACGATGAAGTCAAAATGAAAAAATAGACTTGGTTTCTCTCACTGTCCAAAAATGAATGTGGCTGCTTCCAGGAGCCTGAGAGGAGAGAGTGTGAATCTGTGACTGACGGACAAGTTACACAAATGGTTCAGTCTTGACAGGAAAGGCTTTAGTGAATTTCCCTGGATTAATTCTTTTTTTAAATAAATTCTTGAGTGGAACTTGTATAAAAGTTTTCTCCTCTCCCCAATAACTCTTTCTCGGAAACGATTAAGGCGAATTACAATATTTCATTAAGCTATTTTATTTAAGCTGTTTATCAGTTACTTTGAGCAAACTATGAATTCATTCATTTGGAATTAATGGATTTTGGCTGTTTGAACTATTCACTATTTCTATGCTATTTTGTTGACATTTCACTCCCAATAATATTTGTAATGTTTTAATTGTAACTCTTGCAACTAGGTAGAGTGGGTCGTCCACCAACTGGAAGGTTGTTTGTTCAATCCCCGGCATTTCCAGTCTGCATTCTGAAGTGTCCATGGGCAAGAACACTGCAATGCGCCCGATGCCTTTACCGACAGTGTATGAATACGTGTGTGATTGGAAAAAATTTGGAAACTGTTCGTATGTGTGTGTGATTTGGTGAATGCGACTTTGAGTGTGAATAAGAAAAGTCCTTTGGTAATACAGTTAATTTACCATGACACCCCCTGGCAACTGTAAAAGTAGCAGACCTTGGTTTGGGACTCACGTCTTTATTTGCACATGTGACTGAAGAGATAAAACAGCCCGTAGCAGCTTGGAGTCCTGATCACAGAGGTTTTCAGTAGAAGCAACTGCTCTGAAAGGTCCTTTGATCTTGAGTTGTTCCTCCCTGAGCTTATTGCGAGTTGTTTAAATCAAGATTTAAAAAGTGTTTCATGATGTTTATTCTCCAAATGCACCACGATGATTTAGGTCAATGCTAAAGAGCTCTGCTGGTACTTGGAACATTTTCAGCCTCCATATATATCTTCTACATATAAAGCCTCAATTGTCAACATATGTATAAAACTAAGTGGAAAAGCCTAAAGATAGGCTTAATTACAAGCTATAGGATGGTTTACATTTGCCTGTGGAATAAATCAACAAAAATAATTTGGTTGTGGTTTGTCTGCTGCCACCAAGTCACTTCTGTTGAAGTGATTTGTTTCCCACTAAATCTCTTACAGACTCGGTGAAGGTGGAGACAAAACAGCCCTGAAGGAGTCCTTAACTGTATTTACCTCTCAACATAGTGCCCTGGGTAATGTATGGCTCTGCAGCTTTTTAAAGAGCCCTCTGTGGACTCAGGGTCCTGGACACAGCCTGGACTGGAACGCCAAATTAATGCTTCGGGTGCTTGGAAACAGAAACCTTTAACTATGAAGCTCCTGAGGAGATTTACAGAAATAATGAACAGGGCTGCTTTCATACTTGCAGTGTATAATTTTTCTGTTTGAGGCCAGGAGCTGTGATGACTCGAACTTGACCACTGACAGATGAGGACTTGAACTTTATTTTGTACCAGGCTATATAATCAAAATGTTATAATCTGGTATAGAAAAATATAAATACATTAATACTGTAACATTATTCAATATACTGAAAGTGCCGACGCGTATGGGCCCCAGACAACAAGAGGGTTTGTCTTAGTGCTGTTAGATGATGACACCTTGAAACGAGTGATCCGCTGTGTCATGGGACTGACACTCAGGAATTGGGGGGGTTTTCAACCTTAACCCTTTGTCCAGTTTCAACCTTGACCCTTTGTGACTCAGAATCGACTTGGACTCAAGCTATGTGGCACAAGGCTGCCTTGGTGACTGACTGACCATACATTTTCTGTCAATCAATTAATTAAGGGGTAATGATAATTCTTGAAAAAATTGATTAAAAGTAAAACGGCAAAAACGTTTTTTTTATCATAACCCAGTTATTACATTATTAATAATACCATAATGCTTTTGATGATAGGATGGCAATACAATAGAGGAGGATTTTGTATATTAAATAAAAGTATGAGCATATTGAACATACACATCATCATACAGTTCTACTCAGAAGTATTGTCATGAAGTAGAGATAAAATCCATTGGTAGACACACATGTACTTGGAGGCGCACACACACACACACACACACACACAAGAGAATACATATCCAGACTTGTGGCAATCATCCTGCAGCGAACGTGCAATCCACTCTGACAAAAGCCTGAGATGAGACCGGACCCTCAGCCAAGCAGCAGCAATCATACTTTCCCACACATAAATGAAGGTATAGGGAGTTTATGGGGCTTGGAAAAATGCAATAAAAAGCCTTTCCGTGAATGCAGCCATCTGTGGAAGTTTTAAAGAACTTCCTGTCAACAAGACCGAAGAGAACAAATCCTCTCACCCTCTTCCAACACTCCACTACTGCCTGGAATCACCCTTTCATCTTTGTTTTCATCCATTTTTTTCATCTTTCTTTTTAGCTCTCTGCCTCAGATCTTTGACTCTCAGCTTTCTCTCTCTCCGCTGGTCTCTCCTTCTCTTCCCCCAGTCTGTGTCAGTGTCGCTCTGCCTTCCTCCTCTCTCTCCCGGACTTGTTCTCAGAGCACCTCGCTGCAGAAAATTTCTTAAATCAAATTACCTAATTCTGGGATGTAGTTTTAACTTTTTTATTTATGTGAAATTGAAAAGTTAGGGAAGCTGTCATGGCCAGTTATTCTGAAAATAAGTTACAGCTTTTTATACATTATATTATATTTAACAGGATATGAAAAATATAAATCCAAAATACTGATCACTGAGTGCATTGACATGAATTTATAAGGATTTCTTGCTTATTATTCATTTGTGTCAATCCAGTAAAACTACAGTGGTTTTTTATAGTTTGGACTAAAAGTCTTTTTCACATAGTTTTTCAAGCTGTTATTTATAAATTACAAACCACATAATTCGGGAAACAGCCTCATGACGTATCTGATTTACGAGAATTTCCCCAGTTTCCTCTGTGCCCGTTAAATACCAGGCTTGATATATAATTCAATGAGCCGGGCCTGGACGATGTCTCGGTACACCTCCTCAGATGTGTTATTAGATTCGAAGATGATGTAAAGCAGTATTAATGAACAGTATGCTGCATACAAAACTTATAGTTAAGTTGATTCACTCTAAATTTGTTTATTTAACATTTATTTGCTTTTATTTTCTTTCCCTGTGACGATGAAGCAGAAACTCCCCTCCGCTGGAATATCCCAAAAAAAAGAGAAAATGTAAAAAGGAAATTTGATGTTTCTGCTAAAATAAATCCTGTCAAGAAAAGCTGCAGACACGTTTGAGTACAACGACTTTTCATGTCAGCAGTAATTTGTCACAGTGACTTGCTGCTGCTGCTCCCAGGAACCCTTTGTTCAGTTTGTTAGAGAAGTTAGTCTGGACTGTCACACACACTCCCCAGACATATAGGCTGAGGCAGGTGTGTTTTTACAGTCCGAGTTTCTGTGTATGTGTGTGTGTCTGTGTGTGTGTGTGTGTGTGTGTGTGTCTACAGTTTTCTGGACAGTATCAGCTTGATATTTACTGCTCACTGAGGAAACCCAGATAGACTTGAAAAGCTAAACGGGCAGGCAGTGAATCGGGAGGGGGGGACCTGCAAGTGTGTGTGTGTGTGTGTGTGTGTGTTTGTGTGTGTGTGTGAGTGTGCGCTTGTGTGATCGAAAAGTGATGTCAGGTGAAAGAGACTGGCCACTTCCTACATCTGTGCCAACTCTCAACGTGCAGAGGAAGGAAGACAGAGTGAGGACGACTGAGAGCAGAGAAGCCACATGTTGCAAGTGTTCTTTCTTTGGACGTTTTTTCTTCTTGAATTAACCAAATCTCCAAAAGAACGTATCCCTCCAGTTGAAGTTACAGTGAGGCATGATCGGCCTCCACTGACACTGAACGTGAGAATCATCCTGAAGAAAGGAAATCCGACTTTTTGAAAAATAACATTTGTTAATTGGCGAGGAGAGCGGAGGAAGGCCAGAGAGCCGATGAATGGAGAAGCTAATTATGCTCCAGGGTCCCGGCAGGGCAGACAAAGGAAACCTTCTCAGTTTTTTGCAAACGAAACAAAAAAAAAGGAATTGTAACTGAGCCCAAAGTAATCATGATTCTGAAACTGATTGGAAAGTTAAATAAAATGACATTTGCCAGCGTTAAAATGGTGAGAGTTGAACTTTCTCAAGGCCGCCACGTACAACACTGAACTGATCACAATTTTCTCATCTGCAATCATCGGAATGAGTTCACGCTTCCAGGTCATCGGAGTTTCTAACAATTTAAGCAAACTTTCTGATCAGAAATTCTGTTTGGAAGTGTGAAACTTTACAATTATTGAGGCTCATTTGTTACGTCTTTTGTTTCGTCATGTTTTAAGTTCTGTTATGCAAGTCTCAACCCCTAAAGTCATTTCACGTGCATGTTCCCTTATGAAACAGAAACTGTGTAGCAAAAAACTAAAATCTTTAAATATAAAAAAGACTAAGAATTAAAGAAAATGTATCTAGGGATGTCATATTCTTAATTGGGAGACGTAAAAAGCACAACATTCTCGCTTTACTGTAAACTTTGAAAACTATTCCACCAACTAAACTCAACAAAAAGACCATTTTATAAAGTTCCCACTTCCCTAAAACTTCCCTAACTTTCATTTTCACCTGAACAACAGCCACCACCTGCAAACTTCACTCACCTCTGAAATGCCAGCCAAGCAAAATTTATTCTTATACTCACATGTCTTAGAGTGAAGGCTGTAAAAAAGAAAAAAGAAAAAAGAAAGAAAGTGGGAAGCAATAAAAAAAAAGCATCTGCAGGCTTTAACTGACGAGATCCAAAAGTCACAGAGTGCAGCGGAGAGACAGCTCAGGTCACAGCCTACGAACATGCTGCCTCCAAAAGCCTCCGAGCTCAAGACCGAGCTCAAAGTGTGCTCCGAGCGCTCCGATCGCCCCACCTCCTGCAAACTCCTCTTTTAGCTGAAGGGTGTGGATTGATTCAAAAGCTATGACTGTGGGGAGAGTCCACATCATTCACCCAAGTTTGCCTCTTGCACAAAAAAAACCACACCCAGTGAGTGAGTGAGAGAGAGAGAGGGAAAGAGAGCGAGAGAGAGAGAGAGAGAGAGAGAGAGAACGAGGGCAGTGAGGGAAACACAAGTTGTCCTTAAGTAACAACAGAGGAGGAGTGAGGAAACTTCTGGTTTCAGGGTCACCCAGAGCCCTGAAATAACCAGGCTCTGTTATGAAAAAGAAAATTAGGACGCGGGGCAGCGGTCATCTCAGGATGTTTACGTTATTCAGCCGAAAGCTCTGTACTTTTTTAAACGGGGCGTCAGTGGGCGAGCGGCGGGTCCTGACATTAAACAGCAGATTTACCCAGATAAAAGGGATTAGATCTGTGAGTGCGTGTGTTCGTGCCTCCACATGCTCCCGTGCGCCTGCACATCCGGCTGCACGGCATGTGTATTGTATATTTTGCGAAACATGTGCATTACGTTGATGTGTGTTTGAGTAGGCACGGCTGCGGCCTGCAGTGGCTCCGCACTGATGGCTAACAGCTGCCATCTCTTTCCTGTCTGAGTGGGTATACAATCCATGCTATAATGCAGTAATCATACAGTACGCCGACATCTGGTTGGCGTTAACCAAAACACGTGCGATCCCGGAGCAGTTCCTCTGGCCCCCGCCGTCTATTTGATCTCGCTTTATTATAGCGAAACATATAAGGGACCCTCAGCTCGATTGGAGGCTTTAACAACGCTGCGAGAGCAAAGTGTGGCCTGGCGGGAATCCGACTCCTCAGCGCCACATTTTGTACCTTTTAGTTTCACAGCTATGGATTAACGTCGTCAAAACTTAACAATCATTTTTAAAAAGAGGGTTGAATACCAGGTACTCTAAATGTTTTGCTGACACTCTTTCAAAACTAAGGAGACTCTACTTTTCTTTTTCTGTATTTTCCAACTTCCCTTCTCGGCCTGGAAGAGCCAGTTGTTCCTGGACTAAAGATTGTTTGACATATAACTCATGTTTAAAAAGATACAGCCGGGCACTGTCATATTTAGCAAACATGACTAAAATACAATATACTTACTATTTCCTCTCGAGGATTTGTTGTCACTCCAGTGAGGAGTAAGTTGATTTGACAGGAACATGTCGCCAGGTGCAATGTTGTGGCTCAGATGTGTATTACTACTCAGAAAATACTAAAACAAACACGGAATATCCTTTTCCTCATGAGGTCTAACACCAACATTGATACTTAAAAAGTACACAAAAGTAGAATCATTTTCTTTTGTATAAAAAAAGAACAACTGCATAATTTTAATAATAATTTGTTACACTGGAAAACCTAAATTGTTGGGCCAAATAAAAAAAAATACTTTAATTGACAACACATACATGAAGTAAGTTTCTTCAACTTAGTTCAACTTATAGTTGACAAGTTATTAACTCAAATGATAACTCTTTTCATCTTGTGATACTAAGTTTACCACCTTAATGTGCGTATTTTATTTTCGATGAATTCATTCTTTTATAAATGATAACTCAAAGGATTAATTATGCTGACTCCTGCATATTTAATCTGCAATTGGAATAAATATAGAAATACATTGAATCATAAGGTTTGAATTTTGATTGTGTTAACCTCTCACTGTGTGATCTGATCCTCCTTCATGTGTAATACTAAATAAACCAAATTAGATGTTTCAATAAAGTCCGGATGTTATTTCTTTATGTTAAATCAAGCCAAAGATATAATATTTAATACAATAAATGACAGCGACTCCAGTTTGATGACTTTGTAGCTCCAGTGTGAAAACAAACATCATTTCCTCAACTGTTTAGTATTTCCTTTTCACTGAGTCCCATGCTATGGCAGAGTTCATATAGCTGCTGCGTTTCACGAGCAATCATTCATAAAAATGGCCGTGGAAACCTCGAGGTGGGGTCTGGAAGGTGGCCAAGCATGGCCGATGTTTGTCCATTAGTTTCTATTTGCGGCCTAATATTATGTTGCTAGGGAACAGTCGGCTCTATGGTTAGTTATCAAATTAACATTAGCAGCTCGTCAAGTGGCAGCAACGCACACGTCACGTCGCGTTGTGTCGCTCAGACAAACGTATCAGGGGAAGGACGCGGAAATCTGCCACTGGTAGTTTAGCCGACCACCAGCAAGTGACACGGCAACCGCACCAACCCGAGTAAACGCTGTTTATTTGTCTGGCCGACGTAATTTACTGTGACTTAATGGAAGCTGAAATATTGACAAAGCCTTTTCCACGGAGCCGCGGAAAAGTGCTATCTCACAGAGGAGGGCTCTAGAAACAGAGTGTAAAGAAAAGTCTGAGGCTATTTGGTCTGGCACTGTGCCTGGATGGCAAATAAAAACAAAGCACGCCTACACCTCACACGCACACACACACACTTACACACACACACACGATCAATGACGAGAGACGGCCAGACAGGCAATCCCACCAGGAGCACTTTCACCTGTGCTGCAGACAAACCCGAGAAAACAAGATGATATTTCCTTTGACGTTTCCATTAAACGTTTCCTCGCGGTCTCTTCGCGGTTCGACTTCTTCACCTTGCCCGTCTCAAGTCTTGAAGAGAGTTTAATGTGTGTGAACAGTTTTTACGTATAAGTGCATGTGTGTGTGTTCCTTGTTTCCTGTGTGTGCGCGGGTGTGTGTGTGTGTGTGTGTGTGTGTGTGTGAATGAGTCATCCCAGAGTGACCCCACCCTGCGTGGGCGGTTGATTTGGCGGGCCGGGAGTATTTGGCCTCTGTCAGTCTGCCTGTCCCAGAAAGAACAGCTCACATAACTGGCCTCTTTGTTCCTAATGTCACTCCCCTCAAAGGAAGAGAGGAGATCCCGGCGCTGCTTCTCGTGCCCTTTGCTCGCGTCTTTCCCCGCTGCCGCCGCCACGACTCGGCCTTGAACCCACGCCGTGTGTTACTGAGGGCCGCCTGTCACCCGGGTGCAATACCTAATTTGAACCAACAGCCTCAGTTGTTCATTTAAGGTTAAATAAGATCGTCTCTGGGCCTTATTAACCTTCACAGAGATCTATCAATAGTGAGGAATCATTGCACTGTAGGTCCTTTCTGTATTAATGTGCTGCTCATTTCTTTTTATGCACTTTGGCACATGATGAAACTCGAGCTTTCGAGGCAGCGATTGAAGTAGATTTTTGTTTTGAACTACTTTTACTGGCGAGTTATGTAAATGTCAAATGAAACACAAGTGTTGTACTCGAGTTGAGGAGAAGCAGGTTATTTTATTCGAATGCTCAGGGTGTCAAATGGGTTCAGAGCCACTCTCATGCGGTTTGACATGAGATTATAACATCACATAACCTTGTGCAGCATCGGATCCGCCATTACAATTTGTTCTCTCTGGGTTACAGAGTGAGCTCAGCGTTGTGGTGGTCGTACAGAGCGGAGATCAGTTTGACAGGTTTTTACCAACAGCCTAGAGCGGGTTTCAAGGTCAGGCTGTTCCCAGGTGAAGCGGTTGAATGCAACACTTCATTTACACCACCTCATCTAAAAATAAGTGAATTTTCTTTTTCACTCAGGACCCGACTGCAACAGTAATAGGAACATTGCGTCCTCAGAGTCAGATACTTCGTGGATGGTCATGGACGATAATGATTGTAATGATGTTCTTCCATTCAAAATAATGAATTCAGAAGAATTAATCATGGTAATATCTCAGCCTCTACTAATGGAAGGGCTGTGTTTTCAACCCTGTCAGTTTGTTTGTTTGTTTGTTTGTTTTTTGGTTATAAAGCAAAAAACAACCAGACAAATTTCCTTGAAACATGGTGAAAGGATGTGTCCTGGTCAGGAGTCAGGATTTTTTTTTACACTTTCTTTTACATTGCAAAAGAGATTTTCATAGATTTCCCGGGTAATGATTCATGGTCCTTTAAAAATAAATTCACTTTCAAGGAACTGATGTGAGTGTGTAAAAGTTTGTTCAGCTTGTTCAGCTTGAATTTAATGGGACTGTTGATGGGACTGTTGGGCCTTGGCAGAGGTGTGTGCTCTGCTGACTCCTACTTTAGTTAGTAGGTGACGGTTTATTATGTCATTTAAACAAACACATTTTTATGTGAACCTTTTTCTCAAATGTTATTTTCTCACCCCTGCTCAACTTTGTCAGCAGTCAGCTCTATGCCACGCGGTTCTATGCTGCTTCCTCGGCGTCAATGAGCGGGATCTGAGTTGACTCACGGGTCTTAAGCTTTTTGTTTTCAGAGCGATGCACATGGAAAATCAAGTCTCTTAATTATGCCACATCAACGGCGATTAAAAGCAGAGATCGGCACATTAATACATGCGACTAATATAAGCTATTAGTGGCCCGAATGACAAAATGTTTTGGCAAATGGTTCGATCAGATGCAGATGCTGCCGTCACCATCCTGCACATTCGGCTTATTAGGAAAAGGTGACACTCCGGTCTGTTGTATGCTTCTGGTCTAATTGAGCACACTTGAGCGAAAGCAGGGGCCACTTTGCATCGACTCTCACCACAACAGCTGCACTTTTTTCCAGCGTAGTTAAAGAAGATTTACTGCATCGGGTCAATTATTTCCTTTCATTTCTGTGGCAATAACTTAGGTAAAGTTTGTGTCAGAGCTTCTTAGGAAGGAGGTTTACTGCAGCTAAAACAGATTAGAACAAGGTTGGGTTCCTGTCCTTATCAAAACCATAAAGAGGAATTAGTGTTGGGCCTTTTGTGACCTACTCCTCAGTCACAAAAGGCACGCCCCAGTAACACAGAGATGAAGATTAAGTTGATTGTTCTTGTTCTTCACCATGAAAGAGAACAAGGCTGCAGAACAGGTGTGACCATCTACGCCTGAATAATCATCCAATATTTCAACACAGTGATTCAGATTTAAAATTATCAAGAAGGCTCGAAAGATGTTGCACGAGTCAATGAAGAAAAATAAATAATCATTCACTAAATGTAATCTAAGTATATTAGTCTTCAAAGAACTGCATTAAGGTAGGTTTATGTTTAAAACAGTGCCAGGAAATAACAAATGGTGACTGTGTATGGCAGCAAAAATTTAAATGAAAACTAGTAAAAATCTGAAGAGCACATGGGTTTATCCTGGGAAATTTGTAAAAATCACTGAGCAATATTTTGGATAGGGGCGTTTGCACAGGGATCATATTTACAACTGGTTAAAAGAAAGATAAGGCAACGAATTAAATATTGTATCTCCCGATTAAAACTTTTCATATTTCAAATCAGGAAAAACTGTTTTGCTGCTTTGCTATCTCCGACGGATTCAGTTACATTTTGTCTGTCAAGCGCTGCCCCAGTTGCACTTGTGCTCATGTCATATCATGCCTTTTAATTAAGATTTAACATGGAATACAGCAATGCATGTCAACATCAGGTCATAAGCCGGTGTCCTGTTACACTGACATGTTAACAAGGCAGGTGTTAACCCGTGAACGTCCGACGAAACCCTGACTTCTGTTCGGAGAATCTGTCAGTGTTGGTCAGTGCAGCTTTTAAGGGTTTTTTTCTTTCACAAATGTCTTAGTGTATTTCATACTGTGACAGCCAGTGAACATGCCTTGTTATTTCAGCACGTATCCGAGCCCCACTCCACCGAGCTGCCCTCTGCTAGTGGTTTGCAGGGTGAATGTATCGCGGCCTAAGCACGTCATCGGGCATCTTTGCGCTCAGCAGTTAGCTGCAGCTTCACTTTTTGCTGCGTGAGGGCCTTGTCTATTGATATCCTCCTGCTTCAGCTCGAAACCATCTGTTTCTCGAGAAGGAGCCGTTTTCAATGTGTCAGCGCATCAAACTACCAGCGCTGTAAGAAAACACAGGGAAAACATTCTCAGACGCACAACAAGCTGCTGCGGGAGCCGCGTGGCTCCAGCTCGTCCTGTTCCCTGTTATGAATGTGTGCTGCTCGTGCTCTGACGTCCTCGTCTTTGAAGTTTCATGCGAGCACAGAGGGTGAAGCCCAGAGCTGCTGGCCTGCAACGAGATCTAGTAAGTGTGCGGCCATGTGGGCCTCTTAATGTCCCTTTAATGCCCACAGTTAGGTTTCAGCCTTGAGCGTAATGCCTGCAGCTACCCTGAGGCAAACATCATTTAAGTGAAATGTTTACTGAAGCAGCTACCAGAAAACTACTGCATAACATTTGTTTTAAATGTGCTGTTTATTCCTAATATTCAATCCCCTCTGTCCATTTGTGGATCGCTCATTCTAATAGGCAAACTTGCTTTTTGTCTGGCTTTACGGCTCAATACCATGTAGATACCTCTCCAACGATACTGAAACAATATGTATATGAGAAATCCTCAAAGGACTCCATAAACAACACAGCTGGAAGCACAGAAAAGTCAATAAATCACCAAGATCAGACCTGCACATTGACATTCACAAGCACAGAAATATTCTGGCAGCATGTGCACTGAAAGAATGGGGCTGTGTTATTTTATCTGTGTTCTAGTGCCAGGGAACATTAAGCTTTCCTAGTATTTAATGGCACGTGAGCTGGCGAGGCAGAGAGGTCAAATGTAAAACGTACAACTTAAAGGCAATCTGGAAATATGGGAACACTTAAATGGGGGCGGCTTCGCTCCATTAGTCCTGCGCTGTGTGTACAGCCGCAGAGTAGAAGCAGCAATCGTCTCACTGATCAGATTCTAGGGAGGCAAATTATCTTTGACACCCTCACTGGATTAAATCTTTTATAAGTAAAAGAAATGGGCCAAAATAGTCAACACCATGGTTGGAGGAGTGGATGAATGTAAACAGTCTGGAGAAAATCATTTATATTAACCAGTAGAGCATAAAACAAGGCTCATGTTTCATGTATTTTCTCTACGCAAAACTATCTAGACAGCGTTTTACTTATTCATCATTCTTAATTTATTTATTTATTTATTTATTAGTTAGTGATCATTTATTCAGGTGAGGGAGTTACGGCTACTCCCTTTATTTTGCTTGGGAAACTTTCTTCTTTTTTCTATTGCAAGTGTTGCTACGGTAACACATTATTATTGCATTGGCTTGATTGATGTGTGTGGTCTAAATAGATTAGATATCACCTGCAGGAAAAAAAAGCAATAAAGCCCAAGTGGCTGAATCGGAGAAGCTCAACCAATATGCTGATGACTGTGCGCTCTGCGTCTGTGCTGGCCAGTCACACCCAGTTCCTCCTTCCCCTCGTCCTTTTCACTGAGGGCTCCAGTGCAGACAAGAACATAGTGGAAACCGTCCACTGCATGTGAGAAATGAATACGCCCACTCACTCGCGGTGAATCTCCCAGAGAATCTCCTGCCGTGTTCTCACACGACTCGTTCGGACATTATCCTGAGTTTTTACAAGCCTCTGAAGCAACCATTTTACAGGATGCACGGAGATTACCCAGAGATCAGTGCGTGTCTGAAAGCAGCTACAGAAAGGTGGTGTCACATGTATCTCCATGTGCATCTCTCTTGCTGCACTGAATGAACTTTGTTTTTTCAATGGAGACAGACAATTATGCAATTAAGCCAAGTGGCTCAATCTGACAGGTTCAAACAATACGACGATGACTGTGCTGAGTCTGTGTGAACTGACCAGTCACACCCAATGCCTACTTTCACTCGTCCTTTTCACTCTGTGCTCCAGTACAGACAAGAATGTGGTGGAAAACTTAAACAGCGTGATCTACATCAGGGTTCATGTCGGGCCGAAAAGCTTTATGTGAACAGGCAGCAGCAGCATGCTAGGTCAGTGACTCACAAATTGGAGCCATTTACCCTCGACTTTTGTTTATAATGCCCACATTGTACGGCCTGCTGCCCGCTGACAGATGAGTGTCAGGTCCCAGGTGTCCAGGTGACTAATCCTCAACTGAAGCACAGCGGGTTTAGATCAATCATTTGAGGAAATGCCATCCAGTGCTGCGCTCTGGAGAACCATCACTCAGGAGAAGTCATGCCCTTTTAGAGATAAAACAGGTCATGAGGTTCGTTTACACAAAATGCACATTATGATTCAGGATTACTTTCCCCACCCATGGGGTGATCATGCGTCATCCATTCTGAAATGGTAATTAACTCTTCAAGCAAAAATTATTAATTTCTACCCTGTTCTGATTAATAACAAATGCTGAATCATTTGAAGGACTGTGCACATTTCTGATTATCTCTCTCCTTCCTTGTCCATGTTCTCCAGATGTACGGAAGAGTCTTTGATATTCTATGACGTGAAACCCCATCCACAGTTAATGCGTTTTTCAAGAGCTGTATTTTTGGTTCTCACCGAAAACTTTCCATTTCATATTTACTTATTCTTGATTTTCTTATCTGGGATATTTTGGTTTAATTTCTGGAGTGACAACATGGAGACGCGCCCCTTACTTTCCCCAAACTACAATCAATTCTCCTTTCCACACACCCATCAGATCTTTGCATAATGAAGTGTCGTCACCCGTCTTTGGTTTGCATGATTTGTCGTTATTTTTCATATTTTGTTCTGGTAACCACTCTACATTCCTCACATCTGCATCCTGTTCATGAAGCCACACCGCGTAGTGTGTGACCTCCTCATTGTTCAAGCTACAACTCCTGCCACTCCAGTGTAAACTGACAGAATAACTGAATGAACATTCCTCGTGTCAACTTTGTTTAATCACTG
This sequence comes from Pseudopleuronectes americanus, assembly GCA_038501795.1. Lineage (NCBI taxonomy): Eukaryota > Metazoa > Chordata > Actinopteri > Pleuronectiformes > Pleuronectidae > Pseudopleuronectes > Pseudopleuronectes americanus. The sequence continues at coordinate 16,293,534 of CM076730.1, forward strand.
ACAGTTTTATGATCCGTCTTGTTCACCTGTCATGCCTCATAAATAACTAAAATGGATTTTGACAGATGCTGTGCTCTTAAGCCAACATTAGCATTCTGTATACGACCCAGGTACAAAGTGAGAGATGGAAACTTTACATGCAACAGGAAATTAAATCTAAAATTAAGCTATTTCATGTATGAACAATGCAGCAGGTGGTTACTGGTTCGGACACTGAAATTTAAAATGGTGCAGCAGGTAGAGCCAGGATGTAACGTATTCATTCTGCTCTGGAGATCACATCACATCACCGGCATTGGGGCCTTATCATGACTAACTAACGTGACATCTTCTACGTCTGAGATGTTAGAAGCATCATCAACTGGCTCAAGGTGATTCCTCCAGGTGAGCTGCTGATGTTTCCTTTACGAGGAACCGGTAAGAGGAAGTCTGTCACTCATTTGCGTTCTCACATACTACAGAATGTCTAAAAGTAGCTTTTGAGTCAAAATGCAGAGAAATTTGTAAAAACCCTGGAACCCTGCACTTCATAAAGACCAGTTCTATACCTAATAACTTTTATAAGCAGATGGTGAAAGTTCCAGTTCAGTGGATCTTGTTTTGTTTGTTATTGTTTTGTTTTAATAATAATTTACTGGCAGTACACCACAGTATATTAAGATATTTCTGATGGAAACAAACATCTGCGGCAGATGTCAAATTAAAAAAATGTTCCTTCCCTCCAAAATACTGAAAAAGAAATAATACATCCCGAGACAAAATTACAGGCTGCAGAGTAAACAATTAAAAGCCATGATTCCTCGTACTGTACACGGCTGGTGTCTGGAAGTGTGTGGGGGTTTTGTTGGTTCTTGTTTTAGTTCTTGAGTATTGTAAACACATCTCCGAGACTTTGACGTAAAGATCACCACTGGAAAATCACACCTGAATCCTTTGTGTAGACTTCTGGGAACACACACACCCTCCCCCCCACACACACACACACAAACACACACACACACACCAACAGAGCAGGGTCTGTCGCACTGAGCCATGTGTTTGTGGATATCTGTTGGCATCTGGCTCTTATTTCCTTTCCTCCATGTCACAGGCGCAAAGGCTTTGAGCATGAGTCACAACCCTCAGACCTCCGGGGCATCCAGGCTCGCTGCTAAAGACACAATACACCATCACACAAAATGTCACCACCATTTTGCCAGACTGCAGTAACACAACAAATCCGACTCTACGCTCACAAATCGTCACTGTGGGTTAATTTACCCCCACGCTACATGGTAGCAGGGAGATTTGACACGTTCCTCCTTGTCTTCTGTCTTTTTTGCTTCTGTTCTACAGCTTTGATTTTTTAAGATTTCACCACTTTTCGTGATCATGACTCTGGATTTCGTGTCTGCCTCGCAGCCGTGATGAGCGGGCTGTTATTTATTTATTATTTATTCTGTTGCTCACAGGATCTTCTCTGATTGCACAAGATGTCAGTGAACAGTTACACGGGAAAGTAAACACATAAACAGAATCCAAAGGAATTTAAAAGCAGCTCTGAGCATGGATAACGGGTCTGGACCCAAAGCAACGCTGGATCTAATGTTCGAGGGGGGAATAGAAATAGATCTGAAAAGTTCCAAATGGGCTTCATATGATGTGTTAACGCCATCCCACATTGAGTTTTACTCAGTTCACTAAATTTATCCTGATCTCACTGTTTGGATTACTTCTGATTATTGCAAACAGATTTTTCCACAAATATTGTTTTCTGAGGCAGACATGCGAGCCTCTGTGTTTTGGACGCTGTGATTAGTAGTGGAAGTGGTGGAACAACGCCGGGGCCAGAGGCCATGCTTTGTTCTGCTGCTCCGCTCCGGTCCAGTCCCTCCTGGAGGGACCACTCTGAGGAAGGTGGCCAAAACAATGAAGAGCCGACTCGACTGTGAGTTGCACATGCAGGCGATCAGCCCAACGTATTCAGATCTGCAGCGTGACGAGGATAGAACACTGGCAGATAGCAGAGAGGCCACGGAGGCTGTGGCGCTGGCAGGCGTGATGAGTTGATGTGTTGTTGAGGATGTTTGAGTTCACTATGTTTCTCACCTGCCAACTCTTCTCTTATCTCATCCAGGTCTGGAAATGTAGCCACAGACCCGAGAGCTGCAAAAGTCAAAAGACTCCTGTGAAGAAACAGTTACTTTCTGTCTGTTGTGTCCAGTGGTGAAGGAAGTACAGAAACGTTTTACTTAAGTCAAATTACAGATAAATAGACAACCAGAAGTACCACAGTCATTCTTCTACTTGAGTATAAGTAAGTACTTGCTTTTAAAAACACTTGAATTATGAAAAGTGAAAGTACTTTCTGAGTGAAGCCTATTCCCCATATGCAACAGTCTACTACATCATTATGGCCGCTATATAACAATTTACTTAAATGCAGTAATAATGTAAATGTATCTTGAATCCCACCGCTGGTCGTGTTTCAAATAAATTGTACAATCATTTATTATGACTTGGATTTAGTCATCAGTTTGTGATTTATTTTTAAAAGATCTATGTTTTCACAGGAAAAAAACAACCCTAACCCATCATTAAATAATAACTTGATAACATAACAAGAATGGTAATTATTTAGCTGGTACAAGTGGAGCTAATTTACATTTTCCTAAGTACAGCCATCTGTATATCAATATTTAACAATTTTAAAATGTAAATCTTAATTTTCTAAATTAAATCTCATGACTGGAACTTTTAATTCAAACATCTGATTGAAGAAATTAAGAAAATTAAGAAAAGTGCTCTAACATACAAAATTGTTTATTTATGTTCAATAATCAGTAAAACATGTCTGCTGATTGAATTTTTATACAAAAATATATAGAATATAGATATTATTTTAAAAGTAAGAATAAATCATCATCAAATGACAAAAGGAAAATGTGTTCAGAGGTATATTGTAGAAAACATATGCCATTTTTTTCCACACTACACAGATGCACAGAATGACTGAATCCAGAGAAACACGACCATCCATTCACTCTGTGTGTTTTCTCACACTGAGGGTCAGACGCAGCAGGAACCTGCCTCCGTCTGCTCTGCTACAACTGTACCGTTGTCCAGTCAGCCAGCTGGTCCCGACTGTCAGCAGGACCTCGACTGGAGCAGCTGATGGCAGCCAGATGGTGAGACGCAGACACACACACACACACATACACACAAACACATACACACACACACACACACACACACACTCACACAAAACAAGATGCGTGAGTATTACATCCTTCACTGCGAACGACTCGCAGCTACCTCACTTGACCCCCTGATACATGCTGCTTTTATTTCACAGGCATGAGGAAGAGCTCAGAGGGAGCAACATGAACTGTGGCTCAGAAGTTTACTGTAATGTGTAGCGTCAGTAAAACACTGTTCCAGATTAAGGGAGAAGTCACAACAGCAGCAACACGCTCATGAAACAGGTCAATGCAGTTCTACACTCAGCAAAACTCAAGCTCACATTTCATCTTTTTTAAGGGTTTTTCTTTTCCTCATTCATATTCAAGGTCTTAGAATGTGGGATAGAGCCAAAAATGTTATTTTGATAAGATAAGAAAATCCTTTATTAGTCCTACAATGGGAACATTTCCAATATTACAGAGTCTAAAATAGGCTTCAGTAAGAACTAGATAGTAACATGCACTACTTAACTGGAAGGAAATATAACAAAATATAGAAAATATAAATGGAATCAAAACTAATACATACAGTGTAAAAAAAAGAAAAAAAGTACGTCACACATTTTTATAAGTAAATACTGATAATTATCACAATTAATGTCACATTGTTTTTTTTTAAGTTTAAAGACATTAGTTAACAAACCTGATATATGTTGTATATCCTCGCTTTGCACAATGTACAAGCAATACATCAATATGCTTTTGTCATATTGCCATCGATGAGCATTTTTATTGTGATAATCATTATCGTGTTATTGCCTGGTCCAGTTTTTACGGATATTCAATCTACTTTTTTTTGTGTGTTTTGCTTGATTAATCACATTAAATGGTATTTTGTAATATACCTGATGGATCACTAAACATATAATCTTAATATAAGTACATATAGAAAGAAAAAAATTAAAGAAGAAACTTTGCCACCACAACATTTGCATTTCGGATTCAAGTTTTTATTTTGATATTCTGACCCAACGTAATAGTATTATTGTGGAATCTATGGCAGCAAAATAAAACTGGTAGTTGTGTGTTACTAGTTTCTTCTCTGTAAAAGTTTTAAAGTTACATTTTTTGTTTTGTTTTTTCAACATAGTTTTTCCAATATACATGGCAATGAAAAGTTTAGTAACTAGCATAAAGTGATTGCTGAAAAAAGTAGCATTTGCTCATAATACAACATATGATGATAGTTTATCCACTTTCAGGATTTGGTATAAAACGGTTGAACCTAAATTTGCTAATAAGTAAAAGAAAATAGAAACACACAGATCGAGTTTGAAGCAGATGTTTGATTCAGCTCAGATGTTACACTGTTAAATCTGAAACTCCGACAGGCTGTGAGTCATGTTTGTCTTTTCTTTGTCATCGCTTCATATTTACCGTCGTTAGTCACGTTAGTAAGAGGTTCGGACAGTTCCCTTTCACTGGGATGTTTGAGCAGCTGAAACGTTGCGTTTGTTCCCCGACAAACGGCTGTAACCTCAAAGAGGAACCACGTGTATGGATGAGAATAAAAGATCAGATTGTTCTTGGTGCATTCTACATGAATTTCTTCTCCTGTCTAATCTCAGAACCTTCTCTTCTTCTGCTGAGGAAGGTGAAGCCTCCGGTGAAGTGGACTGGCAGAGAGCGGCGTGTTCATCTCCAACCATCTGGGCTCGAACATCTCCCCTACTACGTGCTACTAACTCCCTGGAAGTGTTTTAGAGTGTGTTTCTCAATATTTAATTGTCTTCGAGCAAAAAAAATAAGTGAAAAAAAACATGTGCGATTAGTTTCTGCCTCCTCATTCTATGTGTGTGGGGGAGCTCAAACAACAGGGAGAAAGAGGAGCTTGTTTCATCCCGTCATCTTTTCTCTCATTAGGTTCTCGTTTTGATATTAGGTTACGATGAACGTCACATTCATCTCAAGAAAAACCTGACATTTTTGTATGAATAATAGAACAATTACATATCTCTGCTTTGTGCAGTAACAGTAACAACACTGGGGTTTTGTGGTAATCGCGTAGGCTGAAATCACAATATGAAGTAACGATAATTAGTGAGCAATTATTGTTGTTATTATTGTTATTTGGAGATTCTTGTTATTGCCAAAAAAAGTATCATTAAGGCCATGAAATTAAAAACCAAGAACTGGTCTCTTTAGACTGTCTGGTTTCCGATCCTGTCTGAGACATGAGAAAAAGTCTGTTCCTTATTTTGTTTTGTTACCTCTGCCAAGGACATTATGGTTTCACCCTGTGTGTCTGTTTGTTGGTTTGTTTGTTTGTGGACAAGAATACGCAAAAACTCCAACCAACTTGGCAGAAAGTCCATTAAATGAAGGTGCAGCGTCAGCCATCTTTTTCGATTTTGCTTTGACAGTTTGTGGCCGTGAAGCTCGAATAACCCAGAACTGGAGGATTGCATTTGCCGTTGTCACAAACGCGCTGTTGTTGATCGACAACGTTGATGAGTCCCTGCCTCTGCTGCTACCGATCAAGTTTATTAATATTGAACGTATCTAAGTTCCAAATTCAACTAAATCAACTTGGTTCTTCCTTGTGCCCTAAACAACACGCACGCCAATCAGAAGTTAGTAAGATGTTGTCGAGAGATGTGAGCCACAGACAGAGAAGCTTGGAATTATTCTATATATTTATTGAAATCGCTGCTCACTGTAGATTTTCACTGTAGGGACGGCACCTGTGTAATTATGTGGGGTTGACTCATAATAAAACGCTGTGTCGATTACTGCCAACAAATGACATGAAAGCCTCAAAACCACCGATGTGTTAGTCACGGTGTCAAAACAAATGTTCCTACCAACTGAGACAGAGATGGGTCACAGATATACAGCTTTATTAAAAACATGTAGATGAGCTGTTCCTGACTCACGGATCCTGAATCGAGCGTCACTTTAACAGAGTAGCTGGTGCGTTTGTTTTTTCAGTTCTCTCGTCTGGATTCAAAAGCACAGCAGTGTGTCTGTGACTGACACACAATGAAGTGCGGTGCCCACGTCCTTTGTGATAAAGGGAACATGTCCCCCTGTGAAACATTGTAGATAATTGATGTGTTTTTAATCGTTTCTTGACAGCACATGATGCAGAGGAATAAAGCCTTACATCCACATTACAACAACCCTCTTGAATAATAACTTAACCTGGAGTTATTCAAAACACTGAATAACCGGGGGAATCACTGTCCCACTGATATGTCTGAATGAAAGCAGTGTTGATATTGTTCACTTTAGTTCAACACTGGTTAACTGTCCCCTCTGGACACATCCTGGACGTCTTTCCTAAACCTTTTCAGAATTAAAGTGAAATGAAATCTCCTCCCGGTCGTCTCTGGAGAAGGATCTTCTATAAAAGGGCTTCACAGTGGGGACCACCGTCCGTGCTCGTCATCCTGACAGTCTCTGTTTGTTATTCCAGGCAACTGTGCAGCACGACGGGCTTCCAGCGCCCACAAGCAGTCTGCTTTCAAAACGCGTCTCTCTGATTCCCCGCCACAAACTGTTCCCTGAGACTTAATCTGTCCGTTCTCTGCACCCCCACCCCCCCACCCCCCCCACTACCCGCCCCACCCTACTCCCAACCCCCTTTGCTCATTTACCCGTGAGTCATCGCTGTGGTTTGGGCCGGGGATCAAGCGAGCGCAGATGGATGAATGTGTCTATGAAAAATGTAGTTGAACCGGAGGGTTTGAGGGAAGCCTGGGATACAAACCGCGACATCGTCCTAATCGTGTGCCAAAGTTACCGTCCAGTCATTTTTTATTCAGCGGTTGAGGAGAAAGTGAAAAACCAGGATGCTTCATTTTTGAATGTGAGAGAGATCCTTTCCTGGAGCCAAATCCATCAGCCGTGTGAATCCAGCCTGAAAGAAGAGGTTACGATGTGAGGCTCAGAATTAAAGAGGCAAAGCGAATATTTGATTTCAGTTTAGTGCTGAAAAACAAGGTTCAGAGAGAGTATGAAGTCCGACCGCAACGGGGGGGAAAAGTACTTTTTGTCACAGCAGCAACAAAAAATACACAACTCATCATGAGTAGTGTATAGAAACGAGCAGTAAAATAACAAATGTGAGAGACTTGAATCATTGTTTACAATGTGAGCTGAAACCTGCAATATGAAGAAAAACCATATAGACCGTGGATTAGTCTTGAGGTAAAACGTTGAACCTAATGTTTAGTTGCTCTGCGTAATGGGCCAAGTTACGAGAGTTTTGGGTTTGCTAATGATTTCTTTATATTGACTTTAAGTTCTCAGCTCAAAAATGTAAAATCACAACTTATAGCGAACTGGACCAAACGTTCGGTCACGTTTCAGTTGGATCTTTTATTCCAAAGTCCGATCAACTGCTAAGAAAACAAATCTTCTGATGACTTGATTACATTTGAATGATTCACAGCCCAAAAAAGTACTGATTTACCCATTAGTACTCTATATTATAAATACTATATATATTTATATTGGGGTAAAAATCTTTAGTTTTGAAAATAACTCACTACAACACAACTAAACTCTAATTTTACCAAAGCTACTTAGAAAAGAAAACAAACACAAATGTATAAATTATTACAGGAACAGCTGGAAACATCTGTTGATTTGATAGTTTTTCCTACAAAATGAATATTTGCAGTATAATGGAGATTTCACAAACACTCATGCTCTGGAAAATAATATGGTAAACTTAACAACCATTTTTATGGTTCCTGAATGATCTGGTCATTAACCCTTCGGCAGTGGGTTGAGGTGAGGGAACACCACCAATACCAGCTGCTTTTTTTTATGGCTGCTTGCTGGTGCACTGAGTTTGAGCAATTACTTAAGTCTCAAGTTATTAAGAAATTCATTTCATGTTAGAAGAATCCATCACTTTGTGTCTCGCGCTGGTTCAGGGTTCAGACTGAGTGGTTTCTGGACGCCTGCTGATCGTGATGCCAGAGCACTGTGGCGTTCTGGCAGTGAAATTTACAGGCCTCGTGCTTCACGTCTTGTTGGGCTGCGGAGCTGAGGGTGAATTTTAAAGTAGAGTTTACGAGCCACAAGTGGCAAAATGCTTCTCATTATGCATTTAAGCATCATATTTAGCTTTGTGCGCTTCAGGCCCGCAGTAAATCTGAACCGCCACGTTGGGTGACATCTGAAAATTTGCTGTCAGAGTGTTATAGCTTGAAATCCAGGGCTGTTGCTCACACGGAACTAGACGGCTTGGACGCACTAACTCGTTTTACACTAATAAGGTTTCCCTCCTGGAAACATCCATCTATTCTCCTGTAATTGGGTGTAGTTTTCATGGCCGTCCATTCAATTCTGTCTAATTGGTGTATTTTTCACGAAGGGACTTGACAAACCGGCCGAATCAAATAACCACCCTCCCTTTAGTCCCATGTCAAAATATTGAATCTTTATCTGGAGCACGTGAAGTTGCAGGGGGTTAACGTAAGCCAGATCGTAGTTAATCTCTGCTTGAGTCAGCCCTCATTAGAAGGCAGCAGGGGAGAGATGCTGCAGGCCCGAGCCCCGGCTTGCAGCCCTGTCGTCTGCATATTCCTGGATGTGGGAACATTAGTATTGACAGGGACATATATTGTTACGGCTAAAATTGCTGTGTAGCACAGACTACCTTTGTTTTGGTGTTGTTTACCATCAGAAAACCAAAAGGAACCTGGGGAAAAGAAGCCAGTTATAACCTGTATACGGATACCTGCTATTTACCTGCTATGTTTCATTCTTTTGATCTATATTCCACTTATTTTACCCCCCCAAAAAATGTAGAAACATGAGTCCATATCATATTGAAGTTTGCACAATTTTTCTGTGTACAACAGGATGTCATTTTCTTCTCACGCTCTTTTTTACAATCCAATCCAAGATCCAACCCTTGAGCTGACTGAGATCCCGACCTCGTGCAACCCCCCTGAGGTTTGGATTCATTACACTATACGGGGGTTGACATATTTTTATATGTGTAAGCCTCCAATTATTTTACTTTGTGTCAGTGGGTGTGTGTTGTATCGCGTTAGCTTTGCTCGACAAAGGAGAAGGTTTTCTTTTATGGACCACTGCCGTGCTGGAGAGGCTCAGTCAGGTGTTCCAGTGGTAAACTGCAGAAGCTTCTGCAGATGATCCCAAACACTTAAACCCTTAAAATACTTTTTGTTTAATTTCATGTGTCAACTTTAGACCGAAAAACTTTTTATTCTTTGGAAGGGCTACCTGTTTCCTTTTGGTAAGTAAATTAATATTTCCCAAAAGGCCTCACTAACAAAGAAGTACCAAAAGGGTCAAATATAGACCTGTTGTATTGAGGCGTCAAAATGCAGACATACATTTTACAATTTGCCACAAAAAGTGTACAAAGCCTGGAACACTATCAATTTCATGATCACAAGTTTCATTTTGTTCACCACAACTGAATAAAAGCAACATATCAATCTTCTTTTTTAATTTGTACTGCCAGCATGGCATTAGAAGTCTATTTAAATCGTCCACACCCTCTTTTGAATTTTCTCTCTCGGTGGAAATAAGGGAAGTGTACCATCCGGTTACTGGAAGTTCCAGCAGGCCATGTGGAAAGTCTGCTTCAGAGTGGTGTTTAAAAGAAAAAAAAACTGTGCATGTACACTCATTCTTTCGTGTGTGTCTCAGTGTGTGTGTGTGTGTGTGTGTGTGTGTGTGTGTTTGTGTAGACTTTTGGAAGTAAATCTTTCTATCTCGAGTCACTGATCTCATTCTGCTCAGGGCCTGTAGCTCTGCCCTGTTGCACGTTTGAAAGACAGCATCGAAAATCGGTCCATTATTGATTTTAAGCCGAGCAGGATTTTAGGGGAAGCTAATTAGCTCAACGGTCCAGCACCAAAACAGCCTTCTGCATCAAATTAAACATGATCATTTGTAAATATGATAACTTACAGGTAATAAAGGCTCCGTGTGTGGAGTGTGTCAAGCTGGAGGACTCATGCTAATGGATGAAACATTAAGAAATAAATTGAATTAACCTCATAATAAACGATTGAACTTGGGGCTGCTGCTTTTACTGGAAAGTAACTTGGGTCTCAGGGGAAATAATAGAAAGAAAAGGTCCAATAAAGAGCATTAACTCCACAGAGCGGAGGGATATTGCTGCAATACATTGAACAAATGAATGGGTGGTTTTATTAATCTCATTGTGCGTTAAAAGATTTTCATTTTTTTTCATTTTGTGATGAAAAGGACACTTTTTTCCAAATCACTGTTCATTAATCTAAGTGGAAAAAACCAAAGTAATTGTGATTCTAAGGGATCAGGTTGAAATACTTACAGTTTGGGCGGCATTTAATACATTGAGATGTCACATCAAAGAAACACAGTTATATTTAACATATCCATGTTCTCAAATTACACAGGCAAAAACACACTTTCAAATGAAGCTGATGACACATAGAAGATGCATGTGAAGATCGCTGTGTCGAACCCCTTTCTGTTTTCCATGAGGTGCTGAGAGGAACTTGGAGAACAGCTATAAAACGGAAATATATAACCTAATTTCTCTCAGATGTATATCTTGTGTGGATTATCATTTCAAAAGAAGCTCGAGTCGACTCCACTTGTAGAAGATCTTCAGTTTTTTTAGGAGAAACACTGATCGACTCACGTTAGACTCCATGTTCCTCTCACGGCGCCATCAACATTCAATAAAAATCAGCGCTCCTTTCAAGGTCAATGGGATTCTCCACCTGCCGGAACCTGAAAGCCTGTGTCTGACTGGAGACCCTCGGATAACTTATTCATATTCAACAGTGTAGAGTTGTGTTATTGAGATGCAAATGCATGGAAATAAAAGCTACAAAAAGTTTGTAACGCAGCAAAATATGTGACCGTGATGAAAGTGAAAGGCGGTTTTATGCAAAGTAGGGGTGGTATTGAGTGACTTGCTGTGCGGCCAGAACTGTATTACACAACAAATCAACGTTTATGAATTCAATCCACACATTGCTTGTTTTTGGAAGTCAAAGCATCCACTTCACTGAAATACTCTAAATCCTGGGTTTAAAATATAGAGGGTGGATCACTCGAACCGTAAAGTGACACTCAGGAGAATTTCTTCCCTGCTGGATTGACAAGTGTCACTAAATGTTGCTGCTTCAGTCTGAAACTGTGACGTTAGCAGCAGCCATTAGCACGTTCAGCTCTTGCTCAATGCTGATTTATGCTTGTTTTTGAAACGTGGATAGCTACGAAGAGGCAATTGACTCCTTTCCCCATTGGCAGTAGGAGAGTTTACCTTTTTCTGTTTTGTGTTTCCAGTGTGATCATGTTGGTTGGCATGAACGCACTAGACAAAAAACTGCCTCTCACTGCCTTTGCTTTCCAAATGCATGCGTTCACCCAGTTGTCATGTTTCCATCACTGCGGATCAGAGCCCGAGCCAATAGAATGTGAGTCTATACTGCACAGTCCTCTGGCCCGGGAGAGGATGCTGATTATATCCATTCCCATCGCAGACAAAAAAAAAGATGTTGATGGGGTTTAGTGATTTAAAAAAAAAGAGACACATCAGTGAGAGAGATTCACAACGAGCTCGCTGATTACACTGTTTCCAGACTTTATGCCAAGCTAAGCTAACTGGCTGCTGCTCGTTTTATCAGCTAACTCTAGCTAAGATAGCTGTCAAAACATTTCTTTACTTAGTGTAAAATACTTTAAATAAATAAATATTGCTGAATGATAGTAGATACAAAAAAATAACTAGTTAAACTATATCACAAAAGAAACATGACCACATTTTATTCATCTGTAAAGTTGTTGAGTGAGAGTGTTGCAGTGTGAAGTGATGGTGTCTTTAGAGAAACCAGAAATGTCCAGATCTCACGGTGAGAGCGTAGTGCAGGAAATGAAATGGCAAAACTGTGTGTGTGTATGTACGTGTGCGTGTGCATGTGCGTGTGTGTGTGCGTGTGTGTGTGTGTGTGTGTGTGTGTGTGTGTGTGTGTGTGAGAGAGAGAGACAGAGGGAGAGACACAAAAAGGCGAACTGGTTGAGTGACTGCTAGGTGTGTGTGTGGGGTGTGACCCTGGTGACTCAGGCACCAGCAATGTTCTTCTTCAAGGTGAATGAGTCACAGCCTCCCTCATGCGTTTCTCTTTCCAACGGATATTTACTTCTCCCACAAATATCTGCCTGGCTGCCGGTGCAGCATTAGAACCAAGGCTGTTAAAAGACATTTATCAGAGTTTAAAATAAATGTGTCATGTGAAATTACACAGGAAATTGTGTGATTTCTAACCCTGAAGGTAAACAAGGAGCCAATAAGGAGCCAACTTCAAATTATTGTAATGAGTTTTTTTTTATGAACCAAAAGGTCGTCCCAGTTCATCCAAAACTAAAAGGTATTAACAGTCATTTGGTTGCATAGCAAAAAGACGAGGACCATAATAAGTAGATCTGCTTCATTTTCACTTTATATTCTCAAATTGCCTTTTGTGTTATAAACTCTTTACAGTATAAACTACTGTCAGCAAAGAAAATGTAGGTTAACCCACCATAGGTTTATATACCATACACTGCATTCCCACTGGGCTTCCTTAAAAATCATCAGATCCACTGACTCATGTTGGTTTTCTTTCCAGGGAAATTAGCAATTCGGCTTACCCCACCTTTCTCCATTAATTAATCTCTCCTTCTCTCTTTCCTGGTTTCTCTCCTCCTCAGCTCTATTATATATATAAATTAAAAGGGCTTTGCAGGCTGAGCGTTACTCCAGCGCAGCCATCGCCACTACACCTTTAAAATGTTCACCTCCACCTCACCGCCATCGATCGTCGTTAAAGAGTTCTCATCTGTTCTACATGACATTCCCCCCGAGAGGTAGAAATGGAATTAATTTCTTGCTCTTCCCCGTCGGCTCGATATCTGGAGTACGTGCAGAAAACACCATTTGTGTTTGTTTGCGTCCCCACCTCCATTTAGAGCAGGATGTGTGTTTCAACACATCAGGCTGGTGTTGCTCCAGCGGCTAAATGAGCCGCTGAGAGTACCACAATGCTGCCCCGCGAAACACAGGAAGAGAGCAAACAAAGAACAACGAGCAGCGGACCTGGTTTTCTGGGGCCGGCATTTGGCAAGAGGTCAGACGAGAGGTTAGTGTGATCGATGGCCTGGTGGCCTCCCTTTGTCCTTAATGGGCTGAGGGATGGACAAGATGAGGAGGGAGGAAGGAGAGATGCTCCAGCCCAAGACAGACTGAAAGGGAGGATTTCTTGTACTTTTCCTTCTGTTTTATGTAAATATATGAATGTCCTGCAACTCATGTCGATCTTTCAAGACGATAGATTCGATTTTGGACATGTCTGAGGAACGAGTGGCTCATTCTCAAGCCTCTGGGTAAACGTTTCCCATGACAGCGATTGAGTGATTACTTTGCTGGACGTCATCGACTACAGATCATGATACACCATGTTTTATTTAGAGAGGCCTTAAGAGTTTAACACACAGCAATTAAGGATGACACACTACATGAATGCACATGTCCATCTTACAGAGAAAAATGCTGCAAACTCATAAAGATTATTTCTCTAAAAGCAATATATGTTAGGTCAAACTGGAGGAGCTGTTTTATTCTAGTCTTCTCGTATGTTGTCTTTATCCATGTGCTTTCTTCAAGTGTGTAGCATTGTGCTGTCAGTGTCACTGTAGTTTTGTCCTATGAAAATATAAAAATATACTTTTTTTTATGGGAAAAATATACTTTTTGCATCATGCAGTGTTTTAAAAAAAACAAACTGTTAAAAACTCAAAGAAACTCCAGGAAGGCAAAAGCAAAAGATGAGAAGTAAAGTGGATGACGTTTTAAGGGAGACATAAAGGGAGGCAATTATAAGGACAACAAAAAAGGGCGAGAGAGAACAAACCGCCTGCCCTCTAGCCGTTGCACATATTGAACTATCTAGTAATTTGCTTTGCATGTGGCACATAGCCACACTGGAGCTTTACAGGTAATTAATGTAACTATTACCTCGCAACTGTGGCTTTGATCAAAGTCCTTCTTATTGGGCTTTTGACTCTGCCTCGTATTCCTTTCTTGGCACCTGAAGTGATGGAAGCTGGAGTCACTCGCAGAGAGAAAAGGCGGCACTCTTGGTTCTGACTGAACAAGCCCGTGGCAGATGGATGACGTGAGAGTGAGAAAGGTTTGAGCCTAAACGCCGCTGACTCTCTGTCGACTGTGAAGAGTCAGTTTTGGCTTTTAGTAAAAATAATTGCTCGACTTGTTTTATTCAAAACTACTGCAAAGGGATGTGGTTTCCTCTGCTGCTAATGAACCAAACTCCCAGATCAGTTTGTGAGGAACAACAACTCTTTGTAAGACTCTTAAATCATGAACAATTTGTAGTGACTTACTTAACATTAATTAGGATTAGTAGTCCTTTGATGTAGTTATGGACAGACACGCTGCACATTCAGTTTTCCCAGTATTTCATTCTCATAATGTTAACGTCATCACATATTTATTTGTTTAGTCAGGCCCTTGAGAACAATAAAGATTAGGTGTTTATTAGCTGACTAACTGTTAACACTCTCTCATACATTCACATCACCCTGTTGAATGTGGATCTTCTGTTTGTTATGCAAACTCCATTTATGCACAGTCCCGTATTTGTGTTCTTTCCCTTCCTCCTGCGTCAGCCTTAGTTAATCAAAATCATTTGTGTCTGGTCCCTGCGGAGGTTTCTCTGACTCACAGAATCCTAGACTCTGATACAATGGTGAATTTCTAAAGCTGATCATGTTGTTTAATGTATTTCACAGCATGAACATGTTGTTTCCATGTCTTCTGAATGGAAATCTCCAAAACAGGAAAAGTCATCTCAGGGCACGCTCTGAGGAATGACACCTGGGCGACCTGTTGTGTGTGTGTGTGTGTGAACTGCACAGTCATAACAGAAGTGCACTATTACCAAAAACCACACACACACACACACGTATGCCAAACTTGTTCCATTCACGTGAATGTGTGGGTTGTGTTTAGCGTGGCTGCTGGTTGTTATTATCCTCAGGTTCAAGTTAAAACAGAGGATGGCTGTTTTAAGGGTCAGTTCGGCCAGAATTTGATTCCCTCCATTTGCTCATCTGTCTGTTCAGATCTTTGGTTTCCCTCTTTGAGGTCTGGAACTCCAGTCGCTGCTCTGCGTAAATGAAACAAATGTTCAACGTCCATAACGTCTAAAATAGTATTTATATATTGTAACTCTTTTCGATTTCGTAAAGAAAAGGGCCGTACAATTAAAAGTTATACAAAATATATTGAACTTTAACACAGTGACAGATATTAACACGTCAAATGTTCTTTCTTTAACATGAATTATCATCAAGTTTTTTTAAGTCACTCTTGTCTACAAATATATTTTGTACTGGTTGGACAGCAGAGATCAAATATATAAATATATGCATCAAACAGCATAGATCCAAATCACAGGGTTTGGGTATAAAATTGTGAAATTCTTCTTTTGCCATTTGGGTGAACTCACCCTTTACCTTCTGTATTTTAACAGAACGTACATTAGATTTGTTAGAGGGCATTTTTTTTTATTTTTATAATCTGATCTTGAAAAAGAAACACCATCATCATTATCCTCCCTCCGAACTCTGGCAGCTCCACAGAAACGCCATCTGTCTGAAAATCAATACAGATCTTTGTGCTGCACCAGGGCCACAAGTGAATTTATCAACTTTATATTTAGACCTCTGTGCTGCTCCTTACACTCAGCGACTGTGTACAAATCCGACTAATGTGGTTGTTGGCAGACTTTGATAAGAACTGGAGGAAACTGAATGTTGCCCTGAAAATACTGAAATCCCTGGTGAGTATTTTCTCATAGTTTGTTCAAATGATTAACAGCCATCTGTTGTTTAGATGAGGAGAAAACATTTGAGTAGATGAATAAAATAATGTCTCTCTAGCAGACGGGAGTTGACACATGTTGAAGGGAATGTAGAAGAGGATGTTTCAGTAGTTTTGATAATTATCATCAAACTTTGAAAAGGTCACTTCTTTGACATGTTTTGTAATATTTTGTTATTTTCCCACGAGCATTACATTTCAGTATTTTTGTGTATAATTGATAAATAAATTGAAATGGAAGAAAACTTCCTGCCACATTTTGTAATACTTCATATAACATATCTTGTAGTTAGATTGAGTTACTAAATTTGCTTTAACCATTAATTAATATAAAATATTGTTGTTAAAAGTAAAAAAAATATCAGAACAAATTTAATTAATTATTCAAAATGTATAATGGTCTGCAACTAATAACTGATGAATTAATTTAATGAAAGTACTCTGTTGAGTTTAATTCAATTGTGACTTAACTATTGTTTTTAATTCAACACATATTTAAAGTTTGAAAACCAACTCCCCCAAATAGTTTTTTCACAAAAATTGTTTTTAATTTTTAGAAGACTACAAAGAGGCATATACACAAACATAAAATAAAGCAAAGAAGAATTGACAATACATTAAATCTATACAAAGTACAAAAACTCGCTGATACCCAACAACAAACTGCTGCTGCTGATCAAATCATGAATGAAAATGTGTCTCCGGCACCAGAGGCTCGTGTGTGAACCCGTCCCTCCTTTAATCCTCTTCACTGACAAAAGAAAAGAGATGAATCCTCAGCTCAGTCTCAGTTCTACAGGAAAGTCGACACCTCGGCTGCACAACACACACGGTGCATTGTGTGATGAAAAATGAAACAGTGTATCAGGTTGATGGCATCTACACAAATGAGGCAATTATCAGGACCACCCTGATGGATTACACAGCGGATGGAAAAAACACACAACACTCAAACGCATGTAGTCATAGAAGCACGATATTTCATGTACGTTCCGCTGGAGTGAAAGTGACAGGAAGTTCAGGTGATACAACCCAGAGAGTCCTGACACCTGAACCAATAAGTGATTCATTCCACGTTTCATCACCTTGTGTTTCGTCCGCACATTTTAACACTTCATGTTGACGTGGACAAGGAGACGTGTTTGCAGTGGAAAACGTAGATGTAGTAGTGCCAAAAGAAAAGCTAAAAAACTAAATCCTACTGTCGCTAGTAAATGTTTGCCCCTGTTGGCTGAATTCTGCGGCTCACAATTTCCATAAATTTCATCCGTCTGCTTTGTGTTGCGGGCGGAGAGAAAACAGTGGAGGTGACTGGAGTGGCCACTCAGCATCTCTAATAGGAGATAAAACACAAAACGCACAATGTTGGGTGAACCCGAGAGGTCTGAATTACCTGAGCTTTGACAGGCTTTCATGGAGGTGTAATCACACACACACGCACGCACACACACACACACACACACACACAGACACACATACACACACACAAACACACACTCTCTCTCTCTCTAATCTCTGCCCAGACAGGCGTGTTTATACTAGACAGAGTGGCTGCATTTTAAGTGTCTCTTGGCACCAATCATTAATGATACCTGCCCTGCCCCAGGTGGCTTGGCATACTCCCCTAAACACACACACATACACGCACACACAAACACACACACACACACAGACATACACAACATATATATATATATATATATATAAGCATACACAGACATTTGGGCAGACAGTGAATACACATGTCCTGAGCGCTGTATGTCAACTTAATAGCAGCTGAAGGAGTGAGGTGGAGGTTACCTGCTCAGCTCAGGACGCCCAGCGGGATCCCAGGGAGGAATCTCAGTGTTAATGGGTCGTAACTGACATTGTGATATTTTTGCCTCTGTCACATCAGTAACATTTACGCCTCCAGCCGGGTGCACATCTGTCTGTGCGTGTGTCTGTGTGTGTGTGAATGTATATCGAAAGCCGCAAAATATGAAACGAATGCGAGTCATGCTAATCCCTCTCATCTCCACCTCAGGTCTTACACAACGAGAATTCATTTATTAAAACTCAGCCAAACACAGCAGGGTACGTCCCTTTAACTTTTATTGAGAAGTTATGAGGGAGAAGTTCACAGACGTCGGGGGACGAACAGGAAGGTTAGACACTTAATATAGTAGAAGAACATTACATTCAGAGGTGTGAGTTCAGAGGCAAGTTGGGTCTGAAGTTTATTTTCTTTCAATTAAATTTAAAAATGTGGATGAAAATTGTTTTGAGTGCTTCACTGGCAACACTGTTAGTTTCCAAGTATACGACAAATTTAGAGTAAACTGCAAATTTTACCAAAAATATTAAAAGAAAAAAAAAGAGCAAATGATGATCGATATCTGAAATTGGGTAATATAAAGAATTATGGTTTAAATAGATAGGTATAAGTTTTGGTTTGTGAAAAACTGTTTAATATGTTATGCCAGTGTTAGAACTCAGAAGCGGACGTGGAGGCACAGACTCATCAAACTCATAATGAGCCCACTAATAATAACCTCAGAGCAGAATCCAGGGAATTCAAACGGGCGAATTAACAGCCAATAGAGACGATGATTAAAGGGAGGAAATGTTTCTGATTTTAATTATTTATTTTGTTCAATCAGTGTTCCCCTTAACTATCCATTGTGATGAGGGGAAAGGTGGATGTCTCAAAACCTGAACAAAACAATACAAAAAGTATTTTGATGCACATCGAAGGAAATGATTCCACACTCAAATATTTCCACTGACTGTTTGTAATACAATAAACCTCTTTTTAATTAAACTTTCATGTATGTAACATGTATGAAGTCTACGAGGCAGAACGCGTCCTAAACTGTCGGCTTTGGACCAAATGCAACATCCTAGTGAAGTGATCTATATGACGCTAGAAAGATTTTATTCACATTCAATTTTTCTCTGGCAGAGAAGAAGCAATGGTATTAATACTCACTTTCCATGAGTCATTAGCAATTATTATACCTTACACACAAACACACACACATACACACACAGAGACACACACACACACACTCGTAGATTAACACAGGGAAGAAAATGCAGCTCTAAAGTTTCAGTTTAATTACTCGCGCCCAGTCTACCATTTAATTGCCTTTACAGTGGAGAGTCGATGGTCTGCGTAGTTTCCGTAATCGAACCGGCGTTACCTCTTTACATGCAGCTGAGCACCTCTTGATATTACCTCACCTTGTTGAGTGTGTTTATAAGTGTTTGTGTGTGTGTGAGTGTGTGTATGTGTGTATGTGTGTGTGCGACATCGTTGAGGCAGCATGGGGATACAATATTCATTTTCAGCTCAAATAAACCAGGGAAATGAATACAGCTCTCTCGCACCTCTCCTCCACACCAATGAGTCTATACATCACTCACGTCACACACACACCCACACAACTACACACACCTACACACACACAAACACACACCTACTACGTTGTGTTTATGTGCTTGTTGCTCCATTTATTTTTAGACCAGAGGCAGGATATTGGGTTTCATTAAATGTCCCAGACCCCTTTCTATTCCTCTTTTCCCTCCTTCCCCTCCCATTCCTCCACCTCTTTGTCTCCCTCCCTCCCTCTCTCACACACACACACACACACACACCCTCACACACACTCGGTCCCAGGGGCAAGGTGGTGGTGGTACGGTTTCCTGCTTGTGTTGTGACGTGAGGCAGTCGGGCTCGCTCGCAGAAAGGCCCCTTTGTGCCCGAGCGTCTCTGCCTTTCCCCACTTTCCACCGCTGACAATTATTTTCCCCTCCAACCCTCAGCTGACAATTTGGTGCGCTAGGCCGCTGTCGTCATTCTTCATCGGAAGGAGTGAAAGAATGAGAGAAAGAAAGAGAGGGGGGGGGGAAGCAGGAACAACTGCAGATTTGTATTTCAGCTGCTGCACCTTTCATTTATCTTTTCTTTGTGTGTGGTGAAGGCTCACGGACTGGAAATTGCGTGAAATAGTCGAGGCTCAGGCTTTCTGTGTTTTGTCTTTACCAGGCCAGACCACCCAGAGTTACACAACTCTCATTTTTACTTGTTGTCATTTCACATTTATCAGGACGAATACCACAAGGGCATGCCCACACAACAAGGAAACAGTTTGGCTTGTTAGGCCCCGATTTTGAATCACCAGTTGTTTTTCTTTTTTTCAATATGCACTAGAGCGTCCGAGGCGTAAAAACCTTTCAGCCAACTCCAGTTGCTCCGTTACACATCGCCAGCCCCTCGTCTCCTGGGGCCTCCAGCATCATCTGAAGTGGTTTCTGGGTCCGGAGCAAAATCTGTGGTGTCAACAGTCATTCTTGTGTTTCTGCTGCAGTCTGAGCAGAGAATAGTTTTTTTCCCCTCTGTCCTCGCAAACAAACTTGACTCACATGCACGGCAGCTCTGCTCCACAGAACGTGCACCGCTGCCAAGAAAAACTGCCACAGATCATTAGGCCCCCTCCGCCAGACGTCCTTTGTTTCCACTGAATGATTTTGTTAAGAGTTTTTCCCCTGGTGACTCTGGCTCTCTGTCTCCCTCTTCAGGAGCCACGACTCGTCAGCTCTCAGGAGATTCAAACCTCTGTCCTTCTTATCTAAGTGGTGCTTCTCTCTGCTTATATCTTGTAATTTGTTCAGATTCACTGCTGCGCACCCGTCAGCTGCTGCAGACCCATAGGAGAAACTCTCCGGTTAAACCCCTTGTTCTAAAATGAGCTCAGCAAACGCACCGGCACGCTCGCCACAGTGGCCGGAACCAGACAAGAGATCTGAAGCCAATGCAACACAGGCGGCTCTCCAGAATCCCACAGCGACCCGGACTCTGGCTCGTGTGACACGTAGCCCGGCTGCAGCTCGTGAATTTGAGTGACTGCTATTCATTCGGACTTTGCTTCGCAGCAGGATGCAAATAGTGAATTGTCTTGCAGCTCCACACTTGGTCGCAGAGCAGCATGTGATGTTGCTGGTTGTGGTTTGTCCCCGGCTGGAGTCAGTTTCCTCTCAGATGCAGGATTAATCCGAACAGTTCCAGGGAACCAGTCAGAGAAAATGCATTTGAATGTTTGTTTTTGTTATTTAGAGATAAACAGCTGGTGGTCGGGGGATGTAACCATAGACTGTATCAATATAAAGATGGCAGACAAGGGGACAGCTCCTTAAAAGTGAAGCCAAATCATCTTGATGGCCCCTGGTGGCTGGCTGCAGTATAGGTCATAATCCCTGCCTTCTCCATGTTACTAGATGGGACATTTCATGTAATATAGCCCGTGTAATGTGTATTTTCTTGAGGTGGTTTGTGTCATTTTTGAAACTTTTATCACAATGTTCAGGTTTTAATTGAAGTGATGCGATGAAGCACCAGAACAGCGATCTGTCGTATTTAACGCGGCTACACACATCACTACGCAAAAGACTACACACACACATATCCGGATATTGTGGATACGCGTCGTCCATCTTTGCAGTTTACAGGTGCAACAGGTTGTCCTGATAAAAAGAGCCACAATCAAACCTCAAATAGTGGAAAACGTTCTTTAAAAGTTGTTTTGAGGCGTGTTACTCTCACGACTCCTGTTCATATGTGGTGTTATTGTTTGGCACTACTCTACGCCGGGGCAGAATTTATGACATGTTCATCATGTGTTTCATGGCTTTTTCGCTGGATCTATTTCCTGTTGTTGCAATTTTTGCTAATATACAAACTTTTATTTCCGTCATTTGACTCTTTTACCCACATTTCAATGCATGTTTTTTACACAAATTAAAATATATATATGAAATCACATGGATGGAAACTTCCAGGCATAAAATGAGTAGCATGAGTTATGTCTTTTTAAAAAAAAATCCTTTTCAGATGATAAGGTGTGAGTGGGAAACCATTATTGGACATGTCAACAGATGAAATTGCTTTTGGCAGTAATTTCCTGGTAACTGCTTTGCACTTTACTCTGAGGGAAACACTTGGGTCCTGAAGGGGTTCTTCTTCACAGACAAATTGAAGTTTCATCTCTCGTCCTTCACTCTGTGATTGATGAATTATTCTGTTGACGCTCTCATAAAATGAAAACTCATTCAGGCTTAAATACAACTGCATTAACCAGCAGGCGCTCTCAGGGGACTAATGGCTTTGTGTGAGTGACATTAAAACATTTTTTTAATTCTCTATTACATCCCCAGTTGATTGTCGAGTGGCGAGGATTTTAACAGGATGGCAAATAAGAGCCCGTGCATCTCTCTCCGGCCTTTTCTGCAAAACAATTTTTAATCATCTTTGTTACATTTTCTAATCTGAAGGTTAATTTCCTGTGGGAGCCGAGCGCTCTGCCAGGTGAGATTATTAATCACGTAGTAACAGTTTGTGTTACGTCTGAGGGGGAAGCACAAGTGCCTAAAAGTCTGTCAGACAAAAGCCAACACCTCATTTGGACTTCATTCCCCACAGAGTGACACAAACATCTTTAGATCAACATGGTTATTTTTGCGTGTGGCTCCTTTCAATAACTGAGAACACACAGCGGAGATACCTCAGCCCGGAGAAACAGGAGAGGGGCTGGAGAGTGCACACAACAAGTGAGGGCAGGTTGAGGAGGGGAGCAGCGAGGTTGATGGATGATCATCTGTCAGGAAGGTGAGAGTCTGTGGATATCAGTGTCATGTAGTAACACCGCCCCTCCCCCAACCCCCCACCCGTCACAACAGCAGGGACAAACATCGACAACCTCACTCGTTAAGCAGTAGTGTCAAGATTGTCCTTAGATTCAACATAGAGAAAAAGCCCAAAATATAAAAAATACTTATTTATTATAATTTATTTATTGTAATGACAAGAAAGATCTTTGAAGCTTGTAAAAAAAAGTAAACAAAAGTATGACAATATATATATCAGATGTAAAATCGAATCTACCGTCGTACCTGCATCCATTCATTATACGATTACCGATTATCCTTTGAGGATAATCCCAGTTGGCGTTGGATAAAACCCTTGTCAGTGCATTGCAGGACCAGCACACAAATAGACGCTCAGTTACACATGAGGGAGGCGGCCAGAGATAAAATGCAAACTGGGAATCAAACCAGGAACCTTATCTCCACCCTAAAATCCCAAATCCACCCATTCAACCCATATTTATCTGGTTTATACTCTTTTTTTTTAGGTTTGGGGGCGAGCTAGTGCCAATACCAGCTCATATTTGAGTTCGTCCAGTAAATCTCACCAACAAAGAAACAACCATCACACAAGTACTTTTGAGCATTTATTAGCCTTGCATTGACCTCACCCCAATCTGCATGTCGCTGGAGTATCCTGAGAAAACATGTAGAAGTTAAAGATGCAAACGGCCAAGCTGGGATTCGAACCATCTTAGAGACACCAACTCAATAAAAGCTGCAAAAGGAGCCAAACGGATGAGTAACTTCAACCTTGGTAAACAAGGTATATTTGTACAAGTGACACCATCGGTGAGTGAGAGAACTGGTTCAGTCATTGTGTTGCTCTCTGTTCATTTATCTTACAGAGGCCCTGTTTTTGTCCCCCCAGTGTGCTTCCTTAATGTCCTTCCTTGACAAGATGAAGTGTTTCAAACAGAAGAGGATGGCTTGTATGCCGAAAACTACAAATGGAAGGTTGTGTAATGGCTAAATGAAACGATGGAGCCTTTTGAAAGTGGAGGCAAAGACGTAGCGCCGGAAAAGCTGAGATTATTTCCCCTTTTTTCATTCGTTCAGTAAGTGATATATCCGTTGGTGGAAATAAGCAGCATCACACATCAACAGCACTGTGAGGGATTGGAGTTTTAATGAAGGCAGTCATGCAGCAGTAATCAGACAACAAACAAGCCCCGTCATTGGACCGTAGCGTGTGGATATCAAGCTGCTGGTGGTTAATGTTGGGGACGTGCTGTTTGTTGGTGAACACTCACAGGGGGTGAGGATTATTCTGCTCCTCTTCATTTTGAGTGAATGAACTGAACCACTTAGTTAATGAGGCATGGGGTTTTACCCACAATGTTGAAGTTATCAGAATGACAGCTACGACGATGGGACGCATTCACCACTAAATCAAAGTTTTAGAAGCTGATTGATTCACTCAAAAGTTGGCTAACTTAGTTAACTTTGGAAACAAGGCCTGAGGTGAGGTATTTAAAATCACATGTTGTCCATGATGGTGGCTTTAGTTCTACTGCGTCATTCGAAGTGAGTGAGTGCAGAGTTGGTCACATGATGGTTAACGGTGCTTTGTGTGTTTAATCAACCGGTAACAATGAACTTGTAAAAAACGAAGCACGCAGTTTGGACAAGTTGCATCATATTTATTGTCAAAATTCAAAGCAATAGACAGCGTAAATAGACAGTTAAGAACAACAACACAAAAAGGACCAGCAGTTGTTGCACTGGGTCTGAACTCTACAATGATAGATCTACACAGGGCTGTGAACACAGAATCGACATATGTAAACTGCAGTGATTTAACATAATGTGTAATAAAATGATGTTTAATGACCTGTATTACATATTTTTTGTATAATCCAAAACTTGACTCCAAAAAGAATAAAATTGTTTTTGTCTGTGTTGATATGTAATAATAATTATTATAATTGCATGTTTGCACACTCTCTTCAGAAAACAGCTCAGTGGATTTATTTTGAAGTGAAAGTGAAGTTTCACAGGAGACAAATCCCTTCATTGTCTCCTGTGAAA
Source organism: Pseudopleuronectes americanus (assembly GCA_038501795.1). Lineage (NCBI taxonomy): Eukaryota > Metazoa > Chordata > Actinopteri > Pleuronectiformes > Pleuronectidae > Pseudopleuronectes > Pseudopleuronectes americanus. The sequence continues at coordinate 16,318,341 of CM076730.1, forward strand.
CAGAAATTCAACACAAAGGTTCAGCTCTTCCAGCCTTCACAGCTCAATGGTCCCTCGACATCTGATTTACAGACTTTTAAACGGGTGAAATGATTAAAAACTAAAACACAGACTGAATATGAAAGACAAACAAACAAAGAGAATCTGTACAAGGCAAATGCATCATGGCTGACATCAGAAACATGTGTCATAGAAGCAAGGCTGCAATACCACTGGCTTCGAGCTTTTTGGTGAATCAACCCTCCCACGTTCTCACTGGTCATCTCTTCCTGCCGGCTTTATTTAGCTCGACCAGGCCCAGTGATGTAAAAGCCTCATGGACTGAAGATGTTAACAGTGGAGTTGAGTTATCGTTTCCAGGGTCACCATTGATGAGTCACGGTTGTTGGAGCGTTTTGTCGGAAAATCAACAACGAAACGAATTGTGCGGTTTTCTGACACACGGACAGAGGACACACAGTGAAGGAAACAACGCACACATGTCCTTCACCGTAACATCCGGGTCAGTCCCTGACATTTAAAGATAAAGCTTTTCTTTATTTACTGTGGAGCAACCTACGCTGAGCAGCTTAAAGCCAAATCCCACTGAGCTGACAAGATATTAATATTACCTCTATGCCTAGGAGGTTATAATTCACCCCTCTGTTTGTAAAAAAGTTTACAGATAAACAACTGAATGGATTTTCCGTGAAGCCTGGTGGAGGGATGTGCTGTGGGTCAGGGTCCCATCCATCTACTGACAGCTGCATTTCATTGTACAAAAACTCAACTGTACATATCGTTAAACAGGCGTTAATAAGAGTCACAATGTCAGGGTAAGTTCAGTTACAAGAAAACAATGGATTTTTAAGCAGAAAACTTACATATCTTTGATAACTTTGGTCATAATAGATGTAAAGCACATGGAATCATGGGGGGGGGGAATGCAGCACAATAATTAGCATACATTAAAAAGTAATAAGTAGTCATTAGCATTTCATTAAACATGTTATGTTTCACAGCAACACTCAGTTAAAAATAAATGACCCTGCAGTCAAGTTCAACCAAAGGAATTCATTATCGCCGCCGAGGAGGTTGTGTTTTCACCTCTGTACATTTGTTTGTTTGTTGGTTGGTTTGTTTACATGATTACACAAAAACAACAGATTTCACTTGATGACGGAATGGGTCAGAAAATAACCCATTACATTAAGGCGCAGTTTGAGATCAGTGGGCAGAGCCTGTCTTAGTTTTTTTCACTTTCTTTAACATTACGAAATAGGGATGTTTTTCAATGTCTCAGGGAATAAGTCATGGTTCTTAATTGGAATAATCAGTTATAGTAAGGATACTGATATTTGTGTGTGTGGAATGTGGTGCAGCTTGATTGAACTGAAGGAGGCGCTCTACTGAGGGACGTTCTTGTTTTATGAATGAATTTCAGGAGAGTCAGTGTCCTCATTTCTTTTCATATCTGATGTTTTTACCCGTCTGTCTTTTCACTGGGACAGAAACTTAAGCATCATTTCCACTTCCACATAAGGATGGAAACTTTCAGGTGCACCGGGCCCTGCAACAAACACTGTGAAATACCACTGATATTTATGAGTGTGGGCAAGTTGGTGCAGATCCAAATAAAAATCGGTGACTGGTGAATTTAAATTAGGTTGCGTATGGGGGCTGTTGGGCCTTGGCGGAGTGACAGTCGCGTTTAATTTTTGCAGATGACGCTGGGTGACGTTTTCTCTTATAAACCTCCAGAATCTGTTGTGTGCATTAGTCCACCGCTCTGTGTGCAAAGTATGGCCAAATGTTTTCCTGAGAATCCCATCCTGGGCCCTGCTCTGTTGCTTATTCACGGTTCATTGTGGAGCTCTGGTTTTTCCTCTCGAGAGACTTTGATGTCATTCAACGGGAGACCTGCTGAATGCAAGTCCTGACGTATCTACAATTCAAAAAGGTTTTGCATAAGCACCCCGACAAGATTGCTGCGGGGGTATACTTGTGACGACTGATTCCAGTAAACAACACCTGGATGTGCCAAGGCCTTGTTTCTTCCTCCAGTAATGAGTGATTGTGCGAGTACTTGTACTGAGGAAGGTGTGAGTGTGACTGTGTGACACAAAAGAAAGGTAAACATGGTGTATGCTTCACCTGCTGTAACAGCTGCCTGAACATGGTGTAAAAAGAAGGAGAAGATGAAGTGGAGGATGATGAGGAAGAGGATGAGGAAGGTAAAGACCATCTTCTCTTAATCTTTCAGATGTAGGCCCAGAGATATTTGCACTTTAACAGCGAGATACAGAAAGGGATTTTAAAAGGGCAGTTTGACATTTTGGCTTGTGCCACAGAGTTAGAGAAGAAGATGAAGAATACTCACAGAAAGATATGTGTCTTTCTTTTTCACATCCGGAGAGATTGATGGTGGAGATGGAGAGTTAGTGAGGCGTTCATTTTCGGTCCAAATCATTTAAAAAGTCTCATAAAACGACGAGCAACATTAAAGTTTACTTCTCAGTGGTTTTAAAAAGTAGAGAGAGAGGTAGAGCCAATTGTGGGGTCGAGCCGCACATAGTGTGAATGGGTGAATGTAACTTGGACAGAGACAGGCTAGCTGTTTCCCCTTGAATCCAGTGTTTGTGCTAAGCTAAGCTATCACTCTCCAAGCTCTGACTTCGTCTAACACGCCACAATAAGTGAATTAGCTCATTACCCCAAGTGATACAGTTTTCAAATAAAATGAATAACAGATTATTTATGTGTCTCCCGTTGAATTATTAAATGACAGAGGCAACCACATACATTTATAAAAATAGCATGTCCATGGGCATCTATACTAGAATATTAATAATTAATTCAAAATGTACATTCATTGTTCATAAAATCTATGTAGCCATCATTCATCCTATGCTGGACACTTGACAAGCTGGAGACACGCTTCCATTTCACAGGAACTGGGAATCTTTTCTCCACGTTTCAAACCCACCTTCCCTTGAACGTCTGTCCCCGGTTACGTGCCGGAGGTGTTTGGCAGCTCGCTGGATGACACGTCGTGCCAACGCCGCCTGGCTTTGGCAGTGGAGGAGCTGACATATTGTGCCAAAGCTTATTATGAGTCTGTGTTTCTCCACATCGGTTATTATTCATGAACATAAATAAAACGTGTCTGCCAGACGTCTCAGTCATATTCCTTTTGAAATCAATTGTTTGGTCTGGAGGCTTATGTTTATCATGTCTGTCTTTGTCTTTCTGCAGCGACGGCTCTGGACAAAAGCACTAATCTCATTCATCCAATTTTTAATTGTCGTTTTCAGTTCACTGCGTTGTTATTGTTGCCTTCCTCCGCCGCGACGAACTTGATCTCGGCATTGCCAGTCCTTGACGCCATGCTGCTATCTCTGACTTTGTGCTTGAACAGGAAGGGGAAGGTTTTCCTGAAGGACTTTTGGAAGCTGGCTCCCATGAATCCGTAAACGATGGGGTTGACGGAGGAGTTGGCGTACGACATGCAGTTGGCCCACGTCTTGATCTTGTACGTGACGTAGTTTGGTCGGTAGTTCGGATTGAACGACTGGAAAAGGACGAAGATCTGGATGGGTCCCCAGCAGATGGCGAAGAGGAAAACAATCACAACCACCATCTTGGACACTTTGCTCCTGATACTTAGCGTTCTCTCAGACAGGAGGTTTACCTGAAGAGCAGAAGGAAGGGACAGTTTTACACAAAAAACTGTTTTGATCTGCTATAACTCTTTTTGGCCAAATGGGGACAGAACATTTAAAAAAAAATTGTTTAAAGGAAACAATGGACTATAGCTGCAGAGAGGTGCTTTGCCTTTATATTCACAGACTGTCGACATCAAAAGCAGAGAAAGAAGATGGACAGGTACCACCACCCACAAAGAAAAGCTTTTAATTAGCTCACAATCAGCAGCGCTCAGCCATATCCTCAACTCCAGCAATTAGACACAAAACAAACCTTTACCTGGTAGTTGTTGTCCACCGGCTCCACCGTGGGCTGACCCACCCTCTTCACCATCAGAGTGTAGCAGAAGGAGATGGTGAGGACGGGCAGCAGGTAGGCGGCAATGAACTGGTAGAGGATGAAAGCCCTCTCGTGGGTTTTAGAGGGAAATCTCTCCATGCAGTACTGTCTGGGACCGTACCAGTAACCCTCCTCTATGCGCTGGTACATCAAAATGGGGGTGGACAGGATGAAGGAGCCTGGGACAGGACGAGGACCGTGTTAGTTGAAGGAGTAGAAATAATGCAGGTGTTTAATTTTGTATCTATCGGACGAGCAGGACTGACCGATCCAAATGCAGACGCTGACGATCATGGCTACTCTCGGGGTTCGGTGGCGGAGGGATTTCAGAGGGTAGATGGTGATGTAACAGCGGTCTCCACTCATGGCAGTCAGGGTGATACAAGTGGCTTGGACCGTCACCTAAGAAACACCAGGAAATACACACATATTATATATATAGATAATGTCTGATGTGTTTTATTGGATTCTCAAAAAACGATGAATCATGTGCCAGCGTCAGACTTTATAAATTTACATTTTCTAATGGTCTCAGAACATCTACACACTGTAAAAGGAAGAAATGCGCAGTCATAAGGCATCATGAAGAAAAACAGTGTAACAGAATAATATCTCAGAGTAACTATGGTCCGGTAGTGGTCATATTTATCAATCTGACAGTGGGTTGACACTTGACTCATATTTGTTCTATTCCATCCCCTGGAATGGAATATTGTCGAATCATAACATTTTAGCGGATTTCTATGGACATTTAATATTATATAATTAGATATGACATTTTTATTCAAATAATGACTTGGTCTGTCTGTATTACATATCAATAAATGTGTTATCTTTATGCTTCTGTTATTTGTCACCAACACATTTTTAACAGCTGACAGAAAACATAATTTTCCTGTGAGCTTATTGATTTATCCATGGAAGAACTTACTCTACACAATCAGATCACATCATTTTTCTTTCAAGATCAGAAGATTACAGAGTCACTTATAGATGCTGTGACCAAACGAGTCATTGGATGGAGTGGATAGCTTTCCTTAGGACACAGTTACTTGTGGGGATACTCTTTTCAACATCTTTGATCGAGGAGTCAACGTCATATAGAATATTCAAGCATCTTTTTTTCCCACTATTACGAACCATCCATTCATCACTGAGTAAGAAACAAGCATTCACACTTAAGGACAGTTTTGAGTCTCCAGTTGACCCTAACCCCGATCTGCATGTCTTTGGCCTGGAGGATGGAGAACCCGGAAAAAAACCCATGCAGACAGAGGGAGATCATGCATCTGACAAACAACATGGTTTACTGTCTTGCCAAGCACTGATTTTTTTGTTCCTAGTCTGTCAGCTGCTGCCACATCAGACTTTACAAACACCCTAAAAAACTGCCTCTAATAAAAAAACACGTGCAACAGAAATATGAAAACAGGCAAATTGCAATCTCAAAGAGTCCATCACAAACTTTTAAGAACTTTAAGAATTAAAAAACTTAAAACTCTACTCTAATGATGTCTCTGTGTCTCTTATAATTAATAATACCCTTATCACAAAACAAAGAAGAAGAGTTTGTTTGTCCTCGTTCAGCCTGCTTCATTTCAGCCTTTCTCCCAACTGGTGTGAGGCTTTTGCTAATGAACTCTGGGGCCATTAAAGTGAAGAGCGTGCAGCGGCAAGAGAAACGTCGAAGCAGGAACTGAAGGAAGCTGCGTGTGTGATAATGGTTTTTAATTAAGATGTGAATAAATCAGTCAATTCAACTCTAATGGGTTTCAATAGGGCTTGATTCAATTAAAGGCTGCCACATAGGAGGGAATGCTAATTTAATGCAGGATGCTTGTCCCAGCGGAAATTTGAACGTGAAGACAGAAAAATGCACCTTTTCCTGAAATTCTAAATAAGTTAAAAATAAAATTCTATGTATTATAATTAATATTTTCTAGAGAGAATTTTTCTTATCATGTATTTCTTTTCTTTTCATTTCCATAGGAGGAAGCAGACATGCCTCGCACTTCTTTTCATCCTCCTCAGTTTGTTCACTTCAAACCGCTTCAAACACACGGACCTCTCAGGGCTCCACTGTGTTGTATGTGTAGGTAAGATGAAGCATATTGCTTTGAAAGGTTTGCAGCAGGGTGAAAAATGAGGGGTCAGAAGCTATCCCTGCACTCTTTTCCAAATAGCATCTAATTGTGTGCCTCTTTTGTCTATGTACTTTATCCGCCTATCTCTAGCTTTCCTCCTCCTCCTCCTCCTCTTCCTCCTCCACCTCCTCCTCCTCTTCCTCCTCTCAGCGACTGTGAAGCTAGCAGCCATTAGCCTCCAGAGGTTCGGAGGAGCGCATCAGGGTTTCAAAGGATATGATGGGAGCGACACAGAGGGGTCAGGTGCAGTTCAGAGTCGATGCCGCTGACAAAGTGGATTCTGCGATCCCTCAATTTTCGAGAGACACCTGGAGTGTTGTTATCTTTGGGCCTTAAAGGGATAGTTCACAGAAAAGTGAAAATTCAATAATATCGACTCATCACTATGCCTCAGACGTGATAAAACAACATAACAGAAGAATAACATGCCTCCATTCTGCTCCTGTGGTGTCATCCAAGTGTCCATAAGCCCCGACTTTCATATTCGACTGGAAACATGGTCATGTACACCGAGTTTGAAGTCTAAGATTTGTATTTACACTGTCGAATCCTTCTTATTGAACTATATCTATTTTATTGTTTGTTTTTTTCTTTGCTCACGTTCCATTGTTTTATTCCTGTTGTTTGCTCACTTTAAAGTGAAATGTGCTTTATACATAAAGAATATATAAAAAACGATAAACTTTTACCAGAATTGAATGAAAAGCAGCTTTTGTGTGAATGTGAGAAACAACGTGTGTAGCTGATGGTTCTCAGTGAAACCATCTCACCATCTGATCATCTTTCCACGGGGGTGGATTCTTGGTCTGTTGCTGTTTACATTCGACACAAACAACCTGAACGTTCATCTCCAACAACATCCGGCAGTTAATCCCTGTGTATCACAGCTCATTACAGCTGACGAATATCATGCTCATCATCATTTCCTGTAACGCACCATGGGTTCAATCTCCCTACAGGCGTCTCACGTTATTCATTTCATTTTTTAATCTCTAACTTCATAAATCAAAGCCTCCAAATAACCTCTCGTCTCGCCTCTCATTTTAAATCTAGTATCTAATCCAGCAACTTTATCCCTCATGTCTCGCACTGAAGTTTTAATTTGATTTCAGAAGCTGTGCAACGTTTTAATCGTTTAATCGAACTTCAAATTATCCTAAAACTAGTTTCACATTTTCCTGGCAGATTTTAAAACCTGATATTCTCATGTTTATTTTATTTTCTTCTGTTTTGGAGATGATATCTGAACAGCTGCCGGGAACAATAGCTGCTCAAACTGTCATACGAATTCTCTGTGGCTTTGAGACGAATAAAAACTACTGGTAGAAAGTCGGGTGAATATATATATAAAGCTTTGTTTTAGTTTGTCTTATCAACACTGGCTGCGACCGCTGCAGGGAGCAGGATTAACGAGAGTGCCGAGACCGAGCCAACGCTTTGGGCTGTAGGAAAACGAAGGAGCTGAAATGATTCATAGATGTAGAAGTTTCCATTGATCACACAAAACCATTGACTTTAAAGCTGAACGTTGAAGGGATGAATCATGTCCCAAATGCCCCAGTCTCCTGTGATTCTTCATCTGTCCACCACATTCCCCCAGTCCCTGCACAGTGTTTATATACCAGACGTCTTCCCTCAGGAGTGTAACACATTGTTTTGTATCATTCATCGACCGGCATGTTGTAATTATCTTAATGGCCAAGGAGGTTACGTTTTCATGGCTTTTCATAAAAACCTACAAGACGGGAACGTGGTGGAAGGATGCTTTATGGGTCAGGAAAGAAAACATTTTATTTTGGTAAGGATCGGGACATTTAACATAGAAGGATATGATTATATTTTGTTCTTGCCGCCCTGTGTCCTGTTTTGTTCCTGTCAATAGCCTGAACTGTCCCTGTCTCCTATGTTAAGAGTACAGGCATTACCGGCAGCTCCTCAAGCAGCGGTCGCTCCATTAGTATCGATCAGCAAACTTATCAAAGCCTTGGTTCACGACACCCCAGTTGTTTTTTATTGAACTGTAGAAATTAAGAGAACATTCTCAGGTTCATGTTTCCTTGAAAACAGAGCAGCCAGCTCCCCCCCCCGACTCGTGATAATAAACCTAATCACTCTTCTCTCAAGTGCACGCAGTAATAGATGGCGAAAAGGTTTCCCTTCATAGAAAATGATTTCAAACATTTTAAAACGCGGAGCAGCCGCAGAGAAAAGTAATGGGAGTCAACCAGCACAAAAGCTCTGAGTCTCCATTTTCCGATGAATGAAGTGAATCGTGCTTTTGTGATTTCAATTTAAAAAAACCTTTTAGCCTCTCTTCCTGCCTGTGCACGCTCCCGTCCTGAGAGTGACTGACGGGTTCGCTCTTTTATGCTCAAATTAGCCTCGTACGTCTCGTCGCTCTACCTCCATCTTCATTCATGAGCCTGACTCGTCGTCTCCTCCTCCTCTCTCCTGACTTCCTTGTGAGGGATGTACACTTCAAGCCCGATCTCCAAACAAAAGCTCCTTTCATTTACAGCTTATCTTAGCCAAGCTCACTTTTCCTTGAAGGAAAGTTGCTTCTCATTTTGCGCAGGTTTAGCTTTTAGCGGACAGGTTGCGTATTATCTTAACAGGAGCTGTGGTTTTCTGCCTTTTCGTTTAGACCCTCAGTGACTGTGTTGTTTTTTTAATAATAGTAATTTGTGCGCTTGGCATTTACGGAGGTTTTAAATAACCTTTCTAAATAAGCTACATGGAGCCAGATGGTGCGTTTGTGCACAGAGAAAGAATACTTGTGGAAATAATAACGTCCATGACAAAGTGCAGGAGCTAGATGTCGGGATGTGTTTTCTGTTTCTGCGGCAGAGGGCAGAACCCCCGTCAAGAGCGGAGAAGGTTTTTTTAAAGTTGCACAAATTGATGTGTTTGCAGACAGGAGTTACCACTCCCTCATCAAACTGAAGCACCAAGACAACAGAAAGGCAACATTAGGGACCGTAGATGGAGAACAGTGAGAATACAGATGTGGGCCACTTCAGGAAATGATGGGGTGCTTCTGTTCTTCATGTGGCCCAGACCAAATGGGTGTGAACCCATTTAAACAGCAGCTGGGCCCATTTTGGCAAACGTGCGGTGCTCTGGGAAAGGTGTTATATGGATGTGAGGCTAAAGTGGGTCATGTGATAAATGCACAAAACGTATTCTGGACACTTTTGGCATCTTTGGTTGACATAGTGTTCACCCATGGCTTACTCATATCCAGCAAACAGGAGCGGACCGCCATCATTCCACACTGAATGTGGGCCGGATGACTGTGTGGGCCAATCATCAGCCAATGTGTGGTTTGACTTTGAACCTTGGAAAAATAATCTTTAATTCCAGCTGAACAAATATATACTTTCATGATGGATGAAATGAATTCATGTGTGAGGGAGGACGCTCTCGTCAATAGGTTTTTAGACATAGCAATTGTGCTTCAACTTGGAGAAACCTGTATATACGATAAATGACATGACAGCCTCCCAAAAAACGAAAGCAGATTCTTCTCGATCACCCCCTGGTGGCCGGCTTCAGTATAGTTTCTAAACCACACTTCCTCCATGTTAACGGATGGGCACATGGACCTAAACTAGAAAGTCGCAGTAGCTTACTACTCCTGCATTCTTCAACCGATTTCTACCTTTAGAACATGAAAACATTCACACTCATTACATTTCTGCTTTCATTTTTCATGGGCGATGTGTTTACCTGCTGTAGGAAGGCGACAAACTTGCACATGAAGTTGCCAAAGATCCATCCGGGGAGAGGGTAGAGGGTGGCAGTGAAGGGGACGCAGCACACCAGGAAGATGATGTCAGTGGCAGCTAGGTTTGCTGCACAAACACAAAACAACAACCCCAGTAAGGAATGATTCATGCAGCACAGTCTGCTGCAGAGTGTTTTACAGACAGTGGGAGTCGGGTTCTTATCACGTTGATTCTTTCAAAAGGCCTGAGGATAAAAGAGACAAAGAAACATCAAACCACGATCACATTTATTCACCGCTGTGATAAACAAGCCTGGAAGTGAATACACAATTTTAGTTGTCGCTCTGAGCGAATACGTTGATAATTATCTGGTTCCAGGTTCTCAAATGTGACTTATTTAAAAATCTAAATTAATCTAAATACCTTAAGGTTTTTGACTGTCATTTAGACACAGGAAAACATCAGATATGTTGAACAGGGTTTCAGGAAAATGCATCAAATTGTTATTTAAAATGTGATCAATATTTCCATCCATCAATCCATCCATTCATTATGTATAGTCTCCTAAAAATATAATGTTAACCTAGAACTCAAGGAATCTCCTGCAGGTGTTCTCCTGTCCAATGTACTATTGTCTATGAGAAGTGAGTGCGATCGGTGCAATCGGATGCAATTTGGTGCATTTTCTCTCCCTGCAGGTGATGATGTTCGCTTTTTTATCCAACTTGTTGACTGAAGCAATGATTTTGTGTCCACTTCAGGATCTTGTCCGTTTGCGTTTTGGATTTTTTACTTGCTGTAGGTGGTTTAAGGAAATCAAGCAGCTGATTGACAACAGGTCGAGCAGAACACCTACAGGCAAACACACACACACACACACACACACACAAACAAACGCACACTTAATTCAAATTTACGCTGGCTGCCCAGTATCTTCATACGATTGCACACGCACAAAAAACTCAATTTGATGCTTGGACAGCGCACCACTCAGAGGTCGGAGTGACGTGCTGTCAGATCTGGTTTCCCTCCTCTCCATCTGATCTGTCATTCTGACACACGATGTCCTGTGTGCTCTACCTGCAGATCTAATCACATCACAGCAGCAGGGCCATTATGTTGAAAGGACGGGTGCAGATGGTGCATGCGCTAATCTAATGCTGCTGCATATTAAACAGTTTCAATACTGCAGCCTGGAAATATCATAAAAAATGAAAGCCCAGTCACATGCACGCCGTGCTGTGCGAACGTAGAAACACAAAATCATACAAGTAGCTCCTTTACACATCAACAGATAAGCTCATTTACACACATGTTGTGTCCGTGTGACAGTTTGACAGGTGACATCTAATTTTCTCTGGACTTGACTTTCATTAACCGGTCACATTTTAAATCTCCACAATTTACAGGAGGCGCCACAGCTCCGTCAGATGTGCTGTAATTGACTTGATCGGCAAAGATCAATCACACACGTTTTCCTTGCACGAGGGGACGTGCGACCGGTGCATGATGAATGTCCTTCTTTGATTTCTCTCGTCTTGTCGACACGTGGAAGATTAATGCGTTCCTCTATCCATCTGTTCTCATGTTACGTTTGGGTTAGAAAAAAAAAGGTTTACCACCGTTTACGTCTTTAAAGGTAAAAGTAAACTTTCACCAGAGCTTCCACTGGACTCAAGGGACAAAAACTTGCAGCAGATGAAAACAGCAGATCTGTGGCGCAATGAGAAGCCGGTAATGTTTCTAAAATTTATATAAGAAACTCTTTAGGTTATATCATCTCACTCTTCCTTATACTATCTAATGGTGTATAAATAAGCACCGTGACGAACCAGCTTTAAAACACCAGTGCATGGAAAGGCACATTCATTTGCATTTGCAGATTTTCTGGATATTCTGCCAAAATTTTCACAATTTGGATGAAAGCCTAACTTTCATCTTTCATTTCTCTAGCCTGAATATTTCTCCAATTAAGTATCAAAGATGCACTCTTATTAGAAACTTTATTATTGATGACTTTAATATATTTTATGCCCTTGGCTTTATGTGCAGAGGAGCCAGACCTTATCGAATATGTTCAAACACATTCAACAAGCTTCGAGCACTTGCACGATAAAAACATCCCTCCTGCGCAATCCAATAATCCCATATTATGTCAGCAACACCTGCTCAACACCTCCAGCAGATGATTATTATACCTGCTTCCTCATTAGGCTCTTAGGTGAACATCTTAGAAACTGCTTTGGGATTCAGAACTCATCTCAACCCCTGTCTCCTCCTCTCTTGGGGAAAGTACAAACCTGTAATGAACATGGGCATTGACGCTAGCTGAGGTTCTAATTGGGCAAAACAAGAATGCCTCCTCATGGACCCCCGACAGTCTTTTGACCCACCATTGGTATGCGATGGGGGTTCACGGGGCAGATGAAAGAGATGCACATCATAAGATCTGAAGCATTAGATGCACAGAAGATGTATTTGAAGCTGTGTCTGTGTTCCGCTGTGTATCTTCTCCTGCTGAGAGGAAACTCAGTCCTCTCATGGAGCTTATTCTGCAAACAACCAAATCACAAACTTACACACACACACACGTGCTTCTCCTCTCACTCACCGATGTAGAAGTTAGTCGCCGTCCTCATCTGCCTGTGTTTGGAGATGACATAGATGATCAGCGAGTTGCCCACCAGTCCCACCAGCATGATGAGGGAGAACAAGAGGGGCACCAGCCAGGCGTCCGTGAGGAAGGGGTGCTGATCCCCATCCTCCTCCTCCTCGTGGTCGTCGCTCCCGCGTCCTCCCAGAGAGAAGTTCACCCTGTCCGTGCCGTTGAGCCAGACCGGCTCGGTGGAGTTCCACGGCTCCTCGGAGGAGAACATTCTGACAGGATGGATGCGAGGGGATGGTGCGAGAGAATGAGTGCTGGGGAGGAGGAGTGGGGTGTGAGAGGAGTGCAGGAAAGGGCTGGTAACCAGGAGGGAGAGAGGGCAGAAGGTGCACACTGAGTCCTGCCTGCCCTCGGGCTAAGAAAAGGAGAGTGGTGGATACTGGTGGAAATAAATCACAACAGAAAGACACATGAGGGAGAAATGTAGAGAAAAGTGCAGCTGAGTGGAGGAGTGGACAGAGAGAAGACTGAGGAGAGAGGTGAAGATGTGAATGAAATAAAAGAAGGAGAGCTGGAAAAACTGTTACGTGTTAAAAGGGAAAACTTAAGAGAGATGAAGACGAGGATGAAGGTCCCTGAAGTTGCAGAGTTTTCATTTCATCTTTCATTTCATTCCTGCTCACAGAGACGATTCAGATGTGCTCAGGAGAAGCGGACCTAGAGGAACGCTCGGTGCAGGGGAGGAGGAGGAGAAATTGCTTCTTTTCTTCAGGCTGAATGAAAACTAACCCCCCCACCACCAGCACCACCACCACCACCACCACCCCCTCGCTGGCTCCACATCAGCCCTCAGAGCTTTGAGGCGCGCTGCGTCTCTGCTGGTTATTGGGTGAGTGGACGCTGAGAGGCAGACGGATATGCCTCCTGCAAGCTTGACCATCAAACACCCCAGAGTAAACTAACCCAGGGCACTGGCAGCTTCCTCTCCTCTCACCTCCCTCTGTTCCGCCGCTCCGTGGTGATGCTCGAGCATGTCCCCGCTCCGTCTTAATCTTCCATCCAGGTCCTTTTGTTCTGGACCAACTTGATTCACACAAGACGTGTGATGTGTGGGAGGCGGTATTTGCTCTGTAACCTTGATAAACGCACGCTCGCCAAATGGCTTGGTATTAATGAAAAATCTCAAGTATCATCCGCTGCTCATCCTCCAGGCACAGCTGAGTTAACTGGGATTTGTGTTTCGGCAACAGCAGCCTTGACTAAGAGAGAAAGAGAGAGAGAGTGAAAGAGGGAGAAGAGCGAGGGAGATGCTGATGGCTTTATAGTACGAGCTGGAGCAAGGACACACAGACGCAGTGGGGAGAGCATGCAGCCACACACACACACACACACACACACACACACACACACACACACTGCCCTCAGCTAGATTCTGGGATAAATAGCTGATTTCAGGGGGTATCCTAGCAACGTTATCTATCTTGTTTGGAACATTTTGCCCCAAAAAACCCTCTCACCTCTTTCTCTCTCTCATTCTGTCCATTCATTCTGCTCCACAGGTAATTTGAATGAAAGTCACTGACGCAAACACAGGTTACCTAAAGAGTGATAACAGGAAACAGCAACAGGGTCCTTGTCAGGTTAAATCTCAGGTTTACACATTGAAAAAAAATGTTTTCAATATCTTTGCTGAAATAAAGGTTGGTTTCAAAACCAAAGTAAAAAATAATCATGCCTAAAAATCATGCCTTTTTTTAAAAAACAGAATATTTTATGCTCAGTTTAATTCAAATTCAAATTAATGAAAAGAATTGAAAAAATATCCATCCATTATCTATACTGCTAATCATTTTGAGTGTTTGCAGGGGAAGCTGGAGCCAAGGACAGTTGACATTGAGCAAGGTCTAATCCCAGAGACAAACAACCGTCACTCCCAGTCCCACCTACCGACAACCTCAAGTCTCCATTTCACCGGATTCCAACATGTCTTTGGACTGGAAGAGAAAACTGGAAAAACCTGGAGAAAACCCACGACACGCGGGGAACATGCAAAACCCACTTAGAAGAACAAACCACCAAATCCTCCAAAGAACAGATGAGTGTGCGTGTCAAAACGGCTGCAGCACAAGGCCAACATGCTCAGCCACACACACACACACACAGGCTTCTTCCTCAACCCAAAGAAACAGACTCCACCATGAGCTCGCCAGCGATACAAGATGCTACACACTCCAAGTCTCCCTGAGAAGTCTTGCCAGCTCACCAGCTGCAGAGCCAACTCTGAAAAGAGTATAAATTCATCTCATATCGAGGAGCGAGATACTTTTCTTTTTGTAGAATTCAGAATCAGAGGGAAAATATATATCTGATTGACAGTTCAGGTCCCACAGCTCTGACTCAGAGCCCTTTATGGAGCAACTCCAAATCCCCCAGGTAGGATGGCAGGTTTATGACAGCTTTGTTTTTCTACCCTGAAGGACCGGAAAGACAAATCTGCAACTCACCCCTAAAAAAACTGGACTTTTCCTTTATCAACAGGTTCAACTGTAGGCGCTTTTTCCCTTGAGATTCCTCAGATGAGATCAGTCAAGTTTTTGGATCACATTCACCAAAACTGTCCAAACCATCCAAAGTGTAACCAGTCAATCTGCATGACTTTAAATTTACTGTTTATTCCACTTATTGTGTTTGTATCATGTGTTTCTTGGTCTTGAACTTTTTCAAACTAATTGTGCAACAACACACAGTCCTCAGGCTCCAGCACACTTTAGGTTCGGCTGAGCATCCTCTGAAGCTCGGTTTTATCACAAGACTTTATCAGAACACATCAGGCTCTAACAGTTCTTGGAACAAGATAATAGGAACAGCAGCGTTTCTCTGATCTCGCATAAGTAATTAAAGATTCAGATTCTCTTTGGCAGGGAGAGCAGAATGAATTGTTCAACACGCCACAGATCCTGCAGCAGAAATGAAGGTAGTCAGGAAATTAACTAACAACACTTTTTGACAGGAGATGTGCTGATGACAAACGTCTGCTGAACACGCATCCAGCAAACGGAGCCGTTCATGTGAAAGGGCTCTGAGAATAATGACAAAGACTCGACTGTGCAAGGTCAAACACATTCACATCATTGTTCTGCCAAACTGATGAGCACTCACAGATACAGTACAGACGTGCAGTATAACACAGGCCACTCAATGCTCCTTGCTTTTATTTCTCTCCTATTTCTGAGACAAATGAAAATTCAAAAAGCAAAACAGTACAGCACTCAGAAGGGGCCATGTGCAGGGGAGCTGATGAGGGAGATGGAAGAACACACACACACACATGCACCACCGCTACAATTGGATGATGGGACTTGAAATAAACACAAAGAGACAAAAACTGTCCACATATCCCCGAAAAAGACGACACACAGGATGATGACAAATTATGATAAATGGATGAAAACATCAAGAGACACAAAATAACCATAAAGCGACCACACATCATGTTTCTTTCCAGGGGAGCTTGGTCCCTTGTTTAATGATGAGGGCCTTTCACCAAAAGGACGTCATTGTGCAAAGTTACATTTTGCTTTTTAGTTTAAGATCTCTGCACAATTACACAATGTTCCTACTTCAGAACAGAGCTTTCGTTGTGTATTTATTGATTTTTGTTGGCCAACATGAACCATTGTTATTTTATACATCCTCTGATGCGTCACTGTAAATAAAAGGTTTGTTCTAAGCACCCTGCTTTCAGAGATACACAAAGGCAATCCTGCTAGAGTGGCTTTTGTCTATTGTAGGGAAAATGAGACCTGACAATCATGGATGAAGTGGAGCCTCTTATAAGATCAGGTGGGTGTTTTGTATTTTGTGTATTGTTGATAACCGGGGAGCAGAACATACTGTTCCATATTTCCACTATTGCAGTAAGTGCAATAATATTAATAACCTATAATAAACCTTTTTCGTGCTTAAAGATAAACAGACAACTAATCAATGAAAGGGACAAAGGTAAAATAAACTAAAAGGTTTTACTTAAGTTAACTTTTTTTAAGATACAACTAATAATATTATAAGTAGTAGTAGTAGTAGTAGTAGTAGTAGAAGTCAGAGTAATGCAGCTTAAATGTTGAGGATTAAGAGATTGTAATTGTATCAGTGGAGTATCCTGTAATCCCCTTATAAAGCAAGGGGGGGCATGTGGAATATTTTACATTCTGCACATGTACAAGAACATATGGAATCGATATTAGGAATATGTGCTGAAGCGTCTCTGCAAGCAACGTGATTTTAAATCTGAGGCGAACCAGTCAGTCTGATGTTAAGACATGAGGGGAAAAATGGATAGATTTACATGTGCATTTAAAGATAAAGTGTGATTTCCACAGCCCGACCATTCCACGGGGACGTTTCCCTTTGGCCTCCGAGCGGTTTGAAGAGATCAGTCGATCTGACCAGGGAGAATTCAACAGGCAGGAACGAGTTGACGTTCGTCTTGTGTCACGCCGCCCTGACAGTAGGACAGCTTCCTCACAGGAAGGCTGTGGCTCCCAGTGGCTCTCAGATATCGTTCTGCATTCAGTTGGATAAAGGCCTTCAATAATAATCATGATCAATCATTGATGGGCAGTTGGGAAAGTAAGAATTATGATGAGAGAGAGAGGGTTTTTTTTATATGACAAATTTGTATATCAAGAATGAAAATGAAAAAGAAACTACATTTGTGGTCATTTTTTTATTTCTCAAAGATGGATTTCAGTATTTGCCTCACAAAGCCAGTATCGGCCAGGCTGAAAGTGCACGGATTTAGACTTGTGACATGTGTAAGCGTTAAAAGCCAACAACAGACTGAATATATCGATCTGTGGTCGTCTGTGGAGGGTCCGCGATGGCACAGCTTTAGACACTGTTTGGCATTCTGAGGGCCGAGGACTTGAACTTTAGGATCCATCAATAGACGACGCAGAGGCAGAACTGGAAAGGGAATGAGTAAACATAGACAGTGGGGAAGAGAGAATGGCAAAGAAACAATAAGAGAGAAAGGGAGGAGAGGCGAAGGGGGAGGCTGAGTGGAGAGAGACAGACGAGGGGGGGGAAGTTGCACTGGAGAAAAAGTGGATAACTTCTAAAGCAGTGATTGGTTTGTGGGCAGAGATACACCAGCAGCCTACAAATAACGTTGAGTGCTGTGTTTAGATAGAGAGGCCCGGGCTCCAAGGCAATCGACGAGTACGACTATGGAGGGGTTCACATATAAACTTGTGTTTTTACTTTGAATCAGAGTCAAGATGAACAAAAATCAACTCAATAAACCAAACCATAGAGTTAGGGATTAAAGGGAGGTATTTTCACATATGTCCATCCGAGAGAGCGCTGCAGGATCTCATGTGCACACATGCGTTGTTCGGCATGAATGATCAAAATACGTCGTGTGGGGAATTTTAAGCTGCTGACATTGAGTGAAGAGTCTCGTGCGGGTTGTGATGACCTTTTGAAACCAATCCCAGAGGACTGTTCCTGAGGTAAAATGAAGGAGCAGGCTGATGCAGAAGGTCCTTGTATGTATGAGGATACAGCATAAATAGATATTACCATGTTTGTGTTTGTGTGTGTGTGTGTGTGTGTGTGTGGTGGAGAGAGTGAGAGATGTGACATGCATGGTAACTGGGCCTGTGCAGGTTGGACCAGTAACAACATCCTCTAACAACAAGTATCTCCACCGTTTCCCTGTAATGACTCATTGCAATGTTGTTTTCACCTGTGCTGAACATGCTGGAGCATCTCAAGTGCAAAAGCGGAGGTGAACCTCGACTCTATCAAAGTCCCTTTCATCTCGAATAACATCCTTTGTGCTGAATTATTTAAAAGGTAATTTGCTACAGGTGGAACCGCATCTCTTTGGTGAGGCACCTGATGTCAGATGATTGTCATGATGATGCTACTCACGTCCGATACTCCAGGTTCTCCGGGGCTGCTGGGTGGAGCATCCTCTCTGCGGAGCTCCGACCCCAGGCAGTGGATTCATGAGATAGAACGCAAATTTTGGACGGTGGGTTTAACTGAGCCGTGTTGGAAGCATGGCTGAACAATCCACGCACCTTATTTTTTAGGCCTGTTTTCTACATGTGTTCAGGGTGTTTCTCTCATATTTACACTTTTAAAATATGTTGCACAAAGACCTGCTTTATATTCAAAAAAGCCAAAAGATACCTGTTGTGATTAATATACAGACACTACCCCATGACAAAGGAGAGACGCTCAGTCTCTGTCTGGTCTTGGACTCGAGATTTAATTATTTTTCCAGCAGCAGCAATCGCCATTCATCGAGCATCTGCACTCTGCATTCACCTCTGTTGAAAAATGACGTGCGTCTTGTTTTTCTTCATCTCTCTTTTTTAAACCTAATTTTAAGGCCCAGTTTCATAATGGGAACAGCATGACTCACTGCAAATCAAGCACTTTGATACTATCACAGTTAATAGCACCTGGGCCTGTTTTATAATGGTAAAAGTCATAGAAAGCCCACTTCCCGTGTGGCACAGTGGCGCAGTGGTCGACACGCTTATCTAACTGCAAAAAAGTTCTAGTTTCAAACTTTCTTTCCGAGGTTTTTCTCAGCGAAGTTTGTGTTTTTTCCCTGTGCTCGTGTCTCCAAATACACACCAGCCAATTCCAGAAGTAATGGGACTGGTTAGTATGTAACCAATCGTCCATTCAGAATGGTTGTTGATCTCTCTGGCCCGGCATCAGCTGGGACTGGCTCCAGCCACTGAAGAACTTATTTCCTGGAGTGACGTTACTAGGTTCAACAAAATTATATCATCTCCTGTCTGAGATCCCTTAATACAAACTTTAAATACAAACTAATCTGCCTTAGCCCGCTCGCTGATTCCAAACCAGATTCTTGCCATTTAGAGTCAAGGTTTTAGAACTCAGACAGTCTGGTTGCAACAGAGTGATGCTCTCATGTGCTTTACATTTCTAGCCACTCAGGGCCGTCCACCTGTGATGTTGAGTCAGGTCTTGTGGGCAGTCGCCACAAAATGATTCCTCTGCCTTTCAAATGTAAATTTTTATGAAGAACTTCAACTCAACGGACTCCAGCGCCCCTCACCTCTCTCATTCACCTAGAGGCTTCGGTGTGAGTCAGCCACAGCCGTGTGATTGTCGGAGTCTCAAGCTGTTTCATCCCCCACTGTCTCAAAACCATTCTCCATTTGAAGGTTTGTACCATTATGCTCATTTCAACCATTAGTTGTGCCTGGCCTCTGTTTTTGACTTAAGGCCTTTTTTGCCCCTGGCTGTTCAGAACAGGGATTTCTACGTCAGATAGAAAAAACACTTTGATAAGAAACTTGTGAAAATATTGTCTCTGTGATATCAGTCTCTACCACTCAACAGCACTAATTGGAGGCTTTTCCTTATAGTGACTAATGCTGCAAGATAAATGTTAATAGTTAATTAAGTATATATATATATATTTTCATCTTAAAGAACAGAGGCAGTAAATGATTGGCCCGAAGTTATCAGCAGCAGAGTTTCTGCCCCTCATCATCCGCTGAGCGCTTAAAGCATGACTTTGGCTCATCAAGCCCATTTAAATCAATTATAAGTGAGCGGGTACATCGCTGCCTGCTGACACCAGCAGCGCAGGAAGGAGGGGAGGCAGACAATAGATTAAATCTAGTCATTTTCTCATTATGTGCTATTAAGGCCTTTTCCTTTATATCTCTAATTTTAATTTTATTTAAAAAACTCTCACATTTCTCCATTCCGGCATTTTTCTTGGAAGCATTTAGTGTCACAGTGATTTACTTTGTTAAATCTGACCGAGGTGATGTTACATGCGTGATGTCAAGACGCAGAACAAACACGTGTGAAGGGGCAGGTGACAAACACACAGATGCAGGATTTGAACATAACGTGCAGGGCTGCAATGAGACAAATGAGCCCTATAAGACATATTGTGATTTGTGAACAGGGGCTGTCCAGATAAAATTGTATTGATTCATGACACACACCAAACATAAAATATTACACATTGATGAATAAAATGAACCGATGAATCGTTGGATCATCAGCTCAGTCAGATATGTAAGATCTGTGTATCCAGAACACTGACACTCAGAAAGATGATATACGGCAAAACAGCATCCAAGCTGAATATATACGTATACATCCTTGATAACACCATCAATGTGGTATTATTAATAAATTATACACAGAGATTTGAGTATTGTAGACGCAGGGTGCGGTGGTTTATTATACTAATATGACTTCATGTATTTAGTGTAACTACCGTCCTATTATTGTACAGGAGTTGCACTGAAGACTGCATTAAGAAATGATGTCATGTCTTTAATAATTCATGCTCTTGAAACCATCAATAATACAGACTTTTGATCATATAGAGAGCTCATTTCTATATTTAGCTCAAAGGCCTTCATTAGCTCAGCGTCGACCACACTGTGGCCTTGGTCCTTTCAAGGACCCATCACAATGCCTTTTGAATTATCAGGCATTCATATTTGAAATGGATTTTATAAACAGTTATGATTATGGTAGTATGCATACATAATACTAAGGTTGTAACATATGATGAAAAGAAATGAAAGATAAGGCCTGCGTGAGATTATTTGAACTCGAGAGGAGAAGGTGTAGATAAAAGATGCATGGATTGGATTATGAAATGACTAAATGAAGAAAATCTCTCTGAACATCTATTTTCTTATAGAACCTGTCACGACCATATTAACCCTCAAAGTGATAAGGTTTACAAGCAGTTGTGTGTTTCCCTGACATATTTTGCCCTGGATTTAACCTCACAGGCTACAGTACATACATGATCTCATAATGAAGATGCTGCTGCAGCTTTGACCTCGTCAGATTATTTTCACATTTCATGACCAAACGTGTGCAAGCCGGACAGCACGGAATTATAGTTTTCTTCCGACATTATGTTAAAACGATTTTATCGAAATAACAAATTTACTGTTTCCTGCTCACATTGTAATGGTAAAAAAACGTTTCTGAGTGATGTAACCTCACAATTGTTCGTGAAACTGAATGTTGATGTGTGTAGGTTTTATTTTTTGCTTTTACTTGGTCTTAACTTGTAACTGCTCAGGAGGATCGAGTCGTCCTGCAGCAGCCACAGATTTGGTTTCTCTTGTAATCTAAGAATAAACCCTTGAACACCAAAAACAAAGATTTAAGCCCTTTCTCTCTCCCCATCCATGAAAAAGACTGTTCAGAATCGGTGCGACTGTAGCATCCACACACATAATGATAGACTCACTGATGTCAATGAGTGATGATTACACACACAGAAAAGAGTCTGGGGAAATGTCATGTACTTGCGCAGTTAGAGTGGAAGCTGACATTCTTAGTAAACCTAATTTACAACCGGCCGTGTTATGTTCCTTATATTTGAAAAAAAATAAAAATCTCCTGTGTTCATGTGAGGAGGAGAGGAAAAACTATTATATTCATGTTTATGTTCCTTTTCAAGTGCATCACTGTGATGTTTTTCATAATCAAGTATCCCAGAGAACAACATGCATGTAAACACAATCACTTTAGGTTTGTTGATGGCCCTGATGGCTGTGAATGGAACATTTTCACTCTCTTTCTCGTCTCTTTAATTAACCCTTTGGCATTTGTCAGCTTCTTAAGGAGACATCTGTATTTAGAGGGTGTCTGTGTAATGACAACAGTGGAGGTGAGGGGGAAGACGGAGAAGTCATCTAAATAAAACATGTGAGAACACCGTGTGCTTCCTGTTAATGGGATGTGAAATGAACAGTCCGTGCACGTTACGTATGTGAATAAATGCTGCATTAATAATTGGGACCATTTTCCCACCGGACAAAAGAAACAGAGAAAGGGAGAAAAGAGAGATCGCGTTTTAACTCAAACATTTTCTTCATCTTCAGATCGACACAACCCACTGTCTTAGTGTTTCTGAAATTAAAGCACAGAAGAACAATTTGAGATTAAATAAATAATTCCAATCTATTTTTATACATATTCATCGGCTGAACCCTCTTCTGATGTTCTCACGGAAATGGAAAATCAAACACTGTTCAGATAATAAGTCCCAGCCCTGTTTCAAATCAAATCAATGTTTTTATTTGTAAAGTCCATTTCCACAGCTTGCCTTGTAGGGTTTGAAAAAATCTGTGGGAACTCTCGACTCGAAAAAGCCAGAAACCTCTTGGAGAGTTTGCATCTGTTTCATATCGTTTCGCTCCCAGTTTTAGGTCTTTAACATTTTCTGTAGCTGTGTTTGCTTCAAACCACGAAAAAAAAAGTCTTTACCCCAAAGAATAATTTGACCATTTTGTGAATATGAGTGTTTCATATGGAGGAAAAAAAGTAATTTTAAAACCGTCAGCAGTTCATCAAAATTATGGATTGGATTTCAGTAAAAAAAAAGGTTAAATGTGAGGTTTCCAAAACTCCAGATGAGTATTTTGAAAGAACATATTTCAAAATGTTTAAAAGTATACATTTCATATTTAAGATCTCACAGTTGTGAATATATTCAAAAACAAAAGGCGATCATATCAACGAAATGCATGTATAGCTTTAGGCGCTGAAACACATGTGCACGTCATCCTGTATATTGCGTTTTTTTTTATATATATAGTATTGTACATGATCTGTTTCCATGACACCTATCCATACTTCTATTTACACAATGTGTTAGGGGCATGGAGATGCATTAAACAGAGCAATACGAATAGGAGCTGGATCTGGTTTACAGAATACTGTTTGCATGGAAACACATTCATACGCACAAACCCGCCGGGGCCACTGATATGTGGAGACGTGCCTTGAATAAGTACAGGTCGTTTTGGACAATATGGCGTTTTTAAACTGCATTGCATTAACATTTGAGCTGATGGGGTCAGTTATAAAATGGAACTTTGATCTGTTTTTATGTAATGTGCAGTCAGGTATGCACAGGCATAGTTTGGTGTTTTCTTTGGATGGAAACGGAGATTCAATAGTTTTTTTGTTACAGATAAGTTGGGAAAGAATCTACTCACTGTTGGTATCTGTTGCACAACATGGCCAAAAGTATGTGGACACCAGATGTGATTGATGACCAGCTCTTGTTTTGTCTTGAGAAATAATCTGCTGGAGTTTTTACATCTGGAGTTTCCCACAGATGTGTGGAATCAGGGAATCTCACCTGAGGTTGGTGATAAGGGTCCAGTTCAGTTTGAGGCTTAAGTCCTTGAACTTTGCACCAAACCATGAAAAGCACCTAACACTGAAAGTGCAGAAAAGTATTTATCCACACTCACTTCAGCCATGGTGCGAATATGATGGTTGGTGTTTCGTATTTAGGAAAAATCCTGAACAAATGTGTGGGAGCAGGACACAGTCATACCTGTGAGTTCACCAGTTTTTCTTCCCCACAAGAATCAAATGTGCTCGCCTGCTGAGGCAATGGTTCACCACTGCTACGTTTTCTTAATTGTGACTTTGCCCTACCACTGGACTTAACGTTAAACATCCCCAACGCTCCATTGCTAGTGCTGTCATCATAACAACGACCATCACAATTGCATGCCTGGGAAAGGTTATAGAGCTTTCATGGCAATATGCCAAAGGAGCATTCAGTCCAGAGCTACAGAGAAATACAGGAAATAATTATAAGACACTTTTTTGATAAGATACATTTTATTTATCCCAAACACATGCACAGACATGCACAGACACACTCATGCAATTGTAGGGAAATGTACCCTCTGCTTTTAACCCATCTGGTGCAGGACACACAGAGCAGTGAGCAGCCATGTACGGCGCCGGGGAGCAGATGTTGGGGGAGTATGGTGCCTTGCTCAGGGGCACTAGACAGGGTAGGGAGAATCCTCGTGGATTTTTGGACAGATCAATCCAGGTTCGTTTTATGTTGTTACTCCGTGGAGTTGAACCAGAGTCGAACCAGAGACCTTTTCCGCCCATAGTCCAAGTTTCTGCCACTAGTCCCCCACCATAAAATCCATGACATGATGAGTCACCAGCTGCCTCTTCCTCCTCTGGCACTGATGTGATGTGATTGGCTGATGCCTACGCAGGACGTCACCCAATTCAAAGTGAATGAGCAGCGTTTGATGACTCCAACTCTCCCGGGAGAGTCCTATGTTAAGTTGATATAGGAAGGATTTCATTTTTATAGCCTACACACCAATATGGAATCCATGGGTTCTTGATGGGTTATCTCTTTCCAGCCACAGATCAATTTCCAATTAAGGTAAAAATCCCATTGCCGTCAAACACAATCAACAGAAAAGGACATCACGGTCACCGTTCAATACCAATATCGGCTCAGAAACCACTGGGTGCTACTAACCTTTCAAATCCGCTGAGGACTGACGCAGGTTTCTGATTGTTGGAGCAGCTGAGTCCAAATACCAATGTTCTGATTAGAAAAACAGAAGTTTAGATGACAGGTCATGTTGCTTCATTTTGTGTCCGAAATCATTTAGAAATGCCCGAATGCTGCTCAAGGTTGAAACCCAATTAAACGGTTGGATTTGAGCAGCAGGTGCGAATGAAAAGCGAAATCACAGAAGGACGGGCTGAAAGAGATGGAGGTTAAACTGACCCGAGGCTGTGGAGCAGAACATTACCTGGAGGTATGAACAGATTGATTCAGGGAGGAAAGAGCAGAGGTGCTGATTTAAGTTGAATCCAGCACACACACACATATAGTTGAGTAAAGAATCATGCAGACGTATGATAGCAGCTTCCCTGGTTCTTGTGGTGCATACCCTGGATAATTAATGAACAATACGGTGTCGCAGCATAAACAGAAGTGCAGCTGGGTGTGATTTTTCAAAGGCTTGGCGAAGGGGCGCCGATTAATTCAAAATGAGATGAATTTTTAATCGTTTTAGACAAGCGTGTGCTGAGGAAGAAAACAGGGAAATCTATCATCTAATATATTAGAAATGATGCTTCAAGTGTTAGTTTTAGCTCTAAAAAGACAACACCAGCTCCAGTTTGTAAAACACTGTCAGTGTCTCCTTTCGATTACAGACACGTTTACATTCCAGTATTAACTTGATTAAACAACCCGAATAATTTCGCAGTTGTAATAAGCAAATATTGAGTTAAGATATGTGGCGTATTCTGACCTTAATCCTATTATAACATCTTTTTGGAATTGACAACTTCTTGAAGACGCTTGCCCTGAGTTCAAGAGTAAACAAGACTGAAAAATAAAGCAGTTGAAGCTTTAGATGTAAAACACTGTGGGCCTCCTGAGTTTTCCTTTACACCGATAAGATTTGCTATGCTGACCGACAGCTGAGCTGTTAATAAACATAAAGGGCTTCTCACTGCACAGCA
The DNA here is from genome assembly GCA_038501795.1 of Pseudopleuronectes americanus. NCBI lineage: Eukaryota > Metazoa > Chordata > Actinopteri > Pleuronectiformes > Pleuronectidae > Pseudopleuronectes > Pseudopleuronectes americanus. The sequence goes on from CM076730.1 coordinate 16,344,200, forward strand.
GCTGCATACTAATGGAAGGGAGGTTCTTGTCTCCATACCCAAACCCACTGGTTTAGAATGGACGGCTGAGAACAACAGAAAGTGTTTGGTATGATTGTGGCTGCAGCTTCTCTCTCTGTCAATTTCAACTCAGTCTCTCAAGCACCAGAAGAGCGAAGAGCGAAGCCCATGGATTCAAATCCATGGGCTTCTGAATGAGGAGGAGCACAGCTAGAGGTCGAGAGAAGAAAAAGGAATTCGCACTTGAATGAGCAATCAGAGAATCCAAACTGCCTCATTACATAAAAAATCATTTTCAAAGAAATATAAGAAAATATTACTTTCTACAATTGTTTTCCTCTGCTGCAAAGTGTTTCCTATCACAGTTGACACTCAGTCACGCTGCAGCTCCCTGAGCAAAGTAGAAGTATAGTTTTCTTCTCGTGACATTTTCTTCTGTTCAACGTCGCTCAATCTGCATGTTTAAGATCTTTGATTTGGATCTTTTTTATTTTATTTGTACAGCGACCAAACCACCATCTCTTTACGTAGCCAGGTCGAGACCTCACAATATTATAGAGAAAACCAACAGTTAGTGCACAAAGCCAACACCAAGCAATTGTGTAGGGAAAAAAGCCAACAGAACAGGACTCAGTGTTAAAAGACATCTATATTCCACTGGTTAGGGTAACAAGAGAGATAGGAGGAAGAGAAACAAACATAAAAAAAAACATAATTGTCTTATCATTATTGATGTTGCAGTTTTCTGCTCTAAAGGAAAGAAAGAAAGAAAGAAAGAAAGAAAGAAAGAAAGAAAGAAAGAAAGAAAGAAAGAAAGAAAGAAAGAAAGAAAGAAAGGAAGAAAGAAAGAAAGAAAGAAAGAAAGAAAGAAAGAAAGAAAGAAAGAAAGAAAGAAAGAAAGAAAGAAAGAAAGAAATGAAGCATACAATCTTGTGTGACTGCTCATAAGTTTCCAACCAAGCTGATCAACAGTGACATCTAGTGACCATTATCCGCTATTGGTGTGGAATGCGTTGATCCACAGACCAGGCGAATTCAGGATGAGGTAGACAAGAAAAATAAATAAATGATAATATATATATATATATTAGTATACGTACTATTAAATTTAAAAAAGGCAATAGCATACAAATAAATACAATTTCCCTGTGTTTATAATATAAAGCACTTTGTAATCTCAATTTGAAGAGTGCTCAATAAATATGAATACTTAGGTAATAGGTAAGTAATATATAAAGTACTCGAATCGTCGCTGTGTACAGTACTTGAGTCAATGTACTTAGTTACTGTGAGTCCTTGTTATGCGTGGAGAGTAACCTTCTTGGTTTCCTTGTTAGGACGCGCACGCTCCGCAGAACGGAACGCGGCCCCGGTCACATGCTCGTCGTGTGTGCGGATCAGCTGACTGTCCTCTTCCTCCTCCATCAGCCTGACAGCTCCTCCTCACACACTCGGGTTCCTCTCCACCTTTCCCGTCTCTGGCGTCTCGTCTGACCCCTGAGTCCAGCGTCCCCCCCGCCGCCTCCGATCCAGCAGCCTCGGGTAGATGTTGTTGGAGTGGATGATGAACGGACACGCCATTCTTTACACGGGGGTCACTTTGGCCTTCTGGACCACCATACTCGTCGTCGGTAAGATCGCAGTCCCCCCCCCGTGAAAACGAGTCAGGATCTGGAATAAAATTAATGGACACGTTTAATTCCTGGACATTAGAAGCAGTTATTATTCCGTCGCGTGTTGTGTCTTCGTGGAAACGTGTGTTTTTATGAGCGTTTGACAGTCACGATTAGGGACCCGGCTAAACCATGGAACCACAACGGCTGCGGCTGTTTCCGTTTTTATTAGCTAGCATCCGCTGGCGAGTGGATTCAGCGGCTAGCTAGACAAGGTTACACTTGCACAGTGGGACGTGGACAACTCGACACAAGTGACAACACTGTACCGTCGTATTGTTATGTGTTATCATTCAGAGCAAGCGTCTATATATTGCGTGCTAGTTAGCATTTCGCTAGCAGTAGCGTAACGTTAAGCCACTGTTAGCTCGCTAGCTAACATCTAGCGAATGGCTAACCGCTAGCATCCTCAGCTTCAAGCCCTGGAGAACAGTGTTTGAAATGGACGATGATGGATTCTCCTATTTGTCGTTATTGAATCATTGGTTGTTATTTACACCCCCCCCTCCCCCCGTACGTCTGAAGTCATTAAATGAAGCTAAGCTAACGTTAGCCTGTTTGCAGCTCGGACACACACACACACACACACAGCTGACTGGGTCCAGATATAGGAACTGCAGCGGGTTTCACGTGAGAGTGAACAATCACACTGAAGCTGCAACTTCTCTGCAGGACTTCAACACGTTCATGTGACTCTGCCTCACACACTGTGCAGAGGAAAGGTTCATTTGTACAGTCAACACACAGTAAACATGTACTGGTGTAATGACGAGCTTTTAGCTCAGTGTATTTGTTCTGTCTGATCCTTTTGTTTATTTACATTTTACATGTGAATTAAGAAGTTCTCTGTTTCCTCAGGTCTCTGCTACACCATATTCGACCTTGGTTTCCGCTTTGATGTGGCATGGTGAGTAGTGTGGGCACAAAGGCACAATGTAAAAGATGTGTAAGAGTGTATTTGTCTGATAAATTCACCTTTTTAATTCACAGTTTTACACAATGAATAAATGCTTCATTCAAGAGTGTATACCCTGAAACAATATTTCACACTCCAAACCTCTGAGTGTTGTGTTGTTCAATTGACCAAACGATACACACTGGACTTAAAAAATGTAGGCACTACTAACCTGACTGGATGGCAGTGGCAAAATGATGGTCACTTTTCCGAGATTGCACAATTTCTTCACACTGTTAAACTGTTGCCTTTACACTGCTGTGACAGATTCAGCCCCCCCCCTTTCTTTGATAGTTTGATAGAGCAGGACTTATTTACAAGTCTTCTTTTTCAATTACACTGCAATTAACAAAAAACAGGAAGATATAGTCTAATCTTGGTTGTAATAATTGTTTGTAAAATTTCAACAAATGAATGTATTACCTTCCAGATTGAATATACAACACAATAAAGTTATGCTGTAAATCTGACACTTTAATGTGAAATACAATTGTGCTGCATGTTCAATAGAGGGCTGTATTCTTTTCCCCATCGGCTAGTAGCTCAACAAGATGCATCTGGTCTGTGTGAGGAATTGTCATGAATTATTTGGTCTGTATCCACTTCATGTGGAGAGACAGCTTGAAATTGGATTGAACACGTTTCCAAATAAATAGTTAAATAGGGTTTTTAATTTAATTTAAGGTTTTAAATATGACACTAACTTTTGCTGCCTGCATCTGTTGATTATACAAGATGCTGTGTTTCCTAATAAATCCGATTCTAACAGTTCTATTTCTTTACTCACAGGTTCCTCACGGAGACCTCTCCCTTCATGTGGGCCAATCTGGGAATTGGTTTGGCCATTTCTCTGTCAGTGGTGGGAGCTGCCTGGTGAGTAGTTAACATAAATCATGGTTTAAAGTGTGTATGCTGCAGACTTCTGTCAGGTCATTTCAATGTGTAAGGCAGATGTTGTTGTGCCTTTAAAGTCTTTTTTATCATTTCCTCTTTCTTGAATCACTCAGGAAAAACCTTGTGTGTAATAGAGGAAGTGGAAAATCTAAAATTTAGTCATATGGGAACTTTTGTGTTCTCTTCTAAATATTTGGACAGTTACAACTTGCTGCTCACTTATGTCTGGTGCATTTGACTGAATTGAAGCACAGATTGCTCCTGTATCATGAACGAATACCAGTATGTGACTTCCATCATAAGCCGTACTTGCCCAAAGCAGAACCATTACCATGGCTGTGTATGGAACTGAATACTAATGTTTGTTTCCTTTTGTACTACACACTTCTGTTTCCATCTTTTTGAGGTTGAATAGTCCAGAGGACTGCACCAGATCCTTTTTGTGTGTTGTTATGACCTGAATCTTGCTTCTTTCTTTAGTAGGTTGTTTATCTTTGCCAGAATATATTCCCTCTCTAACTTCACTATTCACAGTGACGGAAAACTCCACCTCAATTGAAATGGCAACTTTTAATCCTCAGTCAACTCATAACCACACGTAACAAGTGTCCAAGTACTTTAAAATCCAAATTGAGAATTGGTTTTGTGAATTTTAAGTAGAAAAGATAAATAAACCTTTGCCTTGACTTGCACTGCTGTCAGCTCATTGGTGAGAGCTCGTGGAAGAAGATAAGTCAGAAATGAAAAATGCAGAAAAACTCCACTAAATGGGTGAAATCGTTTTATTTGCTTGATTGAAAAGCCCCTCAGAGAGCTCTGACAGCCACTTCCTCTGATGCGGATTCAACAAGCTGTACTGACACAACAGCTACTGATAAGGGCTGAGTAGAGCCAGCGGTGCAGGACGAGCATCAACGGCTACAGGCGACTGTCGGCCACACACATTTAACAGTGTCGTTCAGATGTTGTTGGCCGGTGCGTCAAGGCTGGAACGTATTGTATCCACTCTGGAGTCGAATCTGCTCTAGTTTGATAACAGGTTTATAACTAACAATGTTTCACCTCTGATTTACACATTTAATCCCTGATCTCCCTTTCCTTTGCGAGATTATGACGCACAACACCTTTTCAATAAGTGGATAACATTCTGCTCCTTGTTAGATTTCAATATGCTGCCATGGTGGCCACATTGATCTTCATCACCTCATTAAGTGGAGTTTTACAGTTTGACAAAGTAAACGTCAACCACCGGCCTCCTTTAAATTACATTTAACTTTTCATACACTCTGTTTTCCAGAAGAGTAGATCTTTGATGAGGCTTCATCCTCCTCCACCTCATCACCTGGTATTTTTCTGGGATGTTAAATATGTCTTTCTTGTTGTTGTGTTTCAGGGGGATTTACATCACAGGCTCAAGCATCCTTGGTGGTGGTGTCAAGGCTCCACGAATCAAGACCAAGAATTTAGTCAGGTAAGGTTACTTTAGAACAGAACCGGTTTCAATTTCATTCTTTTTCTTATCTGCTTTATATTTTATTTCATATATTTCACTAACATAAAAACACTCTCAGATATGCAGTAGCTGTTCACGTATTTGAGTAATGCAGCTAAACACCAGCAAACAATTCCGTTACATTAGTAGGAACATCTCAGATTATTAATGCAGCTTTTTACTGTTTGTTTTGATATCACACTGTTAAGTTATTCCCAAACAAATGTATTTTCATTCACATTTGCTCAAATTAAATGTACATCAGCAAAATCCCAAGTTATTAGCAACACTAACACTTAGCAGCCATTGAATGAGATCGCTGAGTTCCTGTCAGGTTAGACACTGAGTTACAGTTCTTCCTTGCTTCCATGATTGCAGTTTGATTGTTAATCCACAGCAGAGCTGTTTATAATTAGCTGCATGTTTTAAAACCAAATAATTTCACTCCATTTATTTCTTCTTGTGTTTTTATTTCTCCCTCCAGCATCATCTTCTGTGAAGCTGTTGCGATCTATGGGATCATCATGGCCATTGTTATCAGCAACATGGCTGAGGTGAGCAATGAGCGTCTTCATCGTTAATGTTCAGAAAACAGCCAAGTTATCCATTTTGTGTCTCCGGGGGAATTTCAGGCAGCAGAACTGTACAGGAAAAAGTACTTTCATAACCTACTGCATTGTACACATGGGATATGAGGGAAGCTGCACAGCAGAACAATGATAGTTGGTTGCTTCTAAAAATACATTTTTTGATTCTACAGAATTTCAGCGGAACAACCCCCGAGACCATCGGAGCGAGGAACTATCAGGCTGGTAAGAAACGGATATAAAGCTGCTGAGTGAAGCCGTAAAAGAAATATCCACCTCGGAAATTTTTAACATTTGTTTTAGTACGTTTTCACAAGCCATTTATGAATTTGTGAATATCGCTGACTCGTTTGATCTCTGTTCTACAAGGTTACTCCATGTTTGGAGCCGGTCTGACTGTGGGCTTTTCCAACCTCTTCTGTGGAATCTGTGTCGGCATCGTGGGCAGCGGAGCGGCTTTGGCAGACGCCCAGAACGGCAGCCTCTTCGTCAAGATTCTCATCGTGGAGATCTTCGGCAGTGCCATTGGCCTGTTTGGAGTTATTGTAGCCATTCTGCAGGTGAGTGAGTCCGGCTGAGCTGTTTTGTCTTCACGGTTCTTTTTTTCCTTCTGAGAGGAATCTGTGAGAAATGTCGTTGCTAAGTAGAGTGTGGATACCCAACCGGATGCCAGGCTGTGTTTAGACAAACATTTCAAAATGTTCGGGTTCAGGTCTTTACTGTTGGCTGGGCTTTACTTGATTGATTTCCCCACCCCACCATACTGCACGTGCCTGCAGTTGGGGAAAACATCAAGCTTGGATCAGGTTCAGAAAACAAACAGAATGCCTGGCCAGGTTGGTTTTCTCTCCAGTTCAGACAGGCTGGAGCTGCACTCTAAACAATTATTATTGTTATTATACAGGGACTCAAGCAGCTGTCTTTGCATTTATAATTCTTTCAATAATTTGTATATTTGTTTTTGTTTTTTTTCCCCCACAGACGTCGAAAGTAAAGATGGGCGACTAGAGGGCTTTCACACACTGAGAAGATGAAATGACACTGCTGGAAAACAAAAAAGATGGATTATTGTGTATATACATCGTAAATTATTTAAATGTCTCTATTTGCCTCGTTTTCTTTAAGCATTATTCATTCAAGAGTGGTTGGTGCATCAATTTGAAGTTGAAGCAAGAAAATGTCAATTAGTGCAAACAAAAACCTACATTACATGAAGGATTGTACATTAGGATCATCATTAAGTCTGTAGTCATTTACCTGCTGAGTCAAACAGCATTTTCCCGACCACTCTTGGATGAACGATGAGTTAAAAATTACACTAGAGTATTTGAAAATATTTGTGTGTGTGGCTGTGTGTGTGCGCGTGTGTGTACACTGGATATGTGATTTCTTTTTTTCTATTTTCCTGTGAAGCATGAGTGTTTCCCTTTGTGTTTGTAGCTTGGTCTGTCATTTTTCTTTTTGTTGTTGCATCTTGTTTTTTGCTTATAAGCAAGTGGCCCTTACTTCACATCGTGGCCCAAATCCAGTATTTGCCAGGTCTTTAGTATTCAGAGAGTATCTGAGGGTTTTGAATTAAAAATCATCGTAGAGAGGTAAGAGGACGGATCCCAGCAGCAGATCTGCTCTGAATATGTCATCCTGTCATTCACTTCATTACTTGCTGAAACTGTTCTTCATTTGAAATCCATGAGATTCTTGAACGTCAGCCACAAGTCCCGGTTTTTCCCCAGAGTCTCCTCGACTTTTTGAGTTCAGTTGATGTTAAGAGGAAAATAAAGATGGCCGTGCTTGAAGATGGCTTTAGAAAACCTGGTCGGTCACAAGAACAAACAAAACTTCTGTCCTCTCTCCTCTGTAGATTCGTCATCCTCATCTGTTCTTAGACTGGAAAAGAGAATCGTTTATTTTTATATAGATCTAGCTTAATCTTGGTTTTAAGTGCATGAAGTCTTTCAGAAATTAATACTGTATAGATGCACTAGTCCGCTGGCGTGTATTTTTAGCAATCTCAGGTGCTCTGGTGTCCAAGACTCTGGGTAAAAACTATCACCTTAACTTCCTCTTCATTTTACACCAAATATCATCTGGTGACATTAATATCAAATGTTAACTGCACATCTGTTTTCCTTTATGTTTTCTAACATTCCTTTTGTGTATGTAAATCGGCGTTGTGTGTTTGTGTGGAGTCCACATCGACAATAAGAAACTCCTGGTATATGACAACAAAGCTGTACACTCTTGACTTTATTGTCAGTTGGCTACTGTACAGGGTTTTAATGTAAACTTAGAAATCTGGGTATAAAGTTATGTTTCCTGAACCTTTGGCAGCCAGCTGACATCATAGAATAGTCTGGATGTGGACTCCGAGTGCAGAATGCTGCAATATTCAGTCTCATGTTTGTTGTTGACATGTACAGAAACACATTTTGTTCTTTAGGCATCATTCCACATGGCTGACAGACCACAGCTCGTTGTGACTTGTCTGAAATCTTTCTTTGACCCTTCTTGTGAAGCTCTGAAAGTGAATAGTGAACATTGAATCTAACAATGGGGGGCGGGGGAACTGAGTAGACTAAAGAATATGTAGACCTGACCTCTCAGTTGTGTCTCGGCTGCAGAATCATCTTTCCCCTTTACGGAGGTTTTGTGATTAAACCCAAGATGAAGCTCCGCCAGGCTCTGTACCAAACCCCTGGCTTTCAGTGACTGTAGTTGGTACTGTGTGTTTACTTTGTTGATGTGATGGTGATGAGAAAATAAACTGATGTTTTTGACGTTGTGTATAATAAGAAAAACAGATCATCCATCTGGCTTCATAAATGTCCTTGAGAAAAATAAAAAGGTCCAATCAAGATCTCTGATTCAACTCCTCTGCGTGGTCCTGCTTTGTTCTCTGATCTGTTCTTGATTCCTTTGCATCCACGCAGTCCACGTGCGTTTATTCTTATCTCCACTAGATGGAGCAGTACACCGCAACATCTGTAGTACTTAATACAATTGGTACTGTACAAACATACATTTCCAATTTAAAGACCAAACAAATAATGATGTTGATTTTAAAGATTAAATGATGAATCTAATCAGTCAAATGAATTAGATGGAGAGCAAAGATACAAACAATTAAAATAAACCTCTAACAAGTCTTATTTAGACACATTTAATGAAAACTAACAGGTAATATTTTCTTGATGTTTATTTGTGATGTAAAGTTAATATAGCTTATTTCAAATTTCAAAGATATTGTTCTTAACAAACAACATAGTTAATTTACAAAGTTGAGATTTATTTCTAGAAAAACAAGAAAAATTTGGTTGCTCAACATTAAATTGTATTTTACACTTTTTTGTGCAGATTTAAACTTAGATCAGCTTCGATAAACTTTTAAACAAGGCACCAAATCATTTGCTGTGAAGCCAGAGTAAATAAATAAGGTAAAAGTATTCAAAGTCAATTCAACACAACTTTATTTGTCCCTGGGGAGGGCAATTCTAAGGCAAATAGGGCGTGTGATCGTTGGAGTGTACATAAATACTGAATGATTGAAGAGAAAGGAGTGCAGGCATGAATTATGTACTGTTAAGTAATATATGTACAGGGTATTTGAAGAAATCAAATTATTTACAAACACTATGATATTTTTTAACTGCCTTGTGAGGTTTGTTATTAAATGCAACGTAAATAACATATATGTATTATTATTATTGTGTTTTTTACGGGATCATAATAATAACGGGTCATCAAATCCCCCCCTCTTTGATGATAACAAAAATAACAAAAAGGCGAAGGGGCGTGTGGCCCCTCCCAGCTTCCGTCGGCAGCCGGAGTGAAAGGACCTGCCTCGGAGCATCCTTCCTCTTCGCTTTCTTCCTAATCCTCACCCAAACACAGCGGGATGACGGAGGCATCGTGAGGATGGCGTCTCTCCTCTCTGCGGTTTGCGGTAGCACGTCGTTGCGGGAGATGTTAGCCGCTGTGCTAACGTAACATCACGCTTTCCTCCACCAGCAGCAGCAGCGAGGACGAGCAGACATCACCGGGGACGAGGAGAACTGGACTGAGCCTTTTATCTTCTCTGATTTGTTTTTATTTATTTTTTTTTACTCCACCGTTGCAACATTTTACGCCTTTGACACTTTATTGCCCCATCACCCCCACCCCCTCCACCTCCTCCAGCTGAATGCAACCAGCTCCAGAAAAACACCAGAGTCCGCCTGACAACATCGAGGTAGGTGCATCGTTGGGTTCTGCATCTTTCTTTCTTTGTTTCCACGCGTCTATCTCGCAAATCCTGCACAGCTCCAGCCTCCATTGAAGACGTGGCCACTACAGAAATGTGTTTCCATCGCTCTGCCCTTCTTTTGTTATCATGCACACACACACACGCACACGCACACACACACACACACACACACACACACACACACACACACACACACACACACACACACAGCAGCCCTTCTCTTTTTCTTTATCTCTTTTTCTAACACACGCCATTCTAGGCTTCACCCTCCACAGTAGATGATCTCCTCACACTGTTTGGAGGTTTCATTCAAAGAAGATCTGCCTCTGTTTGCAACAATCTCCTCCATCTTTTATTTTTTTTAGATAAAGGGAAGGATGCTGAGGAATACAGCATCTCAGTTACATTACAGTGAGACCACCAGGATGTGCATTACACTGGAGGAGTGAGTGAGGAGGAGGAGGAGGAGGAGGAGGAGGAGGAGGAGGAGGAGGCTTCCTCATCATGAACTAACCAGGCGTTTACACAGAAGCTCTGCACCTAGATTGTAATCCAACCTGACATCTCTCCCATTTATGACAAAGTATCCCTCTATAGGAGCAAGTGGACTGGAACTACCTTTGCTCTCAGCATCAACTAAGTTGCAGAGCAGCTTCAGGCAGGAGTTTCCAATGTTCCCCTTCGGCGCACAGAACACATTCTTATTGTGTTTAGCCCCTACTTTTATTTTGAAGTTATATTTGGTTGTTTTTTTTAAATTGAAATTCAGTGAAAGAGAAACCTCTGTGTTTATTTGTTTGTGTAGAAGTGTTGAGTCAAGAGCAAGAAGGGCAACTAATGGTTATTATCACTGGTTATTTGTAGTTGATTTGCTGATGGTTTCCTTGGTTAATCATTCTATTTGTTATATACATGTTAGAAAACAGTGAGAAACGTCCGTCACTGTCTCTTCAAGCCCAGGATGATGTGGTGAAAACCCTTGTGTTGTTTAACCAACAGCACAAAACCTTTAATACTAAGAAGCTAGAGCTAGGTTTGGAAATGACGATGGGGATTTTTATTCGAGGAACAGTTTCTATATTTGCTCGTTCCTGTACTGCGCTGACTGATTAGATCAGATTTGATTGTATATCATTTATCCTGTGAGATTAACATCATTATTTCCTTTGTATTTAGTTATTTTTAAACAAAATTTTATTCTGTCCAAAACCAAGTTACAAGTGTTGGTAGTTTATGAATGAATTACAAATTTCACAGATTGATAAACAATTTAAATAATTGTCAGTTGCAGTCTTGAGATTATCATGTTGTCAAATGAATGAATACCACTTTTCATTCACTAATTATGTAATCTGTACATTATGTACTCTGTGTATTTTATATAGACTCCATTGAAGTTTCTCATTTGGCTAAAGGTCCCATTTCTGGAGCTTTCGACTGTATCACAAAGTTCTCATCAGCAGATTGTATCTCCATGGATTGATAGAGCATGGAGGAGGAAGAAGGTGTATTACATCACTGCCACATTTAATTCATCTGCTCAAGTTTCCGGGTCCTGGAACAGCGCACGTCTCCTCTCGCTGCGACACTTGAACAGAACATTAACGTGATTAGCAGGTGGACCTCGAGTTGAAATTGTTTCATCGGCTGTTGGATTAAACTCTCGTTGCTCCAGCACTTCCACGCACACACTCGTCTGTAGAAGCGTCGTCCGGCCATCTGCCGTGGAAACCTGCGCTGTCTGTGACTTAACTCCAGGCTCCTCAGATGGAGCCCAGAGATGGCTGTGGCGTCAGGCTGTTGAACTACCGGTGGCAGGGTGGTGTCTGGGTCTGTGGTTAATCAGGCTGATCTGGAGCCAGAAGGTCACAGTTTCGCTCTCACTCGCCCTGTTAGTGACGTTAAGTTCTCGGTGACCGCTAACCAGTTTCAAACTAGTGATGTACTTAATCAACTGACACCGATTAACACTTGAGAAATTGTCTAGTAAAGACTGTGCTAAGCTTTTATTTTGGAAACCTTTCAACACCTCCCAATTAACTAACTAACTTAAGTTGAGTAATTTATTAAATTTAACTTCCAATTTGTAAGTGCAGTTTTTACAGTGTTTCTTTACAAGGTGAAATATGTGCTTCTGAGTTGTGCGAGTGAAAAATATCCGATATTTCATTTAGTTAATGCTACTAGCGTAATGTTCTGTCATTTTTTACGTTATGATTGTGACATTTGATTTAAGATCTTACTTTTTACATGATCAGGAAACAGCATTTTTTGTATCACGTCATATAATGTATGTTGACCATATTTTATTAAAACTTTTTCTTTCACTTTTCTATATAAAAATTAGATCTAGAAGTTAAATATTTACTAAAAACACAAATCACACAAATCTCCACAATAAAGGTGGTTTGTCTGGAGGTGAACCAGCCTCCATCTCTGGTGAAGCCCAGTGATGCAAACCAGTAAGGAGCAAAGAGCATGTTGCTCACTGGTTCCTGCAGGTTTCTCCTCACTGTGCACTGGGATACATTCTTCCGGTCACTCTTTCATGTTGGGATTTGTTGTCATGGGAACTACTCGGGCCAGCCTTGAGCAACCGAGGGGGGCAAGTTCAGAGAAGTACACCGCTGTTTGTGTGTGAGTGTGTAATTTTGTGTACTTGTATCTTTTTGAGACCAGTTTGACTTTTGGACCTCATGGACTCAGGACTTTTTTGGTACGTTCAGATTTATTGCTCATTCCACACAACTTTTTAAACTTTTTCATGGTTAAGCTATTTTTTTATGCGTGGTTGGACAGTGACGTGTAGCGACAGCAGAGACTGATGACTGCTAATGAGTCGTGCTGATGATTATACGTTATAACCTGTGAGCTGCAGAGGTTCTGTACAAAGACTGGCTAGCTGGTTCCCTTTGTTTCCTGTCTCTGTGCTAAGCTAAGCTAGCTTGGCTGTAGCTATGATGTGAATTATATAGATTGTTTTCGTCTCAGGATGAAACTGAATCAGCCCAAACTTTCCAAATCAGTTTCCTGCTATCTTTGTATAGAGAGCTGTCCCTCCCCTGGCCACGAAACAATTAGTAAAATCCGTCTCTTTAAAGGTAAATAAAGAAGCCATTTGTCGGGTAGTTTCTTTTCTCTGTTTTCATATATTATTGTAAAAGCAGTATTCCAATTTTCCTCTCTCTATAGTTTATCTTTTGTTTTCTAATTTCTATTCAACATGACTACAGATAACAGGGTGCATGTTATTGTTTCCCCCTTTACACTTAAAAAGATTTAACGCTGCTTTTCAAACTCAATTGAGTTACAAAGAAAGATAACTTCCGAGGGCCCACGTTGATTAAGTCGACAACCATTGAAAACGTAATTGGACGGTAGTGGCCTTAAGCCTAAAGTCCCACAAGCCGAAAGAGAAGACAGTCATTTAAATAAACTGTCTTTAAAACCCCTCAACAAATCCTCATTGCACTCCCTCTACCCACAATCCCCCAAGTGAAGCCTCCCTTCTTCTGAAGCACTTCATTTATTTCTTTGCTCCGATGCCAAATGAGCAGCTGGATTAGAGAGAGAGGGCGAGAGACAGAGAGGAAGAGCACACACAGAGAGAGATGATAATATTGATGATGATAGTGACTTTCTACTGTATGGGTTGTAGCTGCAGACGGGACTTTGTTGTACTTCCATATCTCGGCCTGATGCTGAGAAACAGGCATTCAGCATCTGACTAAACGTGGAAACACTCTGGCATTTCATCAGAAGTTTGTTCACGCCGCGGCGTCTCACTGCTTCCTCTTCGTGTTGTCACTTTCATCTGAAAAAACAAGTCTACAAAAAAAAGGAAGCGAGAGAAAGAGTGGACCCTCGGCATCAAAGCAGGGAACTGGGCTCCACGGAGAGAGGAGCAAGAACAGCACAGATGCAATGTGATCTCAGACTTTAAAACAGTTCAGACCTCCTTCAGATGAGAGACAGCTGAGAGGCAATTTAATATCCGCACGGACAGAGCTGAGTGGAGCCGGGTTGAACACTGAAGTTTTGTTCTGATTTGGTCGGCTTTCTACTCTCTCCTCCTCTGTTCTGCCTCTCACCGCTCGGCTCTTTTCATCTCGCCTACTCCTTTCTTTTCCTGCTCCATTCCGATTGTATCCTGTTGTATTTTGTTGTTCCAATGAAATCCACAGAAATGGCCAGGAAAAGGTTTTCGGCCCCCTTAAGATCAAATGGATGGGTAGATAGATAAAACCTACAGTTAAACAAGGTACCTCTAAACTGAACTATGAAGTAAGACTGAAAACAGGCGATCATCCTTATTTTTTCCAAACTAAGATAAAGCATTGTACCTTTCCTTTGAAATATAATTCACTTACAGAGGGTTTTCAGATATAGTACAAAGTTGGTAGAGATATTTCTTAAACAGTCAATGGTTGTTTGTCTTCTGCAGCATTCTCCTCTCTTTCGGCAATCCACCTTTAACAATTTATTATTCCCCTGTGACCCTGGGAATAAGAAATACAAACTAGAATGTGCAACAAAAGGCACAGACATCAATATCAGTCCCCTAAATATACCCGATTTCTTTCATCAAAATCTATGAGATGTTTTCTTGGAATTTTGTAAAGATATTACGTTTTTTTTAAACGGCAAATAGCTGTCAATGTTGAGGAAAGTGAATTTAGAAAAAGATTCCTGGTCTCCTTTTCCAGATCGGCACTAAGGACGAATGTGTAATTTTTTGGCCTTTGCCCCATTCATCCACGAGTTTCTCTGTAATCTGTTCAGTGCTGCTGAAAAAAAACAACCAACAAACAGTCGGGGGTGAAACCATAACCTATTTGGGGAAGGTAACAAGTCAGAGCGTTTATTTGTCCTCTATCTCAGAGTGATGGATAATTCTCCAGTGCTGTGAGACTCTAGTTCGAGCCTTGTGAGACTGGTCCAGAGGTCAGAGGCACTCATTTCCTCTCCTGAATTCATGTCTCTATTTTTTCCCCACAATGTATTGCTCCTCTCTTTGCAGCAAACTGTGATCTTTCCTTTTATTTCTCTGTCTGTTTCATATTCAAATATAAAAATATATATATACACATCACAACTGGGAAAAATAAACATTTACCACGATGGTCCGATCATTGCAAATCTTTGAGAAATGTCAGCCTGAGCCCGGCTCGGTGTAGACACAGCTTCGTCTCATTCCTCCCTTCAGGCAGGGGAACAGCATGGGCTCTAGAGTTCACCTCCAGCAGATCAGTGGAGATGCTTGTCATCGATCATGTAATCTACGCTTTGGCCCTGGAGTTATCAAACCCATCTGGTGGGACGAATCCGAGGTTATCACGGGACGACTTTGTGCTGCGAGCTCCACTTTGAACTTCCCTGGTCCCAGATCCTCTGCAGATACACATTTATCTAGTGAAGTACCAGGGCTGAGGGCAACAGTAATTGTTATTTCAGCAGCATTTCATGTCTCGGTTATTAAGTAAATTTTTTTTCCCCTTTCTTTTCTGATCAGTAGCCAAATATGTTGAAAATGCAAAAATATTTACAATAATATAAAACATGAAAATCAACCATTTCCTATTTGTGAAAAGCTGGAACCAGTAAAGACTTTACATTTTTTACTTAAGAAAAGATTTACGTAATAAACAAGTGGGATGATAGAACCCTGAAGCTGTGCCCCCCCGCTGCTGCACAAAGAGCTGTTCACCTGTGTCTGGTGGAGCTTGACTAGAACTCCAATTCATGATCCACAATGTCACTTATGTTGATGAGTCCGGGGCCTCACACACTCATACATTGTTTTCAATGTTGATTCTACCCACGAGTGGTTTGGGCTTTAAGAGGATGTGTACATTATTTACTCAAAGATACGTAGATACAAGGTGCTCTGATTAAAAGCTTCCTAGGAAGGGGGAACAGTTTTATTTTTATATGTGTGATATATATCTCAGCCTGATAATGGCATAATTTACTTTGGCTTCAGGCTGAAATATATAAACTGTGTACATATTTTATGATCACACAATGGTGCAGTCGGACAGTAGGTGATTTTCACAATATGTCGTCAGCACCATCAATGCCCTCCTTCTTAGTGACATGACCCAGATCCTTCATAATGACTGTGTAGTGTGCTGTGTCTCTGTCTCACTCTATTAACATCCTCTCTTTCTCTTTCTCTGTCCTCTTGCTCTTTATTTTTATATCACTCACGGCTTTGAGCTTTCAGAGCAGGGATGTAATCCTCAGCCGAGACCCGGGGAAACATTGTCTTTTTTCTTCGATAATGTATTTGTCGTGTTGAGAATTTAATTAAGAAATTCAACACTGAGATGATTCAGTCAAAATTGTGTAACTTTTATTAGAAAACCTCTTTATAAAGTGGCCTTTTTTTTTAAATGTAGATTTACCTGCTTTTTTCTAATATACATTCCCAGTCGGGGGGCTGCCTGTGCATATACCAAACATAACTTCTGTATGTCCCACTGTGCACCAGTTGGTTTGTGGGAGATGAACTTGCCAACAGCGAGATGTGCTGGAGCCATGACAGAGCTCCGAGGCTCCATACGATCGAGTGTAGCATGGCTAATGCATTTTTGATAAGACTGGGAGGGCTGGCTTGTAGGTTAACACACAAGAGGCCCCGGGAAATGTTCTATTCTCGGACTCATTTTTATACAACGATCATCTGTTTTATTTACTGTATTGCTACTTTGGGTATATATTACATTCTATTATTGTTTAGCCTATAATGAAATACGTTTTTTCTGGTCACTTGGAAGAAGCAGGAACAAGCTGTAAACATAAACTGAATTATTACCTTTTTAAAGTTAACATGATGAACCATAGTCTTATTTACACGTCCAGCAAGAGCTTTTGGAATAGTGCTCCTGCCTAACTGGTCGTTTGGTTTGGTTTTTGGTTTCTACCGACTCCTGTGGGAAATATCTGTCTCTTTAGCAGCTAAATGTTCCCGGTGAGATCACAACTTTGTCTTTCTGCTGTTTGGTGCTGAGCAGCTACAGGGCACTGGGGACTGATTATCGGCTTGGCCTTATCCGAAATGATGATCAGGAAGTCAAGGACCGTGTACAGGCTATTATTACCTCCGCCAAAGAGGTTATATCTTCACTCTTATTTGTTGGTTGGTTTGTCGGGTTATGCTAATATTGTTAGATTTACTCCCCTCAAAACTGTTGTTCATTAGCTATATTATTGGTTATGTATCAGCTATGTATTGCTTGTTGTGTGACTTTTTCCTTTTATAGTATCGACAGTTGTGAAAACATGGTATTTCCTCTGACAAAAATCTTAGCAGCAAGATTTCATATAGTGAAATCCCTACCCTACATACAGGATGGGTGAAGGTAGCAGCTGTAGAGCCGGCAACCAGGGAACCAGTCCTAGTGCAGCCTAGGCAGGTTACAGCTGTGGTGGTGACTGGATGCTGCAGCTTGAAGGGACACCAAGCTGATCATTGGGTGACGCGTTGAGAATAAAACTGTGTTTATCTGACCTTGATTACATTGTTTCCTTAGTGTGTGATTTCAGCTCTAATGGTGCTAATAAAGTTGTTTCTTATTGTTGTTATGCAAACATCAATGCTGTGGGGCTTTTTTGTATTAAGGATAATAAAAAAATAAAAGATCAGTTAAGCCTCTGGTTGTTGCTATTAATTGAGCTAGAGATCGGACATACTGATACATCTCCCTTTACATAACTAATCTGATGCTCCCATTTTGCAGCATTGCCAACAGCAAGAGTTACACTAATGTCCCTATTTTCCTGCAATAGGTCGTTTCTTGGGCTTAAATCAGCAAAAATCAATAGAAGAAAAACATAAATAAATAATCTGGTTCTATCTGCTGATGTACACTGGACTGCAATCCTATTTTTTGTTTTGTGCATCTGTTTTAGGATTTCTTAACCAGAGCAAACTGATTATACATTTAATTTTGTGTCTCAAAATACATCCTATGGTTTCTCTTTCCAGATAGACATAAGAAATATGCACCACTCTAAACAATGTTGTTCAGAATTGATCAAAACTGCAAGACGTTGCCTTTTTTTACATTTCTGATGGAAATAATTCATGTCGGGAAACATGTTCCCTTTTTGTTCCTGTCTCTGAGGAAATGTGAAGCATGGCTGCACTTTTGAATATTTGACAAGTCAGGTTGTTTAGTTGGAATGAGAAGTGAAGTGGTATTGCACAATCCAAACAGAAAGGGGAGGAAGGGACAGTCAACTGGACAGAATGAGTGGAAGAGAAAGTTTCCTTCCTGATGCTTTGACTCTACTTTTCTATCGGTTGGATAAAATCATCAATGGTGGATGATTTGTTTTGATTCGTCCTTTCACATTAAACACCCTGAGTTCAGTCACAGTCCATCTCTCCTTCAAACATATGCTTGGCCTCGACTCGATGAATTATGTACCCTCACAAATTAGCAGTCTGGCCACCCGTCTGGCGACCAATTAAAATTTTAAGATGCAGATGTTGTAGACATGCGGGTGGACACCTCCTTCTGAATGTATATTTTTAGGTGTCTCAGCGTAAGTTTGAAAGTGAGACAAGATCGGACCTCATCAAACAACAGTGTCTCAAAGAGTTTGCTCTTAAAGTGCATATTTTCAGAAACAGAAAGATATGCTGCAATTTAATGCCTTGATTAGACAGATAGCACCTTGTTGGGACAGTAATGGTGTGAACATGCTCACACCATGACTGAATCATTAATGTCTCTGATCACTTTCCTTTTAATTCTACATGTGATAAAATGTCATACAGATCAACTTTGTTCCAGAACTCATCTTGTGTATTTTATTATTCTGGTCTTGCTGCATCACATCTGTAATTGTGCGTATGAACAACTCTGAAGCAAAGGCAGAAACCAGTGCACTACAACTAAGCCCTGCGGTGTTATTAAAATGTAAATTTCCGGACCTGTATCTTAGAGGGTGAACTTTGGTAAAAGTTTAGCTTTCTGCAGAGCATCGTAATCCTTCAAATAAAACCTATCACTCACATAAGTTTGCAATGAAAACAGTGGCAGATTTATCACTCTGAAACAGCTGGTGGTCAGAGAAACATACACTTATTAAAGTTCAAGTTGTAAAGAAAATATTATAACATAAGCAACATAAAGGTCACAAGATTGTAACCACAAGGTGAGACCAAGGCCAGGTTCGATGAATGAGTCTTTAGCTCTGGTTTTCCTACAATAGATCTGAGTTTCCTGAATTGTTATAAACATGCACTTGCTAACAATGTAATATATTCATTGAAGTGACGATGCTGATCAAATAATAAAGATTTCTCAGATTAGTGAGTAGAGTGGAGGAAAGGGGCCCAACAGATAGAGCAGCCTGGGAAGCTTTGCTATCTAAAATAATGATAAGGGCCGTATTCTTATCTGCTGGTCATTGTTGGATGTAAAAAGTCGTTAGCCATCCAGACCTTTAGGCCAGTCTGATATTTGTACAAAAACTGTATCATTTTTATAAGAAAACAGTAGAATATCATCAGCAAAGCAGCGTAACTTAAAAATATACAAAGAGAAAGGGCCCAAGTCAGAAGCTTGGGGTACATCACAGAAGAGAGCATCAGTTTCAGACATGTAGGGAACAAACAACACATAAAGCTCCTATCTGTAGAGATATGGTATGATAATCTGTCCCTTACAGTCTCATAAACCCCCCACCCACTGCCTCAGACTTTTAATCAGTATGTTGTGATCCAGAGTATCGAGAACTGCAGATTCACACACTTCAGAAGACACCATTATGTCATCGGAGACTCTAGGAAGAGCTGTCTTAATGGATTGCTTCTGAAGGGAGCTGATTGGAATTGATCTAAAATGTAAAGTGTGCAGTCGAGACAGTGAGCTTCTTGGCTGTAGCTTCCTCTAAAACGTCTCGGATAAAATGCAGCCCTGACAATAGGTGGGCGAGGTTGGATCAGGCAAAATAAATGCATGTTTAAGGTAAAATGGGATTCGACCAGATTACAGTTACAAGTAAATTTAAAGCATTGACGTAGGTAAGATACCTGCAGGGCTGTAGGTGGGTTTCATACTGCCCCCCAGATCAATGAGGTCCTGCAGGGAGATGGGGGAGAAGGACTACAAAATTGATGTCTGAGTATGATCAGCAGAAAAGGCTGTGTGGGGGGCCGATCACACCTTCACATAGCCATCCAATGCAACATGACTGACATTGTCACTGGCCTCACTTACCGTATTGAGGTATCACTTCTACCTCTTGATCCACTAAGGCTATACCCATTTTAGAGAATTTCCCTCTTGCAGTGTTATAATTAATCCACAACCCACTGAACAATGAGTTAGCTTGGTTGTTAACCTCTGTGACTATAGCTGTACTTTCTATAGCTTCTCCTAGAGATTAGTCGGCTCACTAATCTCTGTGATAAGAGACCCACTGGAATGTGCTACACAATTTACAAATTGGTAAATGTCTACACTTGGACATACCTCCGGTCTAATTTTGATGAAGGTGTTACTTTGTTCATATATCCATATCCTTTATGTGACATCATTTTGACCCCAATCATACACTCACACCAAGGACATTATGTTTTAGCCCCTGTCTGTTTGTCGGTTGGTTTGTTTGGTTTGGTTTTCAGCAGGATTACGCAAAAACTACAAAATGGATCACCATGAAACTTGGTGGATGGATGGGACATGGGCTGAGAAAGAATCTGTTCAATTTTGTTTCAGATCTGAACAAAGGGGGAGATCCTGGAAGGGTCGGGATGAGGGGGATCATTCATTTTTTCTGACATTTTTACTAATTTCCCATTCATAGATCTTGATGTAAACGAAAATTAATAAGAACAGGCATATTTAACTGTTGGGCCTTGGCGAAGGTATGAGCTCTACTGAATGCTCTCCTAGTTATCTTGTTTCTAATCACTCCCTCTGACCTTCTATTAGCCCTCCCCTCTTTGACTGCCTATAACTCACTATTTGTCAGTGGTGATGATGGTGATACGGGTCATGATGATGATGGTGGTCGCCACGGTGATAATGATGATCATGATGGTGGTGGTCATGATGATAACGATGGTGATGGCGGTGATAGAGGCTGATGATTGACGTCTCCTCCTCAGGACGTCTGGAGCGTATAGTCTAGGGTTGCTCATTCAGAAGAAGCCTTGAAACTTAATGGAGATGGAAACAGCTGATTATATTCCACTTCACATATTTTTATGGCATTTCTCTGTAGCATTCTTGGCAGACATGCTATGATCAGGGACTGTTTGGGAATTTATTGCTGTGGTTAGAAAGACAGCTACGGGGATTGTTGAATAACGTTGATACTTAAAGGGTCTATTCTCGCCGTCGCGCGGGGGCCATCTTTTCTCGTCTAGGCCTTTCCTTCACTTGCAACCTTCAAACTACTCACAGACTTGAGTCCCGGATTTGTTGTCTCACCCTCAGTTGACATTTACATATGTAAAGTGTGCAACCCCTGTGATGTTGCAGATAATGAAAGAAACTAAAGGGTTCGAGGGAGACGTGAACAACAGAGCTAAGGAAAAACAGAGATTTCCTCTGCACTGTTTCATTGTCTCTTGTGTTTGGTCTGCTGACCTTTTAGCGAGACAAAAAAATCAAATAATCTCAAGATTGCACTGGATGTCTCAAGAAAAGCATGTTGAGCAAAATGTCAGCAAGTAAAGAGGCCGAGGTGCAGATGGATTTCGATCTCATAGGCTTTGTTTTATACTTTGCACAAGAGAAAAAGCACTGATATGTATTTTATTTACATTGATATGTGAAGTCCTGCGGCGGCTGGATGTCCAGGGCAAAACAGATTCTTAATCCTGTCTGTGGATTTCTTTCTTCTGTTTCCCTGCTGCTGATGTTGTGCCAAACTTCCCTCTTACACGGTTTAACACCTGTTGGACACAGAGGGCAGCCCACCCTGCCCCCGAGCTCTGTAGTCGAAGCAGGAAATGGGGCAAGACTCCTCTGTCCATCTGACGGCCTGAGTATCAATCTGGCTGCCTGACTGCATGTTCGAAAAATGTAGTCGCGATGTATTACACGGCAGCGTGATAAGTCGCTGAGGAGCAGCACAGCTGGCAAATAAATCCTGACCTGCACAAGCATTATGGTGTGATTGGCGTGCAGTGTCTGGGTCCTAGGGTCAGCAGAAATCCATCTCATTAACACACACACACACACACACACGTCCCTCAAGGCTCAGTCTTCTCAGTCTTGACTTTGCTGCCCACAGACAAAAGACAGATGCAGGAAGCAGCAGCCAAATATCTGGACGGGCAGCAGCCATCAGCTCCATCCCCTGACATATGTTTCAGTTTGCTGCTGGATATAATTCAATTTGTACCAGTTGTATAAATATAATCTCATACAAGTTACACACACACATTTTAATGCTGGACATCTGTCGCGATAACAGAATGAACTTCCCAGTTACACCCGGAAATAGGTGAGGATCCAAACACAGATGATACACGAGGAGATTTGAACTTGCAGTTTTAAATCAGACTGGTGAACTACATTCATTGCTATCTGCGATTGTAGTCTTGCTGACCATTCAAAGCTTTTGGGTTCAGTGTCTTGCCCGAGCACACTTCAGCGTGCCGATGGGGAAGAGTGAGATCGAACCGCCAACCCTCTGGTTAGAAGGAAATCAGTCTGATGTCACTCTGTTTTCTTTTTTAATCGTCTCCTTCAACCTCATCTCTTTCTTTTCTCCGACTAATTGGAAAAACAATAAAGCTACAGAAAGCATCGCCTGTAGAAAAGCTTTAAGTGCCCCCTCTCTCTTCTGTTTTCTCACTCGTCGTCTCATTCCATCATAAACGCTTTTTAAACCACTTGCCTGGAAAATTGACTTGGCATGTAAGTTCGGCTGAACAGTCGGGGCTGCTTGTTTGTTTGCATCTGCAGAGGCTTTTTTGTTGTTTGTTTGGTTTCTGTCGAATATCTTTTCTACTGAGATATTCTAAATTCCTTTTTCAAACGCTATTCATCCATGCATATAAAATAAGAACAAGGTCAGTGAGAACTCTTAAAATGCCACAGGAAGATTGATGATGTCTTGGTTTGCTTTTACTCAACGAATAATTCACCGCACTGAAAATCATTCACAGTTGTAATGAATCGCTCTTCACCTGCTTTGGTTTAAGTAAGCAGTGATAACATTAACATTTACCAGCACAAACTGTCCATTTAGTTCAACATTTGATAAATCTGTGTAATTAAATAACATTTCCTATCGATTAGGCCTCATCCTATCTTCTGTCTTTTATTTTCCTGCAGGTGCCTGAGACTTCCTGGTTCAAGACGATGAGCGCAGAGGCTGATCTGAGACAAACTGATGAATGTTTCTCAGCACCAGTCAGACATGTGCCATCACTGGAATCACCTATTTCTTGGAAGTTTTGGAGCTAGCTAATTCTTGGACTATCTCTTAACACTGGGGCACCACATGGCTGCAGCAGCAACATGACACTGGGATAGTGTCCAACGCAACATATGATTACATGTCCTACTAAATCTTGTTTGCATTGGGGCCTTATGTCGTAGATCACTCTGCCATGTTGTTAATAAAATAATAATCGTTCTGGGACCAACAAAGCTGATGAAAGCATTTGAGTACTTGTCATGCATGGAACCTTGGTCCATATAGAACAAGCTGAATTCTCAGACTCTATCTCCCTGATTGAGCCAATGATTCCTGCAGAAGTTGGATATCAACCAACCCCATGTTTCTAACAGAGATCTAACAGCAGCTCATATTGCCCACTCAGTCGTGGCTATGAGTGCATAACCCCGCCACGCCTGCATTGTCGTGGCTGGCCGTCGCAGGACGGTCGGCTTCCTCGGCCATGCCCCGGCTGATGTTGGGCCGGACTCTGGAGCGCATCTGTAAAGGTGTCCTGCTGCTCTGCCTGCTCCACTTCCTCATCATGATGATCCTGTACTTCGACGTCTACACGCAGCGCTTCGACATCTTCAGCCGCTTCAACAATGGACGCAACGGATCCAGGAATAACATCAGCGGAGCAGCAGGGAGTGGACATCATTATTACTATTTCAACCTCTCCAGGCCGAATGCAACGTTGGCCAGCTACCTGGCCACGGGCGAGCAGCTGATGCCGAGCGCTCAGCCGGAGACCAATCAGACGCCTTCGCCCAAGCCGCTGCCACCGTGCCCCGAGAACCCACCCGGCCTCGGTGAGTAATGACCTCATAGAGTTCTCCTCCACATCCGCTACCATGTACAACGGCTTTTAATATGGTTTTGTTCTGAATGAGATCATCACAAGAATGATGTTATAACAACACAGGTACTCGTAAGTCATAAAGTAATTTAGATGATAACATGTTAGTCCTGTAAACTATTAGTTGAACAGTTTCACTACACAACAAGTCGTCTCTCGGTTTTACAGGTGAGCTGGTTGTGTCGGTCCTGCAGTGAATTTAACAGTCGCATCCATCAGGGTGACGGCCGGAAAAAAAGCTCAGTCTGTGCTGAGACTGATTATTAAAGTGGACATCTGTGCTCTACTTGAGGCGTGTGGCACTGACGGTCCTCAGACATATGGGCTAACATTTTAATATTATTTTACGACAGGCTTGCAGGTGGTTCAGGTCTTTTATTGTAACTCATCTTTCACATGGAGTCAAAAAAAATAGGAAGTTGCAGTCGCGTTCTAGTTTTTGTAAGTTTGAAAACATGGCCCTTTTTCTCATATTGCCCGGACCTACATTGCCTGTGATACATTTTCCTGTACCCAAATGGAAACCAGGAGTGTTTTCTCCTTTTGTCTTGTGCTTTGCGTACACCCCCACCTTCCATTCTCAGCTGTGAATTCCTGTTGTACTTCGTTACAGCCCTTACAAAGTCATATACAAGTATTTGATGTGCATGAATGAACTTGAGATGAGTTTTCTCTGTCTTAATCACTTTCTGTGCTGCTGAATCACCTCATCCAATGTCCTCTTGGCTTCATTTGTTTATTTGTGTTTGTTTTTACAGCGTATTGTACGGCCGATAACGTAAACCAGGAGGATTTGCACATCATTGATTACTGTAATGAATCGGCCAGATGAGACCCTGATCTCAGCTCGATGCTAGAGGCTACTATTTTATATGCAGGAAATAAATGCATCTCCAGTCTTTTTCCAATTAAGGGGAGAGGAAATGCAGCCGTAATTTAGTTGTCCCCCGCACCCCCCCTTCCCCTGGTTCTGCCCGCAACATAAAACGGATTTAATGTCAACGATTTACACGGCCGTGTTTCAGCCTTATGGACTCACAGCGGAGCTATTAGCAGAGATTCATGCGGCCGGACCAGTAAGCACACATTTACAGGAAAGCACGCACACAGAAGCACAGGTACACACCAAAGCTTCTGGAAGATTTCTATTGTGTTAACTTCTTCAGAGAAGGCAAGATATTAATTCACTGGTTCACTATTTGTAATCATTTGCATTGAATGTATGAGCCAACGCAGCACTTGGAAAAACTGCCTCACTTAAATGAAAGGAATAAAAATGGAAGCAGTTTATATAGCTGTGAGAATTGATACTTGGTTTTAGATACTTTACTTTTTTGCAGGAATTTTTCCCATAACTTTCTGTAATTATCTCTGTGTATTCATATGATAAGTTTAAGAACCAGAACTACTAATGCACCGCGGCACTGTGCAGTGTCTGGATGTGGTATATTCATTAGTAAAAAGCTTTTGAAATAACTAGCAATGACAATGAACACACACACACACACGCACGCATCAAATATGATCGCAGTATAAGTCACATATTCGGTTCATTAATATCTCTGGGGGAAAAAGGTGTATCCGTACAATGTGCCATGTAGACGTGAGTGTGCACTTATTAACACACACAATTCATCATTATCATCAGTATCCATCCACCCAACAAATCAGAGGTTGATTGAGTCACACTAAGCCTGGGGTTTGCTAAATCTATAATTACACAGTGGACACACACACACACACACACACACACACACACACACACAATCTCCCTCTTTGCTCTCTGTCATGAATACTCCCTCATAATGGTTGCACAGAAAGGAGGAACTAACTGCTATCATTATTTCACATTATCTAAACTACAGGCCTGATCTGCTTCCTGTTTGTCTCAGCATTGTTATACCAGTCTACTCATCCTATTACCAGTGAGGCAAAAATAAATATGTAATTTGGCATTCATTTAATGAATAGGGAAAGTATTTAGTTAATTTTAATTAAGTAAAAGACGAATATAAAAAGCTAAAATGGGCAAATTACATTTGTTCAAATATGAATCTAATTATGAAAAATTTCTAATGATAAATGAAATATAAAAAGGCCTTTTTCCTCTTGAATTAGTTACAGATTATATTCTGTATTACCACCATCCAGGAATCTCTCAGTACTGTATTAGCATGATGCGTATTGAGATATATACGGACAGATGATAGTCTAATTCTCTCTTCCTTCAGTCGGTAACCGTGAATATGTTTCCTTTATTTGTCATTCCATCATAGCCCCGTGTATTAAAACCGAGTGGTTGTTAATATAACAGATTCACATTTCAGCAGAGACTTTTGCTGATGAAATGAAAACATGTTTCTCATTTTCTCCCACCTGTTCCATCTGTAAAATGAGCTTCTGCAAACTCAATCCCGTGCGAGCGGCGCATTGTGGCAGTGTCAACGTTTTTCTCTTTACTGATTGCTTTTCTCATTTGATAATGAGGTCTGTAACGTGCTGTGAAATCGGGAGTCGGGAGATAAAAGCCGTCAGGTTGATTTGTCTGAAGCCGGGCTGCGCTGATTCCATTATTTGGCCGGGAATTGGCTGTCACTGGCTGCTCTGGATTTTGGCATTCATACCAGGCACAGGTGTACTCTTGTAGCTTATCTCAGCCTTTTTTCTGTGTGATGGAGTGGCTGCCTGGGGCCTGTAATGAGCAGCAAGACAGAGAGAGGAAGACTGAGCGAGTCTGTTTTTCAGTCACAGGTGCAGAGAAAGAGGGGGAGAGAGAGAGAGAAAGAGGGCGAGAGAGAGAGAGGGAGAGGGCGATCTCATGGATGGTGGTATGATGGTTGGTATGAAGTGAGAAGGACGGAGGCGGAATGGAGTGAAGGAAGTGACACCAGTTGGAGAGGTGAGGGGGTGTGGGAGAAAAAGAGAGGGACCTTGAATGGAGGTGCACACACAGAGACACACAAACACACACACAGAGACACACATGCATGCATATAGGACGAGAGAGAGAGAGGGAGGAAGCCCTTGGCTTTCCCAGAACACCAGCTGACAGGTGCTGCCTGTATGAGTGGCTACCATCCACAGTTTGTATCCTGGCTGCATGTGTGTGTGTGTGTGTCGGTGTTAGTGACATGTGAGACATACAAATCAGCCGTTCATCAAAAAAACTGTGACCAAGGTATTGACGAATGTTGTCAGAAGCAATGATCTTGTTTGTCATTTAAACTCTGTGTTGCTTCTAGTTCACAGTGGACGATGAGACCAACTTTAATGTTTGGTTCTGATATTCAAGTTGTCATAGCCGATGATGCTCAGATGTCTGTGTGTGTGTGTGTGTGGCGGCTGGTGGGGGGGAGTGTAGTCTTCTGAAGCTCGACCCTGTTATTTATTCTTGCTATTAATCACCGCCTCCCACACAAATCACATGTGGATGCTTGAGAACACACACACACAAAAACACACACACACTCGGTGGGTGTTTTAAAAGCTATTTTACAGGCCTGCTTTTCATTGGATTCTCTACAGGGTTTGATTCCCCAATCAAATGTAATTAGCAAGAATTAACTGTCTTCTTACATTGTGTAAAAGTGCAGATGCCTGGTGCAGAGCAGGATGCACCTGAGCCGCGCTCATCCTGACAGACACAGAGATAACGACTGAACAGAAGTGTTTCACCGTTTATCTCTGCATCATGTGTGCGGCATGTCGTAGAGCACATTCCCTATGTTCACGTCCTGACGTCTAATTCCCTGCAGATCCTATATTAATTGTAAATCCTGAAATGTTTGCTCTTGGGAGTCCTGTTGTCAGAGGATGGAACTCAAACCCTTCACACCTCATTCTTTGTTTAATTACTTTCTTTGTCTTGACATTGTCATTTTCTTGCGCCTCCTTTCTCCAACGCTCTACTTCAGCCTCCGTCCCTGCAGGAGGGAATTTCACAGCCGGCCGTCACCAAACCAATTCACGCTTCAAATAAGTTCTTGAGTTTCTTATCCTTGTCGTGAACCAGCTGGAAACTGTAATTCCTCCAGTGTGATGTCCGCGGTGAGTTACCTTCCCCGTATGTAAGGAAAGGAACAGCGGCTCAATATTGAAATGCTGCTGTATCACAGAGCAGCTCATCTATCAAGTGGGGGGGTGGGGGGATAGTCTGAGATCTCACTCCAGAGGATCTCGTCTTTGCTGCTTCGGCCTCTTTCATTCAATCATTGTCAGAGTGCAGCGTCTCTGAGGTTTTGGAAAACAATGGTACGATTAACACACAGCTTTGCCTCATACCATAATGTCATTAGACTTGTATCAGTTACTCTTATGTACACATACTAATGTGAACGATGATAGAATACAGTGGATATATTCCAGATACTAAAGGAAGGAGTTGGATGAGAGGGATGATTTTCACTTTCTCCTCCTTGGGAATTGTAGAGACTGGTCTACGACATGAGAGCTTGGTTCTAGGGCTGGAAAAACACTGAGCCTCTGACAGAAACTGGATTAATACACAATCCTGTGACTTTCACATTGTTGAACTTACATAGACTCTGGTGAGAGATGTATTTATAGATTCCTACTTTCAGGAATCAGCTGGGATTATTTGAGAGTCGGAAGGTGTGTAAACCTTCACTGAAGCTTTCCTGTGAAGATGATCGTGCCCACAGGGTCAAGGTGGTTGTTTGTGGTTTTAAATTATTACTTCTACCAAGAAGGTTATTTTTTTGTTTGTTTATCAGTAAGAAAAAACAAAAAAAAATAAACTGGTTTCCATAACACTTTGTGGACAGATGGGACATGGGCATGGCTCTTCATAAAGGATCCGATATGTTTTGACATAGGGAATGATTAATGAACCCTGATTTAAACATTTTTTTAATAATAATAGTTTAGAGGACTGACATCTATGACTTTGTGCAATTTGGTTCAGTTCAGTCGAATATAAGGTACTATTGGTCCTTGGTGGAGGTTGGCTCTCTGATGACTGTCATAATTTGATTTAATCTTTTTCACTTGCTGACATATGGACATGCTTGTAACCATGGTCACCAAATGATATTTGTGCACAGCATGCGTCTCTCTTACACATGACAGGTGAGAAATGGCCGTGAAACCCATGTGGGGCCAAATTCATGAAAGTAGCTTTGCTTTTGAATTCCTGCAGAAATCACAGAATATCCTGGGGCTGTTCTGCTTTACCTTCATATCGCAGATAAAGCTGAAGAGTCAGATTTGAACTGAACCGAACTGAAACCACATTTTCAAGCTGGATGCATCTGGTTGTTTAGTCTGCGCCAGAGTTTGAACATTACCTCTGACACCAGCGTGAATAAAACAAATTTACCAGACATGATAAGTGTGAAAAACACCTTTTTAATGTGTTGTTTTTCATGATGAAAACAAGAATCACATGAAGCACTAAGATGATTCTAATATCCTTTAATAGTGTTATGATATAAAAAGAAAGTTGTCCAAAGGCATGTTCACTTTTTTATTTGATAAATTTAAACTATTCATATATCGTGTATTTGAGTCTTATTTCCAGAAACTGCTGTTGGTACAGTACATCCATATCTTCCTGTGCAGCAAATAACATACCAGTGTTTACCAGTTTCTGCTCAGAGCTAACCAGTAAGTCAAGCTTGGGATGAAATAATTCTTAGAAAAATAACCTGGAGACGAACAGAAGTGTTGAATCTCAGGATTCATGTGTCGTGGGAGAATGTGCCGGGAACTAACATCAGTCCGGTGAGAAAGGAAAACAGCCTATTTTCCTCACAGCTTTCAATCAAGCCAATAAACAAGGCGGTCCCCTTCGCCTTGCACGCCCACACAGCGAGGAAACCAGTGCAGCCATGACTGCTGAGGCAAAGGGCCTTTGACAACATAATGGCTGCCATAACTTCATTAAAATAGCCCTGCTTCCTCTATTCATTGATGCTGGCTTGTTTCTAGAGGCCGTGCTGTGGATGAGAGTTTCCATCCGCGAGTTTGAGCGTCCATCAGTCTCTCCAGATATCTGGCTATTGCGCGTTTGTTTGTGTTATCTGTCTTTCTTCTAGATTTATTCGCTAATCGTTATCCTCTCTGAATACAAACAAGAGATTGTGCGACGTCTGTGCTTTCACACGGCGAAATATGAGCTGCGACTCTGCACCAGTGTGTCGCTGTGTGTCTCGTCTGGAGCGACCGGCCCAGAGACTTCATCACCTTGACTGATCTCTGTGGCAGACGGCAGAATTAGTCCTTCACCAACACTGTGTGGAGTCAGGGAATTTGATGCGGCGCTACAGAGAGAGAGAGAGAGAGAGAGAGTTCACCTTCAGGACTCTGAGTTTGTTTTCGAATGGGCTCGAACTGGTGTTTGTTACAGCCCAGTTTGTGTGTGTGTGTGTTTGTGTGCGTGTTATTAACCTACACTGCTGCAGATGAAGGCTCCCACCTGCACCAGGTTTTTTTGGAGCTTGAAATCTGTTGGACAACCATTGCGTTGAGATATTGTTGTTAACTTCTTGCGTGTAGAAACTGCTGCTTCACATTCACTTTTTATAGCTTTTCTCCGATCTTCCTTTGCCCTTCACATGTGCTGCTCCCTTTATTCCACTCAACACATTGTTGGGACAGTGTTCTAAGTGTGTGTGAAGTGGGTCAGGCCCCGTGTTTCTGATTGAACATGAGCACAGTCTGAGAGAGCAGTAACCGAACCGCCCGAACAAAACCCGACAGACATTTCCGTTTTTTCGGGTTGTCCGCCCGTCCCATTCCCGTGAACACGATATCTCAAAAATGCCTTGAGGGAATGTCTTGAAATGTTGTACAGACATTTATTTAGTGTGTGTGTGGTCTTTTAGAAGCAATAAAATGCCTCCTCAATTCAGTTCTCTCTGTGCAGAGTGCCTATTAAGATGTGTGTGCCCTAACAAATAAGCTCTTCAAATGATAAATGACATAACACACACATGCCGCCACACACCGTGGGTCTCTCTCTCTCTTCCATAGATAGAATCTGAATGTGAAGATAACACGAACCTGGACATGGTCCCTAACAGAGAACATATTCATCTTTCTAAAATCATATTAAAATATTATAGAAAATACTAAACGCAGCCTCTGCTGCAGATGGGAAGCTCCTGTGTCAGCCTGGCAGACAAATTCAAGTGTCGACTCATCAGCCCACTTTATTTTGTCCTTTTCCCTCATTTTTATTGCCCTTTATTGCCTTTTGAGTTTGGGATGCTCTTAACCCGTTGAGACCTGAGGCGCTGTCTATAAAAGGATTCTAAAAACCAAGCATTTGAAAACAACCTCCTAAATCCTGAGGGTTTCCTGGAAAACGTAACGTTCTCTGAATCTTTTACTCCTCAGCTTCTGAAGCAGATAGAAACATCTGAAAGCTTTTATTGTAAACCGCTGCCACTCTTGAGCTTATTGTGTTCACTTGGACTTGAGGAATAATTGGAATTGATTTTGTTGGTCATAGGTCAAAGTCGCTCAGATGCAGTAAAACATGATTCGGTCTTTTAATTTTCACAATTTATTATACATTTTTAAAAAGGATAGTATGATAAGGTGAAAGGTCAAGGACCATTCTAGTTTCCATCCATTTTTCCCTCATAGAAATCTATCTACTGTATTAATTCGATCCAGAGTATAAGCTTTGAGGGAATTCATGGATGTGTGGCCACATTCACAGTCACGTCCATGTAATTGTGTCTTTGTGTAATTTACGTGTGCATATATGTCACGCTAACAGTGGATGGCTTGAAATGATCACAGGGATTTGCTGACCTCCATATGGGATAATCCCTCAACCTGGTAATGCAGTAGGTCTATCTGACCGGTCGTGAGGAGACGAGAAGGGGGTCATTGTTTGATGATTCGATCATGACCCACGATGCAACACAGCACGCTCCAGTACCTCAGCACTACGCCACCTTGTTCGACTTTCTGTCATGACAAGAGAAAGTGGGTGGTTCACAGCTTGGACACAGTGAATTAAGAATACAAGGTGCCCAAGGTCAGGCGACTGTCTTTGAGCACAAGGACACATGCAGAAAGGATTCTGTTGAGTCTGAAATATAGCTAAATAAATATATAGATATTGATTCGAACAGTCACTCGACTTTAAGTGGGTCATGTTCTGTGCTGGGGCTCAACATGATGATGTGTGAACTGTGTAACTGCACTGCAATGTGAGATAATGGTGTCTGTATTTGAATTGCACGTGATCTCATTATCTATTGAGGAACTTCTCTTTTCTAATGTTTTAAGTGTCTAAGTGTTTTCAAAGTCCCTCTATCACCCCCTGAATACAGGTCATAAACCCCACCTCCTCCATGTCAGTGAATGGGATATTGTTTCTGGAAGAAGTTTAATAAGGCTTTTTCTTTATCTCATAGTCTAATATGGTAATTTTGGTTTTATTTGATCCCCGAAAACTGGGGTGAAACGACACAGGATCGGTCGAGTTTGTGTACCGGCGGGACCTCGATACCGGGGCTCGATCCCCGATCGCTACTGCTCCCAATGCTCAAGATGCTGCTGCTCGTATTCTAGAGAAGTCTAGCTTCATTTCTGGATATGTGGAGGAAGTGAAGACTACAGTCTTTCATCCATACTGAAATAGAAAGACCTAAATGGGGGAGATTACAGAAGA
This sequence comes from Pseudopleuronectes americanus, assembly GCA_038501795.1. NCBI lineage: Eukaryota > Metazoa > Chordata > Actinopteri > Pleuronectiformes > Pleuronectidae > Pseudopleuronectes > Pseudopleuronectes americanus. The sequence continues at coordinate 16,376,969 of CM076730.1, forward strand.
AGAGGCTCAACCTCTCTCCAGGTCACATGTATAACACAATGCAAATAAATGTGAATCTAATCTAATACTCTATAATATAATATAATGATATTTCCAGTCTAAGCTGCAAATAACCAGCTGCTAATGATCAAATGTCAGTATTCTAACTGTCACCTACGAATAGGAGCATAGTAAACATTATACCTTCTCACCAGTAGTGTATTAGCATCGTCTTTGTGAGCATGGCAGCATTGCGGAGTGCAGCCTCACAGAGCAGCTACTTGTATCATCATTAAAACCCTTCAGGTTTGTTTAACGCTTTGACATGTGAATATGTATTACTCCAAAGTGTAGCTACAGGCATTGTGTGATTGATGACAGACATCAGGCATGAAGCTGTTGTATACGCCTCTGCCTCACGGAGGATATTACAAAACACACGTTCCGATACATTCATGAGCTCCACCTGGTTTGATCAACGTGATCTGAGGGAGCAGGCGCAGCACCATAGCACCAGTAGGGGATAAGAGAGCAGTTTCCAAAGTCAAAACTCGTGTTTGGATCAATCTCGTCACGTTGCTGAAATCCCTCGCGCACTCCTGTCGTTAGAGGGGAGACGATGAATCCACGAGTGGGCTGATGTTTTCTCATATTTTGTCGTAAGTGGGTGGATCCTGGTGTCTTGCAGACTGAATTGCATCCTTTTTAATTTGACAGGTTGTAATTTTCTGTCTTCCTCATTCTCGGTCACATCACGCTTGTCTTCTCCATAATGCACAACTGCACCCTGCCCTGTCCCCTTATGTGAACGTGTGAACACCCAGCACATGAATAGAGAAACCTTTGGCGAGCCCGGCAATTCAACAAATTACCATCGCAATTTAATAATGCATGCCGGAGCACAGATGAACGGCTGCCGTGGACCTGACCGATTAGCATTGTAAGAGATTTGATGTGGATTAGTTAAAAGGATTATTACTAGTTGTCGTTTCACCAGTGGACTACAAATAAGGCTTCTGGGTAAATTTGGAATGTGAGTGAATGGGATGAACCTGGAGAATTCACATTTGAATAGAAATGTCACCTCGTCCTACTGTCTCTATTTCTGTCATCTGTGGTGTGATGTTTCATTCTGCGTTTGCTGCCTACTGCAAAACACGCAGCTCTCTTAAATTCCCTCTGGACATTTTCTACCTTCTCTTCTAATTTCGTTAAACGTGTCTTTAAAAAGAACTATAAAGTGGTTTGAATAGATCTTATGAGGCGACTGAAATCTGGCACAAAGGCTCAAATCTGTCGGCTGTTATCCGCTCAATTGGCTATTCTCTACAGACATCCCCTTATGTCCTTTAGCGCCACCATGAGGTTGACCTCTGTGGTGAGGGAATCGTCTCTCTGTTGTTATGTTTGTGTTCCTCCCTTCATTGTCCAACACTTTTGTATCCAAATAACTGCACAACAAGAGACATTCACAGCAGCCTCACCTGTATTTTGTGTTTGGCTTTGATTTTTAATACCTCGCTGCTAGCGTCCCTCCAGACTCTTCTTGAACTTTTGCTTTTGTTTTTGTAGCTATGACTGTCAGTCCAAACGAGATTGCAGTTTTGCATATAGTCATTAAATGAGAAACAAACCCCCAGGTTAGTCAAACTCATTTGGGCACATCACCCCTCCAAACTGTTTGGAACATTCATTACAGTTTAAAGCCCCTGCAGCAAGTTTAAAATACGATAATCACACTTGTTGTGCTATGAGTTCACTTTTGGTTTCTCTTTCAAATCACGTTGTTTTGATCATCAGATTAAGATGTTGTCTGGATTATCTGATCAATTGTCTTACTACTTGTTTTTGTGCGATTCATGACCTATTCGGCTTTTAACCACCAGGTGGCGATCAAGACAGGCTTCACTTCTTACCTGCGAACAATATCAAATTTATTTGACGTGTACTTTGATTTTTTAACTTTTGTCAATGTCCCATCGACTAACATGGAGAGGGCATGTTGGTAGATGAGTGATATAGATGGGTTATGTGGCTGGCTATACTGCGGTCAGCCACCAGGTGTGATCCAGATGTTTTGGCTTAACTTTTAAGGACCTTCCATTGTGTTACCATAATTGCAATGATCACCTGTATGACAAAAGTAATAAATGGGCATAGTTCAAAGTTATTCTCACCATAGAAATATCAATGGATACTGTTGAAAATATAAAAGTAAAAACTTGAAAAAACTTTTTACGACTCGACCATTTGTAAATGTGGTGCAGCCATATTTAGTCTTGAGCTGCAGTGAATCTACACAATAACAGGACCTGATTTATGAGATCAGATAATACATCATATCTTTTGGGGCTTCATGTTTCATGTTGGGTGCGAGGAAGTCTTCCAGGTTAATAATGGGCGACGGAGGAGAAAGAGACAGGACAAATGAGAACAGGGAGCAGAAAATGAGCTGGGAAATGAAAAGATAAGTAGAGGGAGGGCTGGAAGAGAAAGGTGAGTCGATGATGAAGAGATTAAAGATAAATAGAGGAGTTGGTGTGGAGGACGAGAAGGGTGGGGGTGGTGAGAAGAAGGCGGAAAAGATGAAGAATCGGGGTGGATTGAAGGAGAAGAGTTTAGTATGCCAGAGGCAGCGGCGTTGGGGAGAAGCCACATCCTCTCTGGGGTGAATAGATCCATTTAGTGGGTTCGGTGGACACACACACACACACATAGACACACACACACCCACACATGGTGAGGATATTACATATTAAAATTTGCATAATCCATCCTGTATGGAGAAGAATCTTTGACATTATAATAAGAACACAGTTTAACATATAGACATAAATGTCACAGCTCATCTAATCTTCTTCTTAAGTTTTTAGTTTAAATGTTTCAGTCACATTTTCCCATTTTTGGTGTACTTCAGTATTTTACCTTATTCCGTCTGATGAATCATCTCAATAGAGCAGTCGAATGCATTAGCTAACACCTCTATTCAGGCTTTTAGGTGACTCACACAAATGTCCATCCGAGGAGGAAGAGTGTGAAAGTTGATTTATTTCACTATTTAAATGTTTCCGAGTTGCAGGACATAGTTTGATGCGTCATCTCCACGGTTTGAGGGTTTGAAAAGCTCTCAACAGGTCGACAGACGTCTGGCAAATTAGTTGAATAGCAGACAAAGTGGCTGCAAGAGTCCAAAAATCAAGATGCAGGCACTGAATAAAACTTCGAACTCGAGGCTTCAAACTGCTGCTCATGAACCAATGGGTGACGTCGAGGTGGGTTGCCTCTTGCCCTTAACTCAGTGAAGTCACCAGCAGTAAGTTGGAAAGATAAACTTTGAAAAGGGAGGAAACAGGAGCTGGACTTCTGTTATCAAATTCTAAGTCTCAAAGTAATAGGTTTCATTTAGAGTTTGAGTGGTCGGCTAGAAAAGTTCTATATAAATACAGACAATTTTTTTTTACATTCTTTTTATAAGTTGCAGTTCTTTGCATTAAGAACATCAACCAAAATAAACCTATCACATACATTTCTAGAGGTTGAAGGCTAAACAATTATTTTGTCTTTAAAGGCTAGATTCCATTTTGTAAAAGTCAGGTTGGAGTTTATTGCAGCAGGCCTCAGGTACGAGCTGTAAAATGCACAAATTGTCTATTCTATTTTCAAACCGATTATAATTTGCTGGTGTACTTAAGCGATGACTGATAGCCAAGCTGATCCTGGAGGATATGTCATCAGCTCTGATCCGGCAGCGTGTCAATCATCTCAGAAGCAGGGGGAGTTTTTTTTAATGAGTTGAAGCCAATGAAATCTGTTATATCAATTCTTAAAAGTTCTCCTCGTTTTGACAGTGGCTGTTATTTGACCGGTCACAAATCAAGCTGCTCTGTCGCGTCCAATCTATTTTGTGTCAATTTAAGAAATATATTTCTGAGATGCTTTTTCGTCACTTGTTGAAACCAGCAGACATAATGTTTACTTAAAATTAGCTTCTGATAAATGTTCTGTTGTTGATTGATTGTTCAATTAATCCACTAATCATTTCTGCATTGATGCGACGCTCAGTCTGCTGGATTGATATCAACTCTGTATCTGACCTTTTTAACGATGTTTGCAAATTTTCCAGGCGTCCCCTTTAAATACAGTTTCTCTGTCAGTGTCATAAAAAAAAATCTGTATTTCTGCCATTTTTTCCCCCCGATCTGCTGACTCAGTTCCTAGTGTCACAGCGATCCCCTGACCTCATGTTGCTGTTTCCGCAAATACGCTGAGTCAAGGTAACGGCTGGAACTGTTTCCCAGAGAGAGAACCGTTCGGCTCGGTGCATTCGTAGTCGGAAGCAGTTTTAGCATTTTTTCTCACTCTGCTGGAGGAGTGTGTTGCATATTGTATGAATTTATGTGTCGGTGTAAAAGCAAACGACGCAGCGGCAGTAAGGGGGCGATGCCACAGATTGACAATAAACGGTTATGTCGTGATGATAAAACTGACAAACAGTGAGTTGCATAAAGTTAATGACACATTTTACTCCTTCATTTGAAACGGCACCGCTCAGTTAAAGTGCATGTTTTCATTTAAAGAGTGATGTTTTCCCCCTTTCTTCTTATTCACAGCCCCTCATTCACTGACGGACAAATGTATTTAGATGAGACGGAAATTTTAATCGCAGGTGGAAGTTATTAAAGATATGTGAGGAACTCTGGCTGTGTAGTGACGTGCGAACAACCGATAAACACCACTTCCCTCCTCATACCTCCACTTCATCTCTCAATTTCCTCCTCCAGCCGCAGCATTTCTTCATCAGGCTTCATCCGCGGCTCCCTGTGGTGCTAAATAATTGTTGGGGACTGATTAGTTGAGGTAATGTTAAATACGTCAGGCGGAAATTCATCGAACTTGCTCCCAGGCTCCGTGCTGCCGGGAGAAGACACGTTAAAGGTCTGTGTGCCTTGGACGAAACTGCCGTTCATTTCAGAAATATTAATCTTATATTTAATGTCTAATGAGTGAGGCCATTATTTAAACTGTCATCTTTATCGCCTGCGAGATGACACGCGTCGGGGACGGACTCATTCAGGTCAATAGTTAACTCATTGATCAAACTTATGGTACGTTTGCTTTGCAGTAATGACTCATCGTAATGTAAGGAGATTAGTAACACTGTAATGATTAATCAAGTGCATATTAAAAAGTTATTGAAACAGACAGAGGGAGAGTCAGAGATTTGGCTACCTTGATACATAGGAAGAGGTCTGTTTCATATTCTGCACATAGAAATATACGCCTGGTGCACTAAAGGCTGAACCGTTTAGTCATGATTTATTCATTTAGTTATTGAGTCTCCATTACACTTTGTTGTTGTTTTAATCGATCCACATTTGTCACCTCAACCCAGCATTAAACTTTTAGTAGTGCTGGCTTGATGTTTCTATTTGCTTTTTTAGTTTCCCCCAGATTGTCATGCTCATACTGAAAAGTATGTCTCTGCGGTTAAATAAGCCCAGGTGACTCTTTCCCAGATATATTGGTGTTTGCTGATATGAAAACGATAAAGAAAAGATGTGCGTTCATGTTTACTGAAAAGGTCATAGGTCTAGAGTGGTGTAGAGAAACCATCCATGTGCAGAGAACATGAAGCTGCTGCAGCCAAAGAGGGTTTGGATCCAATAGCAACATGAGAGATGCTGCTCGACTGTTTCTGACTTGACTCAAACCGAAGTCAGCACCTGTGATCTGCTGCTGTTCACGTCACCTGTTCACTGTGGCTGCCACTTCTTATCCCACGCTCCCTCTCAATATCGTGTTCTCCACTGATCCGATGTGATCTTCATTCCATGTCAAGCTTTACGTAGTCAACAGAGATCATTGTCACCGATAGAATTCAGCACAAGTGCCTTTCACTGCACAGCCTCCACAAAGAAGTACTTCATGTAAGTGCACAGTCGCCGCTTCCTCTGGAGACCGGAGGCTCATTGACCTCACTGTCAGTCAGGCACAGACACACACACACAAAGGCACACAGACACACAAGGTTTTATGTCAGTTCACCTAAATATAGAGTAGAGGTATTTTGTTGGTGTTCAATTGCCAGACAAAAGCAAAACTCTGAGCACAAACCCAACTGAGACTTTTACCCTTTAACCCTCTGTGTGTGTGTATCTGTGTGGTTGTGTGTGTGTGTCTGTGCCTGACTAACCCTCTAACACACACACACACACACACACACACACACACACACACACACACACACACACACAGACTCTCTCAGACAGTAAGAAATCAATGCTCTGAACAATCCTGGTACTTCCCTTGAGTTAGTGTAGGCTGTCAGTCCAGGTGGATGTTATTTAAAGGTTCGGCCTCTTGATCATAAAACGCATCATGTTTTCCTTCATTTCTTTATTTCTTTACTTCCTTTCAGCTGCAGCTACTCTGGGACTTTTCCCCGACTTTGCGCATCAAGGTGTTCGCCATCGATTTGATTGATCACGCCTTGACGTGAAAAGAAACGCCACCAAAGAAAAAAAACGTGATCTTTTATTAACTTCGGGTGGATGTTAAAGAACCATTTCTCTCGCTGTCATCTCATCATCTCATCCTAAGATCTCCTCGCGGAGGAAATCTAAGCTTCCTTCGCCCTTTCTTCAGGCTTCGGTTTCGGGAAGACGATTTGCATCGGGAGCATTTCATCATCGTGGCATCATCTGACCGCGCTCGGTTTCGAACGTGTCAGAGTCAATTACAGCTCACGGAACCAACCAGTGATCTCCGAGATGGAATCTTTGATCAGTCGTCTGTCAGTGCGAGCAGCCGTCACGTGCACATGCTTGTGCTGTGATGTTTAATGTTTCATCCACATTTAAGATGAGATCGCAGTGCATGTATATTAATTCATGCTTTAAAGTTCTGATGTTGCTTATGTGGAGCTGTTGCCAGCTCGCAGTCGTCTGCCAGCTGTCAGAAAATAGCTATCTAGAGGGATTGTGTCCCAACTGTCTCCTAAACCTCTTATGTCGGCTGTCCCCCTGCTGGTGGAGTTCAGTTCCCCGCTGTGCCCCGTGTCTAGTTTATTTTGTAAAGCCTTCACTTTCCCCGTGGATGATCAGCCACTGTCTCTTGACAGTAGCCCCTGACATGAGCAACATTATTTAATCTGAAATTAGCCTGCAACATGCTTGACAGGCAGCCGGGGGTTGTTTTTGTCATTTTGAAATGTTCAGCACGGGGAGCGGAGCAGCTCTGGTCTGTGCGAGGCAGCAGGTCCAGTCAGCCTGGCATTTGAGCTGATTAGAACTGATGCAGCTTAAAGCGTGCGACGCGGAAACAGCATTTACAAGACTTCGATGACAGCAGAAATTGGACTTTAATGTAATTTCTTTTTAATTTGATGTATTTAGTGTGCAGGATATTGGAAAGGGACAAATGCTTGATGAGTAATGAGGCAGCAACATCCACAGAAAAATCCACAAGCAGATAGGAAACTCTAAGTGCTTTACAATACAAGGCACACATTCATAGCAGGAAACTTTGGAATGCACACTGGAAGAGTCTAGGATGGAACCAATGACCTTCTGGGTAGTGGATGACTCCCTCTATCTCTTGAGCCAGTACAGAGCTGTACATCTTTAATCTTCATTTCAGTCTACAGGGTTGCCAATTCATCCTGCCTTCCATCCATCCAACCATTATTTTTCTGCTTGTCCTTTATGGGTCGCGAAGGGGACGGGAGACAATCCCAAATGGTTGAGAGGCGGGTTAGACCTTCGACAGGTCACAGGGCTGATAAGAGATGACCATTCACACTTTTGTGTTCAATTAATTCTGCAAATAATGAATTTCCTTGATTTAAAATGTGAAAAAAGTCAAATGTGTCCATCACAACCAAACAGAACTTCAGCTGACATCTTTAAATCATTTGCTTTTTCCTACAAAAACCCATAGTTTCCCAGTTTACTGACATCAAGCATATATACAAAAGAAAAATTGCTAATATTTGGCATTTAGCTTAGAAGGTTAACTTGGCTCAGCCTTCCAGATACATGGTGAGGAGCTCAGATACCCTGCTAGAGCCACTCCTTCTTCATGTCTGGGTGAGGGGGACTTCCAGGCACATCCCACTGGTCGAACGCCCGGGGGGGGGAGGTCGACCCAGAACACGCTGGAGAGATCATATATATTTCATTTGGCCTGGAGATGCCTCAGGATGCATGCAGGAGCTCGGCGCTGGGAAAGGTTGCTGTGGAGACGGACCACTGGACTAGTTTGCCTGACCTGCTGCTTCTGCAAACCCGACCGCAGATGAGCGAGACAAAGTGTGTAAAAGGTTGTGAGATTAAATATGAAGGTTTGTGTGTACTGCCGCCTCGAAAGGTCTGCGGCTCCCTGGAAGTGGCCCACTTTCTCTGGTGTGTGATCCAGCCTGGGTTATCTCACATCATGCCTGGATCACGGAAGGATTTAAAAAAATTGTCTGCTGTTGTTACCTGGACAACAAGGAGGCAGGGATGTTTGTGTGAGGTGGGTCCTCACATCATCATCATTGATTAAGACCCTTTATTTAAATATATTTAAACGCTGCCGATGCACTGGGCATCTGTTAAACTGAGCAAATTTAAAAGATTTGTTGGCACCCTCAAGGAATCCCGTCTCTTTTCATGAGCCCTTTGAAATTCAGCTGACTGATGGATGAGTGTGTGTTTGTGCGGGTCAGAGGAATAAAGTTAGGAAACGGCTTTGTAAGCGATCCATCAGAGATCTCGAGGATAATCGGTTTAATCATCGTGTTTCTTTATATTCCAATATCTTTGGTGTTCCATAATTGCATTTGAACAACAATTTCTTCTTGTTGGACATCTAAAACTGTGGACTCCTCATTTTATCTGAGAAAGTGGTTCTAATAAAAGGAATTCACAAACAAAATAACTGACAGAAAAATATGAGATTTTCATACGTTGCTTTGTTCATCTATTTTCCCTCCAAACTTACATTCTCTCCGCACAAAGACCCGGAGCGTTTGTGTTTATTTGCACATTTGTTTGAGAGTCGGATGCTGCAAAACAACATTTTGGGTAAACGGCCACCTTCCTTTTCACTTTCATCTAATTCAAAGTGGAGCAGAGATTGAAAAAGACACACGCATGCACACACAGAGGATGTGCGGTGCCTCGTAGCTGTGGCTTGCCACATCGGGTTAAGTTCATCTCCAGCTCACCAGTCATGAGGTAATTATTTATAGTTAAAGGGCTCCGCTGGTGAGGTTTCTCTTCTGTGTGTGTGCTCGTAGTAACTTCTTCTACTTCTACAGTGTGTAAAGTTGCTCGATAGCCTCTCTGCTCGTCACTCCATTGGACAGCAGAATTAATACTTTGGTGGGGGTGTATAATAACACCACAATGGTGAAGATTTGATTGGGTTTAGGTGCAAAAATAGCTTGGTTGAGGTTCAGAAAGTCTCATGGTCGAGTTTAAGCTTGAAACAGAAAGTGAGTGACCGCCTGTAAATCTCTTTAAGGTTTTAATAACTCATTAATCCACCTTTAAACTCTCTCTTTGCAGACATTGGACAGTGTGCCACATCTGACCATAGACTGTAAATAAAGATGGACGACATTACGGCCCCTCAAAAGTGAAGCCAAATAAATCCCACCTTCTCCATGTTAGTGAATGGGACATGGAGCAAACTTAAAAGTCAAAGTACACTTAAATAAAATGTTCTTAAAGTGTTCATTGAGTTATTTAATGCTAATCACACAATATCAAACAGCATTAATTGGTTCTCCATAAGTATATATACATATATTTCCTGTGCTCCCTCTGACAGACTTTTTATTAGAGGACGGTTTATGTCCAATTTGCTTTCTTGTGATATTTTGCACAACAAAGGGAAAGATGGAAAGGAATGGACAGATCTGCAGGAATAAATCCACTGACACTGACAGTCATTTTAAAATGACATGTCATTCTTATGGCAGTTTTACTTGCTGATAAAATTCAAGGTTTTTCCTACATGTGGCCATGTTTTCCTCCTCGTGCTGTGTGGGCCGACAGCAGAAGCCTAAGTGGTGGTTTATAACCTCATCCTCTCTGCTTAGTGCTCTATATATCTGTGTATTGACAGAGGGGCGGCAGATGACGTGCTGACAAACAACATGTTGTAATTCAGGATATTTGGCTGTAATATTTACTTGATATATTTTTAATCATTTGAACTAAATTAATACTCTTTTCTGGATTCATTTCTGAATACAAATCCTGCAAAGTTTAAAACATTGTACAGTTTAGTGTGTGGGTAGAAGAGGCAGCCGGTGCAAAGTCCACCAGGAAACATACAAGAGTGAAGGGAAGAAAGGAAACGGCTCCAAATGTGGTTTATTTCAATGGCTGTTTTTCAGGCTACTGAGAGGAGCTCCAGTATGGTACATTACCATGGTACCTGAATTTAGGTCACTGCTTTGAACTGTAGAATGCCTTTATCTTTTTCCTCTTCCACACTCACACGCACACAAAAACTCACACATACACAGACACACTCGTTTGTGCACACCTACCCTTCACAAATGCAAAGTATGCATACACTTACACATGTATTGGGTCCACGCCACAGGGGGAAAACTCCTGAACAATTAGCAGGTGCAGTAATCGGTAGGAGCAGACATGAGGAGGAAGCTGTTGGAAGTGTATCCATCACATTCAAAACCTACAACAGCACTATGACTTCTTCTTTAGCATTTTTTGCTTTTGGTTCCTGTTGAGCCTTCATGTACTAGAGTTTAGAAATAGAGTTAGTCAATGTATAATTTTTCCCATTTTCAAGTATTGTCTGAATAACCAAAGCCTGATTTGCAGTATTTTTTCTTCCTCGCCATATATTTCAGTTGTTGTATTGTAAATACCCAAAACTAGGTGATTCAGCTGACGAAAATGGTCAGTTGCTGCAAACCCTACAAATGTGTATTTATCTGCTTCTGAAAACAGTTCCCTATAATACCCAATCTACTCCTCGTTGAGCTGATAAAACTGCAGAACCCAGCTGTTGTAGGAAATTGCAACAAATAGCATAGTTATATGAACAAATCTGTGTTTCTCACCTTCTCAAAGAGATGTTCAGCCTCTAAGAGTTTAAAGACTCGATAGGGATTTGAGATTTGGCCAAAGATTTCGATGGTTATCACGATAAATTACACATTATTTCTTTCAAATGTAAAGACTCATGGTTTTCTCCTGAGTGAAGGTATTGGTTTTTAACTTTTACTTTGATGGAAGAATGACAAACACTTGATAAACAACAAAACATTTCACATCTGAGATCGATTAATAATTTGTTGTTCCTAATCAATGTGCTGGCACAATACTGGAACAATATATTGATCTCTGTTCATGAAAATTATATCACAATAATAAATTCTTGCCCAGCCCTATACCTTGTTATTAAGTATGGTGTATTTTGTAAGAAAACTGGTTCGTCCATGCAGCCTCATCCATGTGGTCCAGTGAATCTATTAGTGGCAAGAGATTAACACCGGGAGCAATTAAGTGTTAACTGAATTAAGTTTGTTTTAATTAATGATATTTAGCTGAGGACATTAAGAGATTGAGGACCAGACTTTTGGTTCTGGTCCACACTCGGGCTAAAACCGTCTGGTTTGGAAATGATCCCTCATTCCTCTGCTCCAATTAGGCAGAGATACTGGATCAGCCTCCCAGCATTTGGAGTGGGACTCGGCCATCTGTGTGTTCAGCTCCGTTGTTCCCGTGCCACGACTTATTCCTGTCAGAGGCTGAGCGCGTGCTGTCGAATCTGCTGTATTGTGTTTTGGGGGGTTTTGTGTTTCCCTGTGTTCTCCCACAATCCAGAACACACAGGGCTTTAATTAAGTTCTTACAAGTTCCTCCTTCACATCACTTGTCGCATTTAGTCTCAAATTATTAAAATCATCTCATCTCCAGCATCAGCACTTGTTTGCTTTGATTTAATTTGACTAAGTGCTGCAAACTACTGAAGCAACGAAATGGAGCTGCAGTAATAAGTCCATCAAAGGAGAATCAATAAGCAACTGTTTAATATTGAATTAGCAATTTGTGTAATTTTAAAAGTAAAGTAAAGTTTCACGTTCTCCCTGTACCTATGGTTGTTCAAGCTTCCTCCCTAAGTCCTATGATATGTTGGGTCGATTGGCGTTTCCAAAGGTGTGAACGGGTTTGTCTCAATGTGTCGGCCCGGTTACGCACTGGCGAACTGGAAATCTTACTACTATTACCTCACAAAGCTAAAATAAGACCTCTAATCACTTTGCGTATCGAGCTCTTCAGGTTCGTTGACACTCGTAATCTCTTTTTCTCTGTGTTCCCTTGTTTCCCTCCTACTATTCACCCTTTGCCGTTATTTCCACTCCCTGTCGGTTTCACTTCCCCCCCCATCCGTCCATCCATCGTGTGTGTCTGCCGCTCGGCTTATCGGGTCTCGCAGAGCTCGAACTATGCTAATGTGGTGCTTGTGCTGACATAAACAGTCTGTGTTCCCTGTTTGCATGGCTTAGCAGACAAAGACTGATGCCCCTTTACCAACCCCTGCACTTGTCTGGCATCTGTTCTCCTCTAACCCAACCTCCGGCTCTGGGTTTTGGTTGTTGTTGTTGTTGTGTTTTTATTTTCTGCGGTTACATTTCCATCCCACAGGCAGACGTTTCTCTGCTTATTGTTTCCAAAGTGATGAAACCCTCCCCGGTGTGTTTGTTGTGCTTTTGTAAGCGGCTCCAGATACAGTGTTTCATATCTGTATCTAAAACCTGCTCGACTGAATTTTCATGTATTGTGCTTCAGCCGACTCCCGTTCAACATGAAGCCACACTGACAAAAAAAAACACACCATGTTACACAGCAGCCACACTGTTAAAGAAAAAACACACTACAACATTTTGCAGAGTGATGAATTCCAGCAGTGGGGGGGTGGGTGGGGTGGGTATGTAGTAGACTGGCATTTGAATATCTGCTCAAAACACCTGCATCAGCAAATGTCTGGCAATACATCACATTCAAATAATCCTTTTCCTCATATTGCTTTCATGCAGCTGCCTGACATGTTTCATACAGCAATGAAAACTCATTTGTCCCACAGACCAGTTTGCATAATGAGAATAAGATTACACTTATTTGTGTTTTTACTGTAGTTTTTTGCTTCTGGCTTTCTTCTCTCTGTGCAGGCGGGCCCTGGTTTATTCAAAAGATTTCACAATACATTCTGCAAGTCGCCTGTCTGTCATTTCTCTGGAAAAAGCTGCATCATGTTGCCTCAAAAATACAGAATGCATTCGCTGAGAGAAGTATTAGATGGAGGAAGTTACAAGAAACATTATTAATAATGCATCCAAATCATGGGAGGAGGGAAGAAGAAACCAGAGGAGTAAAGTCTGGGATAAACAAACCGTCACGTTGTGTATCGGGGGGCCAAGCTTTTGTTCAAACAAGAGAGGCCGAGACCCGGAGGCTTTTGTAGTCGAGAGGAGCCACTGTAGCCGGGCTCAGGGGGCAGGAAGATCAGTTTACCTCGAGATGTGATGGTAGTTAGATCCCCCTCCTCTTCTCCTCCCTTCTCAATATTTAACTCTTTCTCCAATCTTTTATCTCTCCTCCTCGCCCTGCCTTCCTTCTCTCTCTCTCCACAAAGCGGCAGCGCAGGGATGATAAATGTTTTAGACGTTTATTCGGAGCGATTTCTTGCTTGTTGCAGTTTTGACTTATTTTTTAATTCATCGCTGAAATGATTTTTGGAGAAATACACCCTCTTTATCAGCCTGAAACACAGAGCGGCCGCAGAGGAGCTGATTTTAACTCCACAGATCTGGAGATTTGTGGACATTTATATCTGAAATTGTCTAGAAGTAAACCAAAAGGGATTATTTTCTGTAGCTGCGATAAAATAAAAATATGTGGAAGTTGTGACAGTTATCGACAAGAGTTTAAGCTTATTGTTTTGTTTTGTTTTTCGGAGGCTTGCTTTACTATAGGAACTCAGAAAGATGTGACTTACTGCGCTGACCCGTTGAACTGTGTCTGTGTTAGAATCAAAAAATGTAATTTCACTAATTCCAGAAAATAAAAGTAAGCAAGAATTAATTTATTATTTACTTGCTTGTGTTTTGTTGTAGGAAATGTTTGTAATTTTGTATTACTTTTAACAGCAGAGCAAACTTTGTTGATATCGACTGGACAGTATCTGCAAACTGTTCCATCTCCTCAAGAAGTTTGTTGTGAACAATGTATTTCGCTTGTTTCCCATCGCCGCCGGTTACGATAAACAGTGTTAAAGTCGTGCTTTGGCAACTCAAACCAGAGAATGAGTCTCAGTTGAACATTTGACCTCAACACTAACTTTATCAATATTCCAAACCAAACTGTTTTCCAACCCTCAAGCACCTTCATCGTGTGGGAGGGTTTGAACCCTAGACATCACAAGAACAAGATCATGATCTGAACAAAAGCTGCAGGACAGTGTGATCCAGGCAGCTTTTACAAACTCTGAGGTGTCATTGCTTTGCATTATAGGAGTAACAGGAACTCTTCAGTTAATATCTGCTTCCAGTAAAACATCTTCTATTTTAATGCAAGAAGATAAAACGTCATTTCCTCCTTATTTCTTTTCTTCCTGTATACACATGCATTTTCTTTACACAATGCATTTCGGTGAGCAGGGACGTTTCAATGGACTTTGGGGCCTCCTGGCCAAAGGGTTGTAGGGGGGCCCTACACTCCCCGAGGCTTTTACCTGCCTGGCCCCATTTCAATGCCCCTGCCAGTATCTTATGTTGTTGCATTAAACACAGGAACATTGGGTACAACATGTGCTTCATTCATATGGTGACCAGAAGAGTTTCAATGGATGAGGGATAGCTTCCTCTCCTCCTCTCCTCCCTCTATTTATCTCTGCATGGCTGGAGATGAAAGAGCATGTTGAACAGGGTGGGGGGGGGGAGGACAGCTGCTGATGAGGAGGAAACAAAAGAAGCCTTCTGTCCTTCCTCTGTCCTCCTCTTCCTCCTCCTCTGTGCATGCATTCCCCATCTCCCTCTATCTCTGTCACCATAGCGTGGCCTCTCCCTCGTCCATTCATTCATCTCTCTCTCTCTCTCTCTCTCTCTCTCTCTCTCTCTCTCTCTCTCTCTCTCTCTCTCTCTCTCTCTGTCTCTCTGTCTCTCTCTCTGCAGCTCTGTACTTTACGTTCTCCCTCTCGTTTACTAGACGTCTCTCCCTCAGCTCATTGTTCTCTCCCACTTTCAGCAAAGCTCTCTATTTCTCCTCCTTTCACCTCTCCCCCCTCCCCCCCTGCGGAGTTCTCCTCATCCCTCTCTTCTTTCGGAGCACGGTGTTGAAATCAGATCTGTCACTGTGTCTGTGGAGACAGATAGCGTTGCCAAGGGTTTCCACCCAGCAGAAAAGCAAAACTGTGGCTACATCAGTTAAATTGGCTCCTGTTAGAGCCACAGAGGCTGTGTGTGTGTGTTTGCGTGTGTGTCGTCAATGGATGGCTTTACATCCCAATACTGTATCATAGCCTACTTCTTTTATCTCTAGCACAAAATACAGTTGAGGTACAGTTGGTTGGACTGCCATTTTTTTGGTATTTGGTCCAAAACCTAAGTTTTCGACAACTGCAATTTTGACCTGATGATGGTAAAGATGCAAAATTTAAAGCTCCTTTAAGTTCCAAATGTAGTTTTTGCTGCCCGCACACTTCCATGTGTCCCTTACGTTGGCAAAACATCCACGAGAGAAGTCAGCAGGATTCATTTTCTGCGTACCATGATTGTCTGACAATCCCCAACCAACGTTTCATTTCTTCTTTCATGAACCTAAACAAGAAACCGACAATCGAGTAAAAGCCCATTAGTTTTAATTAAGAAGGAATAAACTGGATGTAAAAAGGTTAATTTTGAGATACCATAATTGCATGAAGTGTGGCCACCATTAGCTGACACAGTACAACAGTTTCCACACTAATAATCAGCTTCTCAGTTACATAATGGCTAAATAATTAGTTCTCAAAATATTTTTTTTTACAGTTAATTAAAGAAGGCCATTTTTTTTTACTCCAGAGCTGCGACATTAATGAAATGGGGCTTTCACATTATAATTGTTGTTACACTTCAAATGTTGCTGCACAATTATGCTCGACTCGCTTTTCCCACTTATTTTGCATGGATGCTTGTTTCTACATTCATTAACTTATTATTGGAGTGTTTCTCCCTCACACGGCTGGTGCTCGTTTCAAAACACCCCCTCTCATGTTTTCATTTCTGTATTTAGTTCTTGATTCGGTGACTGCTGCTGTTCAGGGCACAACATGAAAAGAACCAGAGGTGAAAAGAGCTGATTTGTTATGAAGGCAAGGATTTATTGTTTATTGAGCCTGCTGTGGCAGTGCAGTGTGTAGTGTGTAATTGAATTGGCAAAGGTGTGTTTATTGTGTATTGCCAAACCTTGAATGGAATCGTGGTTAACTGTCTGTTCCCATTCCTACAGATAGATATCATTGTCAGCTGCCGTCAACACACACTAACACCCACGCACACAAATCATGTGTGGTGTGTGTGTGAGCTCATATAACTCATGTGGTGGGGACATGAAGTGGTGATTATGGTTGGGCCGTGTTTGTGCCAGAGACTGTAAATAAAGACGGACAGCGCGTTTCTACTTTTCCTACCATCCAGAAACAAAGCCCGAAAATATCCCATATGTGATCGCAGCCATCTTGTGCATTTTGAGCCAGAGTCGGGGGGATGGAGCCGATTCACAAGCTCGACCAATTACGAGTTAGTCTCAGCTGTCAATCATACCATCTTACTTAGTTTTTACAGAATCAAACAACTAATGAAAAGTAAACTAACTGGAAAACTAAACACTTGGAGAAACTTCAATGTGATAAAATAACAGAAGCCATCCGATGCACGTCCCATCCAATAACATGGAGGAAGCTGAGTTTATAACCTAAGCTGCAGCCAGCCACTATTGCCAATGAAAATGTCGTCCATCTTAAATAGTCAAAACCAACATAACAAAACCTGACTGGAATATAATTTTTCACAATGTTTGTCCAAACTCGTCCTGAATCATCGGGTACCGACGGGTCCTGACAGGCTCGAGTCAGGTGTGTGTGTGTGTGTGTGTGTGTGTGTGTGTGTGTTGTGTAATGGTTCCTGCAGATGGAGAAATGTAGTCTAAGACTTCGAGGCCAGAAGAGAAAAGGTTTCCATCAAATATTATTTTGATTTGCTTTCGTCCTTTTTGTTGGGAAAGCTCAACAGAAGACTTTACAGCAGCAGGGTTTGAAAACAATATAAATCCAGAGTCGCTGCAACAAACAAAGAGTCTGATTGTGCTGGCACGGTGAAAAATCAGCTTTTAACAGCAGCTGCTGATTCAAGCCACAGCTCGCAGCATAAATCATTAACCTGTGCAGGTACGCTGCAGCGGAGGTTACTGAATAAGAGAAATGTACCTTTATGTTTTTTCGCCTGGGCTATGGACCAGGTTCTGATCTTTGAAGTCAGATTTCTAAATGGAGAGCGGCAGAGACCTGAGGTGTGTGTGGGCTGCATGCCCTGACAGGCATGCAGCCTGTCAGGGCTTCTGGCTGAGCAATCACCAGGCGGCTGGACAGACTGAAAACATTCCCATCCCTCCTCTGCTCTGTGTCTGTGGTGCGCCGGCCGTCCCTTCATAATTGAGGGTGTTTTTCAGCCTGAAGCCACAGACGGAGCAGGAGACTTCCTGTCTGTCTTCTACCTGCAGAGCCACGGAAACAACATCTCCTCAGGGGAGCGATGACTCACTTCATTATCCTCTGTTCATCATAATGAACTTGTTTCCCTTCACATCCATATTTTCTTTTTAACCACCTCATGCTCATATCTTATTTCTAGTGTCCTCTCACAACAAAGTGTGGGAATTAAAAAGCAGTTGTATACGTGATCCTATTATTGTATTACTCTACCACCTGTGGCTTACTGGTACTTTATGGGATTTTTTTGCCACCACAAAAACTTCTGCCTGTTCAGCTTCACCAGATCACCATGAAGCCTGTGATGCTATGGTCAATGTGATTAAACTTTATAAATAAAAATCAGAAATTCTAAATGTCCCATATAATAAAAACATAACAAGACAGTTTCCATCTCCTTCTGTTGATATGACCTCTCTTGTGCATGAATATCAGTTAATTGGTCAAGATGGACCTCACACCACTCTACTCATTTCTACTATTTACACAGCACATTAAAACCATATTCCTTTTTTTTTATATTTTCTGTGAGGACTCATCCGTGTGGCTCCTAATTAAAGTGATGCACTGTGGAGTAAACGAGGGTCTGACTTATCGGGCAGCTTTTGATTCATTGTGCCGCCGTCCGCTGCAGTGGCCGTATAGTCTGGAGACGGGCACGGACGACTTCACTCGTAGTTCTTCTGTGCTTATTTCCCCTAATTGATCCAAGTCAAAGAAAAAAAACAAAACAAGAAGCCATATGCTGCAGCGCTTCCAAACTGCCGCTGTTCTGTTCATATCTTGTAGCTGCAAGGCACTTGAACTAAAACACATAGCCTGCTTTTTACCCTCACAGTCATTAAGTCATTTAACACCCAGTGTAATTGCAATAGAGTGAAAAATCATTAGACAACGAGCCGCAGTGCAAACGCTCTCTGAGGTTAAATTAAGCTGTTTGCAGGAGAGTAACCGTTCAGAAGACTTTTTTTTGTTGCAGTGATGATTTAATGGAGGATTATGTTCAATTTGAGGATTCGGCTCCAGCGTATTTACAAGGATCTGTTTTTTGAGACGTAGACTTATTTCGGTTCGTCCAAAGTAGTAAAGTACGTCTTCATCTCCGTGTCCCTGAATGAGCTGAGTCACTCCATTTCCATCTCCTTATGTTTTTGCATCACTCATCTTGCTCCATCCCGTCTCCTGCTTGTCCAGAAACATGATGCAAGGCTTTTAATGAGCTAAAAAGACAAGATCCTATTAGGCTGCTTCTTGCAGGAGCCACATTTTCTTTTCTTTCCTGTTCTAAATCACTAAATGCATCCGTAGCGTTTCTGAACTCCTGCTATTATCAACTTCAGATCCTCTAACCAAAAGCTCCTTCCTGTTTCCACGTCCAGGATTCATCAGCAGCCACTAGACCCCACTTAGATTCAATCCTCTCACTCTGTGGATGCTTTTAAGATTCAAAATTCATTTGTTTCTAGTATCAGTGTCAACACACAGTTGGACGTATGTGAACGACTTCCAGTGGGGACGAACAGAGAAAAAATAAATTGCAGGGAGAAGAGAAAGAGAGGAGATTAAAGCCGAGGGAGATCAATACAGATGTGAACAGAGGGACACTGATACTCTCAGTGTGAAGGTGACTTTGTGTGTGTGTGTGTGTGTGTGAGTGTTTCAAACACATGCAAATACAAACAAGCATGTGCAACATTTCTAAATGTCATATTTGAGCATATGTTTTCAGTAAAAGAAACATAACATAAAAGAAAATGAACAGTTTTTTTCTGACTCCATTTGAACGGCTGCTAAAAAATATCCGTTAATGATCCACATGCTGGTAAATTCATGTTTGTCGTATTTATAGTTGATCCAATCATCCGGATTGACCCACAAAGTAGCCTCCTGCAAATCTTATTAGGATTTCTAGTTCTGATCTTAAGGTTGTATGATTATTATTCACAGTTTGTGTTCAAATTGCTGAAAACAGCTAGTGAAATGAGTGTGCTCATATTATGGGGGGTCAGACCGGATTGCCAGCAGACGTATGACACTGATAATGCGACGCTGATTCGATGAGTTCTGCCTGAGGCAGGTCTGAGGCCTGAAAGTATTTTTTTAAATATTAACTAAGCAGCTAAGATGAGTGTAACTCAGCTTGGCTTCAGCTTTTAAAATCAAGAGCTTAGAGTTCTTATTATCTTAACTTTTGTCGACATAACTGACATTTTATTTCATTTCACATTTTGCCTTCATTATGAACAAAGTCAGCATGAGTGAACATGAGTGAGATGCAGTTTGATCTTAACATGAGCCCATTTGACAGACAGTATTTCTTGCTCGGTCTCCCTGGCTTGGCTCTAGACAAATCAAGACGATTTTCAGTTCAGGTCCGATTTATAAAACTCTGATGATATGCATGCTAATCCTCTGGCAGCTCCCTGCATCATTTCATCTCTGACCACAACCTCCTCGTGGAGCCCTGGCAGCATCGTGACCTCGGAGCCGGAACGCGCTTGGCAGCAGTTGCTTCAGGAAACTGATTCTTCTGTGAATAGTGTTATTTTTTTTTGGTGTGGATGTGTGTGTGTGTCGGCAGCATACGTGTGCCAACCACCACATCTGTATGCCAGCTGGACAGTGGGAGTGAGACCTGTAACTGTGCCGCCAAACAGGCAGACACACTCACACTTACACACTTACACAAGCTGTCGTGCCAGGGCTGCTTCTTCTGCCAGTCGGGCAGATCTGATATCATGTAAGAGGGAGTCCACAGTCCACATCACACCAAAATGCATCTAGGGAAACACACACATTTGAATTGTTGGTGGAGCCAGATCACAACTCAGCTCCTCTGTGGCTGATGTCCCTCGATTACTTGGGATAGGTTAATTCCAGATTAATAGGATGATGATAATCTGGGATTATGTTCACATAATTGTCTGTTTTTTCTAAATTGAACAACAGTTCATGGGATTAAAAACAACAGGATTATTTTCCCTGCCTCTTCCTCCTCCTCATTTCATGTATTTTTGATGGAGTTGACACAATTGCTGCGGCTGTAGCCATGGTAATGAACCTTTAAATTTGTATTGTAATTTTTCTTTTCATCACACATTTCATTATCATGATTAGTATCCTTATTATATAGTTATACAATAGAAATTCAAAATAAGCCAACATGCATTAATTTGAATTACCTTTTAAACTTGCGCTGATGACATCATGTCGAGCCAGAGAAATATTGATACATATCTAAAGTAAATTAAATCTTTAAGAAAACTTTATTTAAGGGGGGGGAAGCAGCCATGTTGTTCATCTATATTTAAACTTTATGTCAACCTGAACATGAAACTATCTCCACTGCACTTACCTGCATTCTTTGTGTGTTTTGGTCCTTGAACACAACACGGCAGATCAAAATAGAAATTAACACAACACATGAGTAAATCTTAGCATAAAGTGGTTGACTTCATTCTTTGAGTGGCTCATCTATCCATGAATGTTCTCTCTATCATGGTCCGGGTCATGTTCAGCTCAAGTGCAGGAAAAAATATCTGATTCAATAATAAAACATTCAAGACTTTATTATCTCCACTGGTTTTGCATCATTCTTTGAAACTCTGGTGGGCGTGTCCTTGAAACCGGTATAAACATAATAACTATTCAAATATAGTAAACAGAGCTAATGTGAACCACTGTGTTAAATTCAAGTGGTAATTGAGCCAAATCCACTCTTTTATCATTAGTTCTGCTCGGTGAGTGTGTGTGTCTGTATGTGTGTGTGTGTATCTGTCAGATCCACATTCATTCTCTGGCTAGTTATATGGATGACAGCCTGTAATAAAAGAGAACCTTATAATTACAGTAAAGAGCTCTGCCTCGTAGTGAAACAGCACTTTCATTTCGGCGGAGTTATGTTGCCATGGAAGTTGGCTCACACACTCGCCCCATCTGTCATCGGCTTCACTTTGTCTTTCCATTGTTTTCTTCCTGTTTCCTCAGCTCTTTTGTTCTCTCTCTCTCCCTCTCTCTCTCTCTCTCTCTCTCTCTCTCTCTCTCTCTCTCTCCCTCTCCCTCTCTCTCTCCCTCTCTCTCTCTGTCGTTCCCTGTATTTGTTCTCTCCTGCTCTCTCTTGTCTGTATCTCAAATCTTTATCAGACTCCTCTTCCCTTCTGCCACGCTCCTAACCTTTTGATATTTCTGGTATCGTCTTCGTCCACCATCTTCACACGCTCAGTTTTTTTTTGTCTTTGCCAGGATACATTGTCGTGTTCCGCTCCTTCCTCCATCTGTTTCTCGCCCTCTACTTCCAACCTTCTTCCGTCTCCGAACAGAAACACACCGGTGAACATACTGCACACATGGATCGAAGCCACTGAGTGCTTTTTGCCTTGCTTGTTTGGGTAATGATCCGCAACACTGGTAATGAATAGAGGATTGAGCAGTACATCAATAAATGCTGACAGGAGTACTGTTACTTGATGCGAGGAAAGCATTAAAACAAAAGACATCGCCACAATAAAGGTCTCTCGCTCTGCAATCACTTTCATCCGCCTGCTTTTGAATTCACAATCGTTGTTGAGATTCGTTGTTGTGGCTCGTTGTTGTGTGCGCTTGTTGTTTATTGTAATTCTCCGTCTTCCTGCCTGCGAACCCGTTTCAACCTGGGAACAAAACACATCCAAGGGAAAACGCCAGTGGCAGAGTTGGAGTCTTTCATTTAAAAAAATATAATAAACTTAAAGTGGATTTTTTGATGAGAAGCAAAACAAACACCCCAAGTAAAAATCATTTTATGAAGTGAGTTTATTCACTGGAGGGATTTAAAAAAATAAATAAGGGCGGTTTGACACAGATGAGAAGAAGCTCCACTCCAACTCTCCCAGGAGCGTTCACTCACAAAAGAGTTTGGCCTGAAATGCAAACTTTATGTATTTAAATTAGATATGAAGTGTTCATGTTTTTTACGAAAAATGTATTTAAACATACTTTAATTTAATTTTTTATTACAACATCTCTTTGTGATCTCTTACTGGAATGACCTAACTTTAAAGTCTTTGAGTTTCTGTTGTTGTTTTAAATCTTTTTGTTGTGGCAGTTTTATCTCTTTGTAGTTGTTGTATTTCTCTTCATGGTTGTTTTGCATCACTTTGTTATTGTTTTGCCTCTTTTTGTTTTAGATCTATTTGTGGTTGTTTAACTTCCCTCTGTCACAACTTTAAATCTCTTTGTAGTATTTTGATGGTCTTAACTTCAACCCAGTCTGCCACTGGGTCTATCCCAGTAGCCACACTCTATCACACTATATGTGACTGTAGTTAAAGACCTTATGGAGCGTTTCTTACAAATCACTAATGGGTACACAAGCCATCTGATCAGTGTGAGTCAGGCCCATTCAAGCAGGTCTCAATATTTTATTTTACTTTCACTTTAATCCCATCATCACTGGTTTCCTCCTCCACAGAGATGAAAAGTTGAGTTTTCTCGAAGCCGGATCCTCATATTTTATCGTCCCAGTCGTTCATGTGATGTAACACAATTTATTATTCATGTTTTGCCCGTTATTAGTGGAATATTTCAGCTTAGTTTTGGAGACGGCTGCGTTTCTTTGTCAGTTTGGCGAATGACTGTATACACACTACATCACCCGAGAGCCTCAACCGCTGTTTCTGCATCAAAGAAGGAAGAAATCAAAGCAGATTTCAAACTTGAAATTGATTTAAACAGCTGATATTTACTGCATGTTTACAAAGTGTGAGTTGTGGCTCGACTTCTCAGCGTCAGCGGCTCATGCAACCGAACATCCAGCTGTGTGTTTTTCACAGAAAGGAACCTTGGGAGTCGTAATTCCTCTTAAATCTGTAATACCGCAGTTTTGCATCTTTGATTTATCATAGAACAAGATATTTTCAAACTTTTTAATCTTGATAGTTCAATGTGGAGAGGGTCCAGCCAATCGAAAGGCTCCACCCGACACTGTCTCCAACGGAACCTTACGTTCGCCCTCCAAAGCTCCTTAACTTCAAACTCTGTGCCTTTTATCTTTTGTCTAAAACCTTTTCAAGCACAGCATGACATTTTCCTTATCTTTCAGGATTTCTGTCCATTTCAATGAACATTTTTATCAAGTATAACCTTCCTTGAGAATTCAATTATCATGGCACTATTTTTTAAATATATATCTGCTATATATATATACTCTCATCTAAAATTGGCTGCAGTTTTTCACATTTATCCTTTAGCGTAAAAGTCATGTTTCCTTTTTGTCGTCAGGATTTTATTTTCCAGTAAAATGGCCTGCGACAACAAAGCTTTCTGTTTGTGGATGTTGCAGCTCGTGATTGCTGCGCACACACAATTGTTAACTCCTCATCTCCTCAGCACGCAGACACACACACACACACACACACACACTGGCTGTTGAGCATAAATACCCACCCGAGTGAGCAGATGACTTGGTGATTTGCATGTCGAGGAGATTCTTAGATACAGATAATCCTCTGATCCAGTAAATTCACACGGAAACACACATACTTACATGCAGATGGAAAAACACAATCTCACTCACAAACTCTCACTAACAGGGATGCGCACATTGGAACATGGTCTTTGCTGCTAATGATTTATAGAGTGTAGCTCCACACTGGAGACTCTTTAAAAGGGGTTGTGGCAATATAAGGAGAAAAAGAAACGACAAAATAAAAGATAAGTGCAGAAGTTTTCACAGTGTCCTTTCACTTGAAGCCCTTTTCCCTCCACTTTCTCCCCTTCTCTTCATCTCACACTCGTTTCCCTCCCTCTCATCTCCTCCTTCCGTCACATCTTTTTCCTCCTCAGCCCTCTCCGTCTTCTCTCTTCCTCCATCTCTCTTCTTCTCCCCAGAGGCACTTGTAGATGATAGAATGAGAGGAGAAGAAGAGGGTATACAGGGAAATACGTTTCAGAGCTGAGAGTCTCTATTGTCACTGAGTCTGTCAGTAGAAGGCGAGAGGAGAGGAGCCGTCTCTTCTTTCTTTCTCTCTTTCTTTCTCCATCCTTCACTCTCCATTCACTCCTTTTTTCTGTCCATTCATTCACTCTCTCCGTCTCATCTCTCTCCTCATCCTGAGGCCGAGGAGCCAAACTCCATTATGAGGTGAAATCGGACCGTGGCACTGCTTCACGTG
Source organism: Pseudopleuronectes americanus (assembly GCA_038501795.1). Classification (NCBI taxonomy): domain Eukaryota; kingdom Metazoa; phylum Chordata; class Actinopteri; order Pleuronectiformes; family Pleuronectidae; genus Pseudopleuronectes; species Pseudopleuronectes americanus. The sequence goes on from CM076730.1 coordinate 16,401,868, forward strand.
TCACTTTAGTAACACAGAGGCAGGAGGTGTCTCGGAACAGGACGGCCTGCTAACAACCAGCCTGTCGTGTGGTGTCTGTGCTCAGATGGCCTGACCAGTGGCTCTGCTAGGACAGAACAAGTCATAGGGAAGTGAACAGGGAGCCAGACTTCTCAGGAAAGAGAAAGTTGGAAAGTTATGTCATTAAAACAGCAAATCAAACCACAGAACATTTTCTTTTTAGTATCACTTCAGACAAAGCAGTGAATAAAATATTTTACTTTTGTGGGTTTAGCATTTCTAAATGTGTTGATTTGCTTCCTTAGGACAACTTTGTCACATTATAAATAAATTGATATATTAGCTGATAAGTAAACCAAATGAAATACACAACTCAACACAGATTTGTCAGTGAAGTGAATGTTTTTTTTGATTAAAGCAGTAATGATTTGTGCTCTGGATCAATACGAGCCTCTGCCCTTTAAGAGCGAGATGATGGATAAGATACGTTTTACAGATACAAAATGGACACATGGAAAATCCGGGGTCTAAAAATAAATCTAGTGCCAGTGCTAGTAAGAGTTAACGTGCAGTTCACACTCTGAATCTAATCTCTTAAAAAGAGCATGTAATTCTCCTGAGGTGATTGACGCACTGTGTAATCAGATCTGACAGAGATATTGACACACACAGCAGTGATCCTATTTATGTATCGGGTCATGTCTTGGTTTCCAGTTGGCTCCATTAAAAACCAAATGAATCTCATGTTCAATCTCTGAATCATTTCTTTTGTTCAGCTTCGATTCACGGGTCATGGGGTGAGAAGGGAAAACAGCACGAGACAGGAAACGAGCAGGAAACAAGAAAGAGAAGCAAAGAACTCACACAATCTGTGAATGAACGACACGTCACACAATAAACCCTCAGAACCAACAAAACACACGAGTGCTCCCATTTTTCATCCCATGTTTGTTACCAAGTCGGACCGAGTCTGAATCACAGCCTCAGATAGGCCCACTCGCCCTATGTGTGTGTCTGTGAGTATGTTTGTGATGTGCATGTTGTGTACACGTGCTGCTATTCTAATAGTGCTGAGATTTGGTTCATTATTGTGGGGAAATATTTGGGGTGTTCGTGTGTGTGTGCGCGTTTGCTTGCGTGTGCTTGTGTGTGCTTGTGTGCGCTTGTGTGCGCTTGTGTGTGCTTGTGTACAGTGTCTATTTGCAGATAAAGCAGTGATGTATTCCCCAAAGTGCAGTGGGTGTCCCAGATAGAGCGATCAAGCAGCATGATTATAATGTATGCCTCTAATATCAGCACATAAGCATGAGATATTATGTGTGTGTGCGCTTGTGTGATAATTGTGTTGCCATCAACAACACATTACAACTCTCATTTATCATCTCTCTCTCTCTACCAGCATTGGCTCAAAAACACATTCTAGCTTGTTTTTCTCACAAGTTCATTATTTATGTTTCCTCACATTTCCTCACACACTTGGTTTCTTCTATCATTTGCATCTATCTACTCAAATCCTCAGACTAGTAATTTCAACAGAATCCAAATTTTTCAACAAAAAATTTGAGTGAACACAGATCTTTGTGGTTCCCGATATCCTTATGTGTAGCAATATTATACGGTAGTTTATAGATTTTAATTCTGACATGGCTTTAAGTGTTTAAATTTATAGGAGATGAGCATTAATGTATATTTAATATGTGGCTTTCATTTTAACATCACTCAAAGGCATCTGAACTAATTAAATTATACAAGTTTTGGTATAAAAAAACACAGCTTGTGATATAAAGAAAAACACATTTCTTTGTGCTGGAGCTTTTTTTCTCGTCCTATTTCTTTTGTTATTGTGTCTTTCATGTATCGCCCAAGAGCTAAGTAGCAGCTCGCTGAGACGAAATGAAAACACCATGTTCCACTCACTGTCTCATTAGTGTGAGCGAGGAGGAAGAGAAACGATGGGAGTGGAGAGGATGATGGGCAGCGGTGGTCAGGAGGAGAGGGCTGTGGGGACTATTTGCATTCAGCTGGTGTGCGATGGTAAAGAGGTGTGTTATGAACACAAAACCTTGTTGGGATCGATCAGGCTACTTTGCCTGTGCGGTGTCGATTTGAGGAGACCTCTCGACACAGAACCCCCGTCAATGCTAAGTGGATTATTAGCTCATGTACCTGTACGGGCCTCATCTCTCCATCTACAGCTCCTCTTGTCCCCTCTGGTCTGCAATATCTGATCATTGTGCAGATGAAACAGGAAGCAGGGTTTCAACATCATATTAACACTCATTTTCATTTATTGGAGGTTTATTATCTGAAGTTAGAGACGCCATGAATGCCTCTGAGGAGACTGCTGTTTCCCCACTTTGCATTTTTCTTGTCCTAATGTATTTTCTCACATATTCCCATTATGCTCATATTAAGGTTCATCATTTTTAGTTTGGTTATTACTTGAAAAGGTTCCATGCTCTAATGTTTGGAAAAAGCATCACTTTCCTCACACTGTCCATTGCTGCTGCTCCTCTCTTCAGCCTCCGTCTGAAACACTTGGTTCTAGCTCCTGTCTCTTTAAGACCGACTTGCCGCCGTGCATCATGGAGATGTGGCTCATCGTGTCGTGGTGACATCAGGGTGATGAAGTATTGGCCAGATACAGAAGAGGTTTCTTTCTGTGTGGGAGAGGAGGAAATGCATAATAGTTATTAATGATTGATATGAAACAATAGGGTTTTTCTTTATTTTACACGTGACACTCTGGCTTTCTTGGTATGACACTGTTCACTGAGGGAGAACATTCACTAATGAGTGATATTTTGGATTTTCCTACAGCGAGGGCTCTGAAACTCTGACCTCTTTTTAAAAGGAGGTTGTGGTTGTGGGGTTGTTTTGTTGGATCCCAAACAGCGAAGCCTGCTCCTGTGTTTTAATGATCCCGGCTCCCAGGACGACAGGGCTGTATTTATCGTCCGGGGCCGGAGATTTAAAACCAAACGTTCTTTTAAATTAGTCTGAGCCGGCAATTTCATCCACACACACCTACACACACACACACACACACACACACACACACACACACACATTTAGATATGATTTGATGCATTTGATCCCTCGGTACTCAAGGGGAGGATAGATAGATTTGAGATTATATAACATATGGCGTGGCTTGATCACTGAGCAGCGTAATTACGTTTCATGTTGTGTTTACACTGACTGACTTCAAAGTCTTTGTTTATTTTTTTAGGAATATATGTTTTCTGAAGCCTGTGCATCTTATTAAATGCTGCATTATGCAGAGCGGCTCCCTTGAAACCATTATTTCTGCACATATTGCTTTGATACTAGTAAAGAATTGCTTTGAAGCTAAAGGCTCTCCCTGTCCCTCGTTCCCAACATCCCTCGTTCCCATCGTCTGTTTCTCTTTTTTCTTTTCTTATCCTGTCTTCTTTCTGTTATCCTCTGAATGATGTTAACTGTTCTTCCCTCTGTCCTCCTCTCCTCAGTGGGCCGCTTGTTGATCGAGTTCAGCTCCCAGATGACGATGGAGCGAGTGCAGAAAGAAAACCCCAACGTGACGGAGGGAGGCCGCTACACCCCTCCCGACTGTCGGCCTAGATGGAAGGTCTGTAACACACACACACGCACGCACACATATTCTTCACACATCAGTTTTATTTAATGGGCACTTATTCCAGGAGAAACCTATAACAGAGTATATGTCTACTATTACCAATGCTGCCATTATCCATCTTTAAAATAATACCTACTCTGTATTTATTTGCATTATTTGAGGTCCATTCAATAAAAAGATCAGACCACTCCTCCCCCTGATGATCTGCTTGTGCTCTTTGTAACTTTAGTGAGCGCCTACGATCACATGAAGTTTGTAGTTGACTGATAGTCATCACCACTTTATTGACAGCATTCAAGACCGGCAACTTCAACAGTAGTGCTAAACTGTAGATCCGAAGTAGCTTAATGCAGTCATTTCCCATCATGACCAGTGCTCCCTGGCAGAAGAGATATTGTCTCCCAGTGGGAGCTTCCTGGTTTAATAAAGGGCAAACACAAATAGATGGTGTAGAAAGTGGCAATTTCCTCACACACAGTGAGAAAATGTCTCTTATTATCTTTACTTATTTGTGTCCCACACTCTGAAATATATTGATTGGAGTCAAATACATTTTTTCTACAGGCTCATCACGGGTCATTAAAACAAGCTTTATTCTCCCCCATTAAGGCCTCATCACAGAAAAGGGCATTAACGCTGATAGATGCTGTATTCAATGGAGTGATTCAATAAAAAAGATACTGTTGAAAATGATGTGCAGTGTGGCAAATTAGACACAATTAATTACATATGATGAAAAGTACATTCCATTATTCACAGATTGGTGGCGAGGGAAGTGCTTAAAGTTCCCCGATATATTTATATTCTCACTAGTTAGCTGACATTTTAAATGAAAATGGCCAAAATATGCAAAATCACTTTGTCGTACTCGTAACATCTCTGAGGCTTAGGTGATAGAGATCTCCAATATTCACATGGTGTGAGTTCCCAGTGCTTTCCATGTCACCTGCTTTCAGGGGTTTTGCACTGTTATGCCGGATCTATATAGAAATTAAAAACGGGATGAATAATTTACGTTTTGGAAATGATTTGGAGCTGGGTCGTCCAACCTTGACTTGTAACTAGAAGTGTAAGTACATACAGATTCTATAGGAGAGTGACAATATGTGACTGAAGAACGTTGCATTGTATTTGAGTCGTGAATTATAATATTACCATTATTATTTGAATTACAAAACATGGTTATTTGAAATTGAATGTGAAATTTCTACTACTCCAAAATTCCTTAGGATTTTTTAAATTACTAGAAAGACATTTTGTCCTCATAATTCGATTTGGCCGTGTGGGTCATGGTGTATTTTTAGTTTCTTCTCTGTTTTTCCAATCAAGCATTTTCCCTCATCTTCCAAAAATGTATCCCAAACCTAATCCCTCTGCCTAAATAGGATTATAAATTCTGCATTTATCTCATGACCTTTGAAATTTTCCAGTGGATCAAGTCTGTGTGTCACTGCTCAGAATGTAAAAACATCCCCAGCATCAGTAAACATTAGGTTTTTATGGTACCTACACCAATAATTTAGAGTAGACGATTAATAAATACAGTGGGTCTACATTCAGTTTATTTTCTAATAGTATATAAAGAAACCAAGGTCAATTTGCTGCCAATCTTCATCAGAGCACAAAATTATCATGAACCTACAATTACAGTTCAACCTTGAACTGTTTGGACAGATGAGAGTGACTCACTGCCTCACGTCCCTGACGCCGCTGAGAGAAGCTTCGTTCATAATGAACATGAAGCCACTTCACATACACAGGGACATTAACCAGGAGGAGGATTTTCTACTGAAATGATTTTGTGGTTGGAGAACATTTCAGCGTCTGATGAAACAAAGCTCATTTTAGAATAATCAGTCAAATGAACAGAGGAGAAACACACTTTTGTTTTCTTTGTTTCTACCTACACAACCGTTTCATATACAGCAGATATACAGATTATGCTTGTGTCTCGTTTGACAACTCAACCAGCACTGATTAAAAAGTTGAAACCATTAATTACAGCATCTGCCAATAGTTTTCTTGATTAATCAGTTGATCTTTATAACATATAAACCAGTAATGAAAAATACTTGTGAATGCCAATGGTTATTTACCAGGGGGAATTCATTTTTGATCATTTGTTTTGTTTGGTCCTGGCAGCATCAATGAGTGTATTGATGTTTGAATGAGCAGAACAGTCTCGTTAAATTGTATATTGACTAATCACTGGCCAATCGCTGCAGCTCGTATGGAAAAGACGTCGATTGTGTTTTATAATAACAGGAACTGTTATTGTGTTGTGTAGGTGGCCATCATCATCCCGTTCCGTCACAGAGAAAACCACCTGAAGTACTGGCTCCACTACCTCCACCCCATCCTCCGACGGCAGAAGATCGACTACGGCATCTACATCATCAACCAGGTCGGTCAGCTGAGGTTGTTGGATTAACGATTAATCCGCAGATTGCTTTTCCAATTAACTGTCGCAAAATGACTGACAGTCGTGTAATTATTAATATCGAGGCGATTGTCCCTTGTTAGCACACAGCTTGTGTGTTGGTTTAAAACAAAAGGAAAACGAAGGCTGACTGGCTCAAGTTGTTGGAGTTATGATGACCTCAGCGGTGGAGTTCACGATCTTGTTTAAGTTTTGTGGCCGATCCAAAACTTTAAAAAATGTGTGGGTCGTCAATTGAACAGGTCTAACCCTAACCCGGTTACAGACACTGGGACAAACTGGTTAAATGATAAACTCCTCTAACTACCAGCCAGGAGCAGAGAGGAAAGTGTTCATGTGAGCTTGATGGTATGAGACCATAACTCAATTTAATGAAAATCAAACAGTAGCAAGCTAATACTTTTACACATAGAAATACACATATGAAAACCTGGAACCATCAGACTTGAGGATTATTGTCTGATTGAGATATAACTGGTTAATCACTGATCAAACTTGTTGGGATTTATATTTGTTTTGGTTAACTAATCAATTAAAAAACTGGTTCTTATCCTCAGTAGAATTTCACATCGCCAACATTCAAAGTCATAATCCTCAGAATTCAGTTTAAAGAAAACTCTCTGGTCAGAGATGGGATTTTAACTTGTTCGTGGGCTTAAAAAGAATAACATCTGCATCTTCTGTCTTGTGATAAACAGAGTTAAAGGCCAAGTTAGAAGCTGCATGAAAATTTTTCATCCAACTTAAAATTATGACATAAAGTTGACATGAGCTAGATCTGTCAGCTTATGTCAGGTTAGGTTAATTTCTGAGCTATCTTGTGAGACGGTGTCCTCCACAGTGTGGTTGGGTGGTAGATCCTCCTCTCCCACATTATGGGTAATGAGCTCTCCTTTCTGCCCTCTCTCCCCCGTGGGCCTCGCGCGACACCTTAATCACTCCCCATGTGGAACAGACCTTTGGTTCCGCATGCCCTGCTGTGCTCCGCTCTTGATATGGTGATGGTTCCAGTGTCGTGCGCTCGCTCCTCTCCCTCAAACTCATAAACACACACATTCTCTGAGCAGCCGAATCATTCCTGACTCAAATAAGAAGCGGTTACAGAGGCCAAGGGGGAATCGAGCTGTGAGAGAGCACAGCTTTCAGAGCACTTCTTAACCTGACTGTCTCTTCTTTCATTTATTTTTAGAATGGGGTATTGAGTCATTTCTCTACGATACTATTATTTTATCCTGAGGCAGTTATAATGTGACTGTAAAATAAAGTTAGAACGTGTTTTATATTGTAAAAAACTACTTTTTTACAATTTTGAAACAAAATTAACTTAACTCAAGCAAATGAAAGTACAGAGAACGAAATACAAAAAAAATGAGAGGATTAAAAACTGTTCAGTAAACATGAAATACATAGAACATATTGACATTCATTAATTGTGGTAACTTGAATCGATCCTAGTAACACAAGGTCCGGTTTCGCTCAGATGCATCACACAAGGAGATTTAGTGCCTTGCTCAAGGACAGTCACACAGGACGTTGAACCAGCTCATTGTTAAAGTTGAATCCAGACCCTGAATCCTGTGTCATAAATTTGTCGAGCTGCAGCCGAGGCTTCAAACCGTTTCACCTGCACTTCAAACACCCACTCATCCTCTCACACCCTCACTCTCAGCAAAACTATAAAGCTTACTCCTCTCCATGAGTAGTTTCAGGCTAATGTTTGTATGAAATGGAAATTACCAACCTGCATTTTTTTAAATACATATATATCTGTGGAGAAACTTTAACGTGCAGCTGGCAAGATTTGTTCCTCTTGTTTCTGAATTTGTTTTAAATTTAAATGAAAGATAAGCAAGTAATAATGAGTTGGTCTTTCTTAAAAACTGCTATCATTCATCATCAGCGACTGCCAAACAGTAACTTTTGTTATTTTCTTATTTTTGTATATCTCACATTAGTATTAGATAATTATTTCTTAACATAACAGTATTCCCCCAAAAAACTGGTGCCAAAATATACTTTCTTTAATAACCCATTTACAACTATCACTTTCTTTGCAGTGTATGAACGTAGCTTTTCTTCTGCTCTCATTGACTGAAATTTGCATTTCAAAGTGAAACCTTAAACGTGTCTGAGTTTTGTTCAGAGAGTCACTGCGGACATGTGGATTCTCGAGTTTCCATATGACCTGACATGAAGCGGTTCCATCGCACAGCGAGGCAGGTAGACACGCGAGCCGGCAGATCGAGAGAAACCGGAGTCAGACGGACAGAGGTGGCACTTTGACGACAAGACGTCCTGATGTATCTGACACGATGGGGCGATGAAACCTTTACACCCGTCGCCGCTCTCCAGGCGCGTGGTGGAGAGCACTTTGCCATCGTGCTTGCTCGAGTGTTAAACGAGTGAAAGTCTGGAACCTTTTAACACTGAGCCACACGAGGGGTGAGAGCAGTGATAATTTCACCCCTGCAGTCTCCTTGCTAACAGATAATGGCTGTCATGTCCTCAGAGTAGAAAAACAGGCGTTTTGTGGAAAGAAAAGTGGCCACTGGAGATTAAACAGAAAGCCCAAGGTGCACCTGCACTTCAGACTGAGGCACGCAAGGACACACACACATGAACACACACTAACATGTACAAGGGAAGGTCAATGTGTCTGTAGTCTTATACAAGTTAAAAGATTAAATAATTTTTAAGCATTTCCAAATATTTTCTCTGCATCGCAAAGGACTGTATCTTAAGCTTATATTGTAATATAAGTATAATATACATTATAATTTAGAATATATCTTCTGAGAGCAGCTGGAAAGAGTATATATTTATATCTATAAAGTACATAGTGATGCTGAATACTGTAACTGTGTGTGAGTTACTTAAGTGGTTCAAGATTTTAATTTGAAATTAATTACTCCCGATTCATCCTTGACACATTTCTCTGATTCAAATGTTCCAAAGACAAAGTTCGCAATCAAGTTTCTCTGAAGCTTTGAACTCATAATATTTCTTTAGCTCAGCAGTCATAGTGTCTATCTATATATCCTGCAGTCTCAGAAACGGCTCCTCAGTTGCTGGTAAACCTGCATGAATTCCTGTGAACATTACTTCAGGTGGGAGTTAATCTTTCGGCTGCACCATCCCTCCGCTGCTGCTGCTGGTGGTGAGGTACAGTGAGGAGGTGTTGCAGAGGGATCACGCAGAAAGTGATATTTCACCCTCGCTGCTCTGCCCTGCTGCTCCGTGTCCTTGCTTGCCGGCCGAGGGACCAGGGCCAATGTTTGTTTTGTTGGCCGTAAGCTCATCATGTAAAACTGGACAGGGGCCCAGAGAGAGAGAGAGAGAGAGAGGGACAGAACAAAGAGAAAAGCAGGTGAGAAAGAGACTGTGGAGGAGTGACAGAAAGGAGAAAGAAGAGCCATCTGCTGTTCTGAATTTTATGGAAGCTTCAAGTCGAACCAAGCTGGATATACATTTATACCATCCTATACTTTGCAGCCATCGGGGGGGCAAATGTCTCTCTGAGGAGTTGAAGGATAAGAAATAAGAAAACACAAAGTTGAGCTTGACGCATTGTGTTCAAGGTGTTATAATAAGGTGTTATAATGAAACAGAATCTACGTGAGAGTCTGCTTTAATTGAAACATTTATCCGTTTAAATTCTATCTCAAGTTATTACAGTTGTTATATAAGTGTGGTCAAGTTAAATACTTTTATTTGAAGTACTATAGTGTTAAGTGATAGTTGTGTGACATTTAAAAGGCCGACGTATAATCGCTAATTTCATGTGTAAAGAGGTAGACAAGTTCTTGAGAGTCTGAAAGCCCCGGGTACATTTGATCCTTTGCACAAGCGTCCACATTGATTTCCCCCCCCCCTCTTTCATCCTAAGTAGCTTATTTTAAAAAAAAAGTACTCCTTAAGATGTACCTCAAATGTTCTGAGATGCTTTTGAGTCTCCTAATCTCAATTCTAGTGCCATTTTAGCACCAGTGGAAAATTGAGAGGACACAAAGGAAAGCAGGATGAAATGCGACATGCTGACATCTGGCCTCAGCAAACACAACACTGTACTAAGCTTCTGCCGGGCGCCTTGCTCCGCTAATCCACCAAGATATGACCCGGCACATCCTTTCTCCCTCTGCCACCTCTCTCACTTTCACACACACACACACACACACACACACACACACACACACACACACACACACACACACACACACACACACACACACACACACACACACACACACACACACACACACACTCAGCCAGTAACTCCTCTGCATCTGTCCAGAGTCTCAGGTTGTGTTGTAGATGAATGAATCTATAGTCGGCCTTCACACCGCTTGTGTTTCTTATTCATGTCGGCGGTGGAGCTCCAGCAGTGAGTGGACACCAGAGGATCAGGAGGGATTAAGCTCTGTGTGTCTCTGCTGGCATTTGTTTGGGGTTTATGGTGAAGGTCACGTCAAGGTGGCCCAGGCGGTTCATCGGTCCACGAACATCCAGACAGTGTGTGTGCGTGTGTGTGTGTGAGTGTGTGTAAGCGAAGAAAACTAAAGTTGGTTAATGTTGGATCAGAATGCCGAGCAACATGAGCTAAATCAAACTAATTTAAACTAAAGCTAAAGATCGGTTTGAACATTTAAAAAGGATGCAATGCAGAAAAATGATCTTATTATATTGAGCCTTCTTTTTAAATGAGATGAAAACTGCAGTAATCAGTGCATTGATATGATTGTGACATCAAACACATCCACTAATTAAACCATTTGATTAACTCTTGTTGATTTTAAGTCCCTGTTTGCTTAAAATGATTCATGTGGACACCAGATATAAAGATAATGACAGCAATATGATAATAGTATTGATCAAATTGAGGACGTGAGGCTTCTGCTAGGTGTCACAAACCAAATGACCTCACATCCACACCTCTGTACGTCTGTCTGTGTGAACACGGTGCACTTACAGCTTGATGTATAGAAACTGTGACAGCACAAGTGTAGAATATTCAGTCCACGCTTGAATTCTAACATTCATTATTCTCTTATCTGCTTGGAGAGGGTGCAGGCCTGGGCGAGATATTTAGACTTAAACCTCTTAGAATAAAGAAAAAGCCTTTTCCAGATCTCTCTCTCTCTCTCCCCCCTCTCTCCCTCCACCACTCTACGCCATGCATGGTTAATGCTCTTTCTATCTTCCTCTTCTAGAAATTGACAATGTTAAAGAAAGAGCTGAAGACGAGGGACGTTTTGTGCAGTTGACTGTGGAATAGGATATTGATCTGATGAGCATCACACTGCTTCCTTCCTCCTTCTTCTCCTCTTCCATGTTCTAGTGTTGTGCTGTAACCTCGTTACTGTTTTCTGAAGTACGGTTAAATAATCAGTTGACGTTAGTTTCTATGAAGGTCATGACACCTGAGCAAAGCAAATATAATCTGGTGCTTAGACTAGCAGATGGATTTCAAACAAATCAGAAAAGATCAGTAAACTGTATGATCTTATATATACATTTTTCGTCATCTTGTATAGGGATTATCAAAGGACCCCCAAAAAAAAGGACAAATTTAATATTTAAATGTGTTTGCAAACTTAAACCCATCAACATCAAGCAAACATTTCAATTTGTTTCTAAATTTCTACACCAGAATATTTTCAGTTTTTCTTTTCATTGAAAATGTTAAACTGTAATTTTATCAGCTGATCAGTCGTGTTCAATTAATCACTGAACCACATAAGAGCCGTCAAACACACACACACACGCATCATCTTAATAAGCTGCTGCTCTTTGCATTAAACTACAAACCATAAGCTGCCTGTTTAGAGCAGATAAAGATAAAGAGCACCAACATGATTTAAAGCGCAACAGAGAATTGACATTTCAGCTTTTTAGTGATGCATAATTTAACGTTCCCTGTTTTCCCTCTCAACTTCCCTTTCAATCAAGCGTCCATTATGGCCGAGCTGTCTTAAATGGGCGACGGGAGCTGCGGCGAGCATAAAAAAGAAATGCCCAGCACTCTGAGAGTGAACGGGTACAAGACGTACAAACATCAAAACGGGAAGGAACTGGCACAAATCAATATTTAGTGTATGGAACAACTTTTCTGAGGTAGGGTCAGGATTGTATAAAGGTACACACTCTGCAGGAGGTGTAAAACGGACAAGCTGTTCTGCTGCTGTCGACACTGAACGATTCTAATCTGACAAACTGAAACGTTAATTAAAAACCGCAGAGTGACGACTCACACAACATCTGGTGGTGGATGCACATTTGGAAGGACGAGCCATTCAAGCTGCTCCGAATGTTTATCAGTGACAATCAAGGACGAAGGGAGGATTTTTGTCTAAGTGTGGAATAAATATTACAAAGAAAATATCGGCAGCTCAAAGCCTTGTAAATTATTAATTTAGTTCACGATACAGAAGGGCAACACACTGGATTGAATCTTTTGTACATTTCTAATATTTCATTCATGAGAGGCTTCAGTGGTAAATGACTCATTGACATTTTATTATTAGGTGGATTTCTTCATTGTTCATGGCTCAGCAGGGTTTTTTATTAATTCATTTGTATTTCCTTCACTGCAAAACAAGCAGGCCAGTTAATTAAAACAGTTAAAAACACTGGAGAAAGTAGTTTCAACTAATAAAATCAGTGTTTAATCTGACACAGCACACTAGGGGCTTGTTTTTCTCATAACTTCAGATCCAGACGTCCGGTGACTAAATCTTTAATCAGGCTAGGTTATAGTGGTCGAGTCAAGGTGATGCAACATGATGAGTTGGAAAGTATTTGCCTGGAAATATTGGAACGTTGATCTGGCTTCCTCTGCTGTGCCTCCACTCAGGGCCTCAGTGCTGGGATGTTTGGACAGCAGCCACTCACTCTTGATGTTTTCCTCCTGTGCTTTCAGCCAAACAGCCAAACTTGATGACCTCGCTATTCACAGAGCTGCATCGTGTGTGTGTGTGTGTGTATGAAACCTTCTAACCACCTCGACAACCTCTCATTAAAACGGCTTGGAAATGTCACTCTGATTCAAACCCCCCCGTCCTCCTCCCCCAGCACTCACCTCCTCCGCTCTCTCTCTCTCTCTCCGAAGCTCGGCTGTTTCCCTCCTCCTCGCTGATCCGGCAGAAAAGACCAGACAAATAAATATGTTCTTCCCCTCCTGCTCACAGAGATTACAGGAGAAGATTAATTATGAGTGCGCTCTCCTACTTTATTGATGATTGAATAGATTTCGGCGTGGCAGCCTGTAGCCTCCCGTGGTCGGTTTAATATTGCTGATAATCAGCAGAAAATCGCGCTCGCACTGAAAGATTACTGCAGATGTTGTAGTTGCAGATATTTTTTGAAATATTGACAGTTTCACACGTGAACTATTGCAGTGTTGACAGGTTCAAAAAGAGGTGTTTTTTTCTTGGGGGGGTTTGCATGTTTTCCGAAGGACACGTAGGTAATTCAGTTCTGCAACAGACTGGGAAACCACGATGGAGACCAACTTACCCAGTGTGAAGCCCAATATATGCAACCTCCACAGCAGAGATAAGCGTTAATGGATGGATATAGTCATATATACGAATTTTGAATAGTTTTCCTGTGCTTTAAACTAAACACAAATAATAATATTATTCTAAGTGTAAGAGGTTTCTAACTGGCTGTTCAGGCAGAAAATAAAACTAAATACAATGCATGTAAAGACAAAAAAAACTGAAGTGTCTTGGTTGTTGCTTGAGAACCCGATGGGACAATTAATCCAAGAAGATTCAAGATCCAAGGCAGCTTTGAGTAATCCTTGATCCTGAAGGTTTATCAGATGCCAGGACGCTCTGCCGTGGTTTACAATGCAATGAAACAAGGTTTTACAACTCCTGGAAGTAGTCGCTGCTGTAATCATGTTTACACTCTATATCATCAGGGCTGCAAGGTAAGCAGTAGATTTACCCCGCTCACACCAAGTTGCTAATCCATACAAACAATATTTGTAGCTTTTGCTTGTATTTGATTGACCAGCAAAAGTTGAGCCAAGTTAAACTTTTTTTTGCAGATGATCCTCAGCCCTGCACTGCTTTAGCCTCATTGAAGTGAATGAGCGGTTATTAACGCCTAAAAGCTATTCTTCCTTTCATTGTGCCTTTAATAATAACATCCTGCAGTAATCCTCCGTGTCACAGACTTTTATTTCATGAACTTTATACAGCAGCTCCATTTCCTGAGTGCAGGTCGTCTCTGAAGGGTTTAAACGATACTGCTGCTGTGGTGGAGACATTAGAGGCAATCAGATTTCAGTCTGGACACAGGAAATCAATGTTAGTGTGGAGTATGAATATTATAATAGCTTGACAGACTGTGGCACACATGCTAACATAAGGTAGGTGTCCTGAGATATGGGGGGTGTGGGGGGGGGGATGAAAGTGAACAGATGGAAACAGAGAAAATCCTTCAGTGAGAATTGAGCTTTGCATTTCTAAAGAAAGACTCATTGTAAACCTCCCACGTGTTTTTTAATATTCTGCTTCCCATGCCATCCGATTCACTTTGTCATAAAGGCAAACAACACTTTAATGTTATCGCTCTCTTTCGTTTGTGTTCTCATTCTTCTCTGCTCCTTTATTCCGTCACTTGAGTCTCCTACTGGCAAGACCAGAAGAGCTGGAGATAGGTTATAATAATGTCAGCAGTATTAGAGATTATCAGCGGGGATGGGATCATTGTGTCGAGCCGACTGTGGTGAGCTTTAAAGCACAAAAGTGGGACGGATAAAATACTGTTTAGTCGTAATTGTTGAGAAAATTGCCCCCGAATTGCTTCTCATTTATCGTCGTTTCCTTCTAATGGCTGCAGAGAGGGAACCCAGAGCGAGAAGGGAATAACTGAGACGTCCTGTAACTTCCAACGCTCTCTGAGGGCCGCCTTGTTGTGTTGTTACCTCTTGTTTCAAAACAAACCTTTGTCAGCACTGTCTCTGTTTCTGTGTGTGTGTGTGTGTGTGTGTGTGTGTGTGTGTGTGCGCTGGTGTGTGTGGGGGTGAGATCCCACCTCTGCAGCACTGTAAATTCTGCAAATCACAGCGTCTCATCTGTACGATAGTGTTGTGCTTTGTTGTGTGAGAAATGAGGCTTCATAAGACCACAACCGAGTTATGAAACATGTGTACCGATAACACAAATGGCTATTTATCAGGAATACGTTTATATTAGTTGAATGTACCTCCTTTATAAAGAAACGACAATCATTATATGTCAAATATAATCACGTGCGAATATGAGAACTCCCAACAATGTGATATTTATTCACTCCACTCTCGTAGTCGTCTGCATATAAATATGTTTGCACAGAAGTAAACATATTACTGCCCAGATGAAGTAAATCAAGAACTTCCATCTTTTTGTTTTGAGTCCTTCGGAGATTTTTAGCAAAACAAACGTTCTCATCTACATTTCTCTCTCGTCCGTAGATAAAGATAATTTAATTCACTAAACAGAGATTTAATGGTGTCACACTTTGCACTGTTGCTTTTTGTTATGAACATAAAACACCATAAACAACATCAACAATGGCGGTAATATATCAGTTCTTCAGTTTGGTTAGTACTACTTGGTCTAATGGCAGCTAAATTCAGGATCCCTTTATTACCTGGATTCATCATCACACTGTTCGAGCGGCTGTGTCTCAGGGGGAGAGCGGGGGGGATTCGTCCTTCGTCTTTTCGATCCCAGTCTTTTCCCATGTCCTCGGGCAAGATACTGAACCAGAAATAACCATATGCACAGTATGAAGGTGTGTGTGAATGGGTGAATGGTAAACTGCTTTGTAAAGAGCTTCAGGGGTCGTCAAGACTAGGAAAGGGCAGTTTACCATATGCTATTCATAATCCAAGATTTATTTTGACCAGAGAGTTCTTCTCTTGTTTTTGATGGATCGTAGATGTTGACGTCATCACCGCCTACTACTGGAGCTTTGTTATTTTGTGTGTTCTCACCTGGACTGAGATACTTTGTAAAGCGAAGGTCGTGCGGATGAAGGGAAAAACATCAATTTGAAAAAAACATATTCACAGGAGTGTTGACAAGGCCTCAGATTAACACATGAGAGTTTTTCCAAGCTAATCCAAGTGTATGTTTCAACGTAACTCCAATGAGTTCATCCTTTATGACTTAGTGTACATTTTAAATTGTCATTCCTCCTTGAAAAAGGTTTCATTATCAAGGACAGGGCTGTTCCCGGTGTTGATGATGGTCAGTGATGTAGCGTTTGCATGATGGGATGTGATTCGATGGCAGGTGTCATCGTGGCGTATATATATATATCGAGCCGTCCCTCTGAGCGGACTGACCTTCAACTTGTTTATCTCTGCGGAATGAGAAAAGGTATTCGACACCTTGATGAGGGAACTCAGGAGGATATGAGCGAGGATAAGGCCCCGTATTAAATCTTGGAAGGAGAAAGAAAAGAAAGTTATCTCTCAACAGCAGCTGACACATCTTTGAAAGTAATGCATATTGATTTTTCCAAAATGGATCAGATATTGTTCTCCTCAAGGTCTCAGCGGGAGAGGGCTGTTCTAGTCAGAGCGGCGGCGGCCAAGCCAAAGCTTCCTTTTTGAAAATCAGACAAAGAGAGGCATTGTACCGCATGTGGGGAGAGAAGAGATATCTGACCTGGCCTCGGTTCTGTGGAAGAGGCCATTATGTGTCTTTCTTTCCTGCTATTCTACATCCTGGGTTTTCTTAGTGGTTTGGTTTCTAATAAACAGGGTTGGAGAAGAGATGTTAGAGATGGAAACCGGGAAGGATAAATTGAGGACTGCCGAGTAAAGACGCATATGTTTTTTTATTCTGCTTTAGGTTATAGGTTAGTGCATGAACACATGTATAGAATAGCTTCATTCTGTCTATTTGTGGTTTAATCATCTAAAAGCGCAAACAGGGCCATAGATCACCTGAGATTGATACATTAAAATATGCTTTACACCAAATACACATGTTTGTAAGTATTGGAGCAGATTTAACTGCTCACTTATAGGCGTTAACTTGAACTTGATTTATATTTTCTCTATTTGCTACTGTTAAAGTAACTCTACTCCTCCCATCCTGACAGGACCTGGGCAGGTAATGGAGATCAAATGTTTTGCTTGTTCACTTTGCTGAGTCCTTCTTGGCTGCTTTGCATGATGGGAATTTTTTCAACAACGCTCTTTGTCCTCACCTCTACCTCGCACAAACCAGTGACCCCATTGGTGTGAAACACGGTTCAAATGGCAAACACACTGTATATGAACAGAGAGAGTGTATGTTGGGATCTGTTATGATGGAGAAGCATAATTCAGCTCAGACAAGGTTGTATGAGATCAATTTTAAAACGATGGAGATCAAAGACACGCTAGGCGATCCAGTCGAGACGCAGGACACATATTTGGCATTTCAACAATTTCTGAGTGACAATTCCCGAGACCTTGGAACACAAACAAACCTGCGTGGTCAAACTTGACATCAGAATAAGAACAACAGAACCACGGCATCAACAGCTGTTTGTTTGGAACAATCTCCGATAACCAATTGTCCAATCTGTCTTGTGCCTGGTTTCAACATGTAGGAAGTAAACAACATCCGGTTGGTGACGCTTCCCGTTCAGCTCGCTCTCATTGGCTATCACTCACCCAATGGCTTTCTTTCATACGAGTAAGAATAACCTTTCAAACTTAGTGGACAATACGACCCAAAAGCATCCTGGTGTCAAGAGATACAGTTGACATTTTACAGACCAATAAAAGGAGTGGCAGTGTGTGAGGACTAACTGGGATTCAATCAGAGTCAACATCCTGACCTCGCCGACACCGTTTCATTCACCTGCCCAATCACAAAGGAGCGCCGCCGACTGAAAGGCGATGTTCCCCTGAGACCATTGTATCGGCAGAGAAAAAGAAACATCTTTATGCATAAGACGGGTCAGCTCTATTGTGTGTGTGTGTGTGTGTGTGTGTGTGTGTGTGTGTGTCTGGGTGCATGTGAAACAGGCTGTTTATTCCAGAGAGCTGCAGACATTTTTTAAAAGGTTCGTCTGTTGCCGAGGAAGCAGGCGCTCAGCCCTGACTAGTGTGTGATGGGTTAGTGTGTCTCTGTCTGGCCTTGTTTCCCCTCTTCCTCCTGCCCCTCGTCTTTCCTTCCTGTACATTTCTCTCCATACTCTGTCTCTTACACTCTCTCTGTTTCCTGTCCTCCCTCCTCCCCTAGTCTTTCACCTCACTCTCTCCACCACGTTGCATCTCCCAGAGGATGAGAGAGAGAGAGAGTGTGTGTGTGTGTGTGCTTTTTGTGTGACTTAAATGTCGCATTATCCCCCAGAAATAAGGTTTGTGATACAAGTTATCCTGTCCTCAGCTCTTGTGCCATGTTAGCAGAAATGATGTTGAGCAAAAAGAACACAATAGTTTTTCATGCCTGAACATTTTCCTGGTTGTAACACTGTGCGGTCAGCACAACCTCAGGTCACGATAGGTCCTCTGTGCTAATTACCACTGGGAAAACCTACACCCACTGTGAAACTGTGACTGTAACAACACCTGAACCAGTCTCATGGTATGTCAATGTTTTCCATGCAAGCATACCGTCTCAGTTTCAAAATTTCTTAAGAGGAAATTACCTATCAAACTGTTCTGGTGAAAACTGTGGCTACACAGAGGTTAACAGTCTTATTTGTTTCATGTTTGAAGTTTCATCCAGTCTTGAGGTTTAAATCCAGCTTTTGCAACATATGTGAAGAAAGGAATCCAAGCACTTGTCCAAATTGAGATCAGTGAGAACTTAATATAAGAGGAGAACTGCTTGGTGTTGCTTATTTCCCCGAGCTGTCCCGGCCACACACTTCACTTTCCCCTGAACGATCTTAATTCAAGGTAAATATGCACTGGATAGTTTCATTTTATTCCCTCGCCCTCCACTCCAATCATATGTTTGACCTTTAAAGCGTTGCAGAATGGAGGGCAGCCGCTGTCAGGGTGTAATTATAAACTGACCCGAGGTCATATCATACCGCAGAGGGCTCTCGCATATTATTAAAGGGGTTTTAGTCCAATGATGCCCTGTTGCCAGGTTACTGCCAGAAGAAAGATGACAAAGCAAAACAGCAAAGACGAAAAAAGGACAGAGAAGAATGAATTTTGGTCTAAAGTCCTTCAGTTTGGGGCCAGTGCAACAAATGTGATAATGTGTTGAGGAGCATCACGGCTTTAAACCTGTGGGCAATATTGAAATCCATAGAAGGCTCTACTACAAAGAAGAAGTAATTCTCTCTAATCCTCTTATGATCAAACCAATTCTGATCCTCTAAATCCAAAACAAAGATATTAAATCAAATCCATTATAATCCACAGTGGTGAACTTTCTGCAAACAGCACGTCAGGGTCTGTTTTAAAAGAGGCTTCGACTCAGTTGTGATTGAATTTCATCGAGAGATTGGTTTTTCATTATGTTTATCATGGGTGACGTTAATTGGATTTTTAATTTAAAGTTTCAGAAGTTTCTGCAGTGATAAAGCACAATGTAACATATTGTCTCTTACAGTGCTGTTTATCTGAGCAAATACATTTCATACAAGGTATATATAGAATAAATGATTTGAACCTATAAGCCCGGTGTGATGTATTATATTTAGTTTATTTTCTCATCGGTCTGTTCCTGTTTGGGATTTCTTTGAGCGAGTTCAGTTTCCTCCTTACACAGTTTTGAACATATTGAGACACGGGCAGGCAGATGGTCGTAAACTCATTTCTCGTGGCGTCCTGATCATATTCCAAGACTGGAACTCCCAGTGGAACCGTTGCTCTAATTTCCTACCTCGAGTCTAATAACACGAGCCTCCTCAACAACCACTTATCAGGTGTAAAACTAGCTGGAAAACATGCGACGGGGGGGGGGCGACCGACCCTAATGACATGCCTGTAAATTATTAACTGCACAACGTGTTTGGAGCATTTACATATCAAACTGCAGAGCTCAGGAATGTTTCGAGGCGACGAGCAGTATTTCAATCAGAGCTTTTGTATTGATCACCTTCAAGATTAGATTCCCAGCCAGTTACATCAGTTATGTTCTATTTAATACTTCACTGCTGGGTACTTACAGCTAGATAGTAAAACTCTTAATATTTGAGGTACTGTATACAGCATGGCAGCTTCCTGCCTGTTTCCTCTTGGTGCCATTAGAGCAGGTAATGAGACCACATGTCTCTAATCAACAGGAAGTAGAGTGACTTTTAAAATAACCTTTTAGTCAAATGTTCGTCAGCATCTCACAGCGGTGGCTCGGTACTGTTCAGCTTATGTTGCAGTGGGGGGGGTGGGGGGGGTATAAAAACCACACAATACACCAGTGACAGTGAAGCAGCCGCTCTCTGTTCATGACAAAGGCAAAGCAGGATGGGTGCACGGAGAAAGGGTGCTTTCTCATAATAACATTAAATATCACTTTGCTGTATTTAACTATTAATCAATTTCTAAACCAATTTCCTCTGTGATTTTAAAGCTCCAAAGATTTCTCAAAATACAGTGACAGATTTACATCCTAGTGAATTGTGACAAGCAACTTGGAACATCTTGTGCTGTTTCCCCTGGAACTTGACATATCCATGACTTGTTTGTGTATTCTTAGCCACAAATTATGCGGATTAAAAACTTAATAGATAATCAGCTCTGTAAACCTTGCTCCCTTATTTTCTTCTCTTCCCCCTATCCACCTAAACTCCCTCCTTCCTTCAGCTAAGCTTTATGTTCCCTAGCATTTGTTTCCACCTCAGTCTCCTGCACTGGCTTGGTGAGCTGGTGCCTCAGCTGGAGCTCAACCTCCAGCTGAGCCACTTTACTGAAGGATCCTCCAGGACGGTTCCAACAGACAAATGTAACCAGGGTCCAAAACGATTTCATCCTCTCACGCGGAGTCGTTGCAGAAACACAAAACATTGGAAGTACAGTGAGTCAGTGCTGACGGCCCCGGATGAGAGGAGAAGGGCCACCCCTTTTCGGCACATCGGTCTCCAAGGCAGGAGAGATGTGCTCGCCTGTAACGGAGTAAAACACATCCAGCCCCGCCCGTGTGCAGCGTGGAGCGGCTGGGTGTAGTGGTTCACGGTTCAGCAGACCTATTTAGGATTAAACCCTCCTGTGGGATGATTATATTTCCATCCTGCTGTATGATTGTGCCTGGACAGTCGGGGACAACCTGCCTGCAATAATGACTTTGTTTCGAGACGCTGGCAGAGAAGTGTTAATTGAACACCGTAGATAGTTTGATCGAATGCATTTGCTCCTCGTTTCCTGCTGTAGTTTGTCTCTATGATGAGAGAAATAATGATTTTCATCTTTCATAATATCATTTAGTCTGGAAACACTCCGAATGTGATGATCGTCAGTGTTTGTGTTTGTGCTGTACGGCTCCTGTGTTTGTCTTTCCGTCGGATTATGATGTTGTCTCAGCTGCGTTTTAAATTGTCAGTGTATCATTATAGACTTTTTTGCAATCAAGCCTCAGTGCTCCAGTGTCGGAACGGAATGAAACTGATGTGCAATTTGCTCCTATGTGATTTATAAAGTGTAATCAGGGAGTTGTGTGCGATCAAAGCGCAAAGAAATTCGAAGAAACTAGAGACTTTATATGTCAAGTAAGATCAAGCCATCGCTCTACTGAGCAGCACATCGCTGAGGAATAGAAAGAGATAGTGCAGTAAATAATGTGCTCGTGGGAGAGTTGCTTCAATGCCAATGGAAAGACAAAAAGAAAAAAAGTAGAATGGCCAATTTCTTCACTTTTTCTTGAGAAAACAGAGACAAAAAAGGAATAAAGGAAAGTAAAAGTGAAAGAGTTTGTAGGGAACAATTTGTTGGTTTGAGGACAGAGTCAATTTTCTAGGAGTGACTTGATTCTTCACAAATTACAGGAGGAGAAAGGTTTATTATTCATCATTGTGTACTTTCATCATAAAAAACTTCTCTCAACCTATTTATTAGTTATAAAACAATATAAACACAGAGACCAACCAGCCATTTGTTGTGTCTTAGTTGAATTTCTCGAAAATAATCCCAGTTGAAATGACGACAGCATGTGGATATTGTCTTCAAATCCTTCAGCTGAGTGAAAGTGAAGCCGCGAGCCAATCGGATCACTGTATTATACAGAAGCAGTGGAGAATGGACGGCGGCAGCCTCCTTAACCTTAATGACACGAGGTCCTCTTAAACATAAAGTGGTTTTGTTAACAGCGAGTGCCTTGAATAAAACCATTAATGTAATAACCAGCTGAATTACATCATGTCAAATGACCTCACATGGCTCCACAGGCCGTTTCAATTGATTTTAATATTTATTTCCTCTCATGTAAAACAGCCTGTGATCCAGTGACTTGGTTTCTCATCCAAGACGTCGTCCTTGAACAAACTCTCCTCTCTCCAACCCGACTTCTCCTCCCTCTCAGCTCTGAGTCGACTGTATTCTGCTCTCGATCCCGACTCATCTCGTTGAAGTTGTCGCCGAAGCTCGTTTCAAAACCTCAGTCGCGTGTTTAAACCATCAAAACCTCTTTGAAGTATTTAATTCCTCCGTCAGCTTCCATCTTTGAACATCTGCTTTACCATCATGAAAAAACATCTTTAAGGAAATCTGGTCAATATTCTGTGATCATTTGTTGTAAAAGGATCTTATAAACACATGAAGCAATTAATTTGACATCTACTGGTTATTTGCTTTTCACAGGATGTGAAGTCTAATCTCTCTCTCCCCCCTCCCTTCTCTCTCCTCTCTCTCTCTCCTCTCCCCACTCTCTCTCTCTCTCCTCTCATTTTGTTTGATCGTGTGCCAATCATAAAAGTTGATTTCCATCATCGCTGCCGTTAAATCGCTCGCTCTCTAAATCGGCAGATGATATAAGCTGATTATATAAAGTTGAAAATAAAAGTGTGGTAATTCTCTTGAGCACGTGGAAAAGCAGAATTTCAATTAAAGCAACTGTTTAAACTGCAGCGGCTGTTTTTGAGGATGTGTGTTAATATTATGTGACCTAGGCTGATATTTAGAGGGCAGGAGGATTATAGTACAAAGCGTCACATATATAAAAAACCTTGTGGCTGATTGAAACTATGTTTGACACATATTATGATCATGTAATATTGTTATATTGCATGAATGTTGCAAGCTATTGACATGTTTAACAGAAAATACAGTTGCAACTTGAAACAACATCTCTGTTTTTGCAGGAGACCAATAGTGTACCAGGTGTCTGTATCACCAGAAACATACAGAGTCGCTTTGATGTTGCTGTATTCAGACGCTCGGGTTGCATCAGTAAAGATTTTGTATATATTTGTCAGACAGTTATTCTTCCTCCAGCACACGTCTCCAGCTTTATGCCAGTTGTAAAAAGTAAAGAGGCTCTGGAGGAAGTATTTTTGAATTAAACGGCTCGATGGAAGTTTTTAGTGCTGCAAGTAATATTTATCCCTCTCGTCCCTTTGTTTAATTGCTGGAACAAGTGTTTGTATTAGTTTTTTATATAGTTGTGTTGGTTCTGATTTCTAGGAAGACACTCAATGGAAATCTGTTCAGGCAGAAAGACAGAGAATGTTTATTCTGCACGAGAATTGAATTACGAATAAAGCTTTGCAGTTGTAAATGGTCCATTGCAGCATTTGATTCGGACTGGAGAGCTTTGTTGCTTTGCTGAGACATGAGAAAAACCCATATTTGGTAGAAGCCAGGAACGTGAGTGTTTTATAAGAGAAATTAAACCTTGTGCATGTCTGGGTTTTCTCTGGGTTCTCCGTTTTTCTCATACAGTCCAAAGACAAGCAGGTTAGATTAGCTGGAGTTGGTCTGTCTGTGTTTTGTAACTAAATATCAGAGATGAAATAAAACAGGAGTGATTTCAGTGTTTTCAGGCAGAACTTTCTGTCTGTTTTTTTTAACTAATTATCAGTGATTAAATAAAACGGGAGTGATTTTTGTGGCATATTCTAAAAGATTCACTTCAAACCAAACACTCAAAACAATAATTTTCTTTCTGAATCACAGAGATTTGAGAGAAACTGCTAATTAGCCACATGGAGATGTTTTTTTGTGTGTCCAGATTCTGAACAGAGAATAATGACTTGTTGCCCAGATTGTTTTTTTCTTATCCAAATTCAATTGGAATCGATCACACAAATAAAACGCTAGAGATAAAGAATAGCATGAGACGCTAATTATTGTCCAGTGAGATGTGAGCCCCGGGGTTTCTAATTAGCACAATAAATTGATTGGCTTTTTGTATTCTTTATAATGAGGAAGGAATTTTTAATGTGTGCATATTATTTAAAAGCCTCTTGTGTCAGATTAATAATTTAGCATATCTGTGTCACAACTGAATTCACAGCATCCTAAGTTTAATTGTTATAGCTATTATCTAAAAGAGTGTATATTTATTCTTATCCTTTTCCATTTAGGCTTTTCTCCCCTATTGTCAATGTTGTGGTTTCTGGTGTGTTATTACTCTTATTCTAAAATGATGGAAGCCTGCTCTGCTTATTTTCACTGCATCATACACAACCACAGACACACACACACCACCCCTGCTGTGCAGTAAGCTGACTGGTCACATTTTTGGCTTATACGGACCCAATGGGGCTCTGTACCCTTGCAGAGCTCAGACTGAAAACTCCTCATCTCGTCTCACTCTCCTCTCTCAGCGCTGTGCTGGCTTATGACAAGCGCAAATCCTGGGCATCTTCTTTTTATTGGACGGCTGAACAACATGCCTCCATCCAGTTATGAGTCAAAGGTTGTGGCCCGTGATTCACTACAACACATCAAACCAGATCACACCTCACCGGCCCCACCGCTTTCTTTTCACCGCAAATGCAACCGCCGTGTTTTCTGTAGATCTGAAAAGAGGCTTGTTAAATCACTGTGAGTTAAGAGAGTCTTCTGTGCAGAGCGGAGCCACATGTCAAGGTTGAGTCTGAAGTCTGTAACAACGATGACATTTACCTCCAAGCGAGGAGGCTACGCTTTCATTGCATCCTCCTTCTGAACTTATGCCTTATGGTGATGAAGTGGACAATCAGCCTGGGCGGAGGTGTGTGTTCTTCAGGTGCCCTTTCCAGTTTGTACATTCAGCACCGGGCGGTAAACCTTGAAACCCTTTGAGTGCTGTGAGGAAATTCACATCACCTTGGTCCAGACTGAACAAGTTGTAGTAGAGTTCCCCTGAAGATGAAGCACACAGACTTTGGTGAATCTCTCTTTCTCTTTTAGTTTAGTCTCGGTCCGCATCAAAATGCATCATGCACTTTCTTGTCCTGGGATTTTTCAAAAAAAAAGATGATTTGTTCAAGTGAAAAATATGTTTGTTCAACAAAAAGTACGTCTCCACCGAAGTTGTGGTAGGAACATGTGGAGAGGTTCTCTGAGGATGTGAGTTCAAAGAATGAAACAAAATAACACAAACTACAGTAGCTTTATACTCCTGTGTAATCTAAAAAATTCATCGTCCAGCAGGCATCCTCCACTCATAAGCAATACATGGCCAAGCAGTATCCTCAGGCCAGGCTTACAGATCCGTACCAGAGAAGTCTTTTTCCGACGGAGGGCCGTAACTATTTATCGAGAGCGATACAGCTCTTCTTACTCTCTGACCACAGTCATACATGGCGATTAATCATATGGACCAGCTTTAACATCCCGATAGATCACACGGCCTATCTCCTCGGAGAACAGCTACTGCACATTTGTTTTAAAAAGTCAGATTTATGTATCTGCGCCTCTTGAGGAGTTTATCTGCGATCCAGCGACGTGCAGCTTGTCAGCGAAGTGAGTGGAAACCCTGGATCTGGAGGAAGAGGAGGAGGATGAGGAGGAAACCAGCGTGCGAGGAATCTCCTGATGGCTGCGGTGACTTCAATTATTTTAATTAGGGCTGATTGGTATTCATATTACAGTGCGGTCATGTTACCGAAAAACCTTGACAACTCCCCGACTTCCCACGCTTCCTTCCCTTCACAACCAACATACTAATTAATAAATCCTCTCAGGGCAGCTATCGGCTCTGATTAGATCTTCGTCGTTGTCCTTACACCCTCCTGATGGAAAAACAGCCCCTGTAAGCTTGATTTAATTTTAAGTGCAGCGACTCGCACCGGCCTCAAGTTTAGAAACAAAATACTTAACTTAATTGTTTTTGAAAGATGTCAAAGGTTGGCTGAGATTGAGAAGCTGACGGGGAATGACAAACAGTTTAAATCTGTTAGACTGAAAACTGCAGCGAGGGACAAAGTAAGGACTGCAAGTAAAAAAATACATGTAGATATCTGCCGTGTAATCAACGAGGCACAGACAGGACAAATGTATCTGATGAAGCATTGTTATTATTATCGTTGACGAGTCTGTGTTAGGGAAGTTTTATGAGACAAAGAAGGATGAAAAGGAACATTTTAATTTGGAAAGCAGGTACTGAGATATAGAAATAAAGAGATATATGATGTCAGGAAATAACGCAAAAATAAGGAAATTTTGTAAAAACAGAGGAAACAATAGAAGGAAGCAAAGAAAGGGAAATAAATTGTAGACTATCTATTTCTCACAAAATGTAATTGCCATCCACTGTTTATCTGTTTTAAATCTTTGTGTTCTAAGTGGTTCCTTGTCAGTAGAATCTTAAGAAAGAGGTTAAAACAAGTGTTTCTCTTCATTCTCAGTTGAAGTAACTTCACATAGATGCCTGTAGTTTCTGAACAGCTCTGAATGTCCTTATACAAATCTAATGTGGAGCATGGATGTGCCTTCATATCTAAAGGTGGTTCAACGTTATACAGGCGTAGTGACTAATGAACCTTTAGAGATCCATCCGCAGATACACTTAAATTCTTTAATTTCCTTTCTGTGTTCATCTGCATTGAACTGAGGGAAACTTTCTGTGAATCATGTGACGATGCTGCTGCAACTGTCAGGGAAAGAATCATGATGTCATTATTAGCTTGTCATCTTATTACATATACACACCCTATATGAGGAATGTCTCCAGATTCCTCCGGCAAGATTGGGGAATAACTCATTGGTAATTTGCTTGAGTTCGAACTCACTTACACACACACACACACACACACACACACACACACACACACACACACACACACACACACACACACACACACACGCAGGTCGAGCAATATCTCATACTGATGGAGGGGAAATTGGAGAAGGCTCCGTCATTATTAGGGCGAGGCAGATGGTGTCCCATATTGGTCCTGATGGGAAACGGACACGCATGACTCATCTGACTATGGAGCTGTAGGTTTGACGTGCTGTGTGTAGTTGTGTGTTCGTTCCTGCGTCCGACACAGAGAGGAGGCGGAACCAAGACGACACAGCAGAGGAGAGGCGGGATGTTACGGCTGATGATGTTGTTGTGATATCGATCTGGAGGAGACGCCCGTGTTCCAAAGCGAATCGTAGAGATTGTGACATTTTCTGACATTTACACTCAGTCTACCTTAATGACACGAGTCCACAGCATGTTGATAAACCCCCCCACAGCGATGTCCTACTAGATGGTTGTGCTGATTGGCTGCATTACTTCAGGCCGCCACCGTGGGGTCTCATTCAGGTTTTTGTGGAACAGTTCAATGGGAGCTAGCATCGCATGTGGGTGAGGGAACTGCTGCCAAAAAATAGACTTGATGTTGAAGACGCAGGTACTACAGATTCAAGATGGATTCAAACAGCCTGGTTCTTCCAGCTTTTATGGCCTCGTCTCGGTTGTGACTCGCCAAAAATGTTTCAGAACTATCCTGAATATTTCCTGGCCTTTCAATCTTGCCTTTATGATGTAGAAATAGTCTGATTTGGTGGTATAAGATATTTCTTTTCCCCATAGCCTACCTTTCCTCCTTCATGTGGCCCTAGTGCTGCAGTCACTTTCTTAAATATAACTTTGTTCATAATAAAACTCCAGGCTGCTCCATCTTGTCGGCATTCCCTTTTGTGGATAGTGTTTTCTTTCCGGATGCTTTTTCTTTTTGGTATTTTTATCTGGACTTTTTATTGGCCGCTGTGAGCTCGGTGTGAGAAATGAGTCAGTGCTGCTCGGAGCCCGATGGTCTAACACGGCAGCAGCAGCAGCAGCATTGGTTTACTTTGCAGGAATAGAGTTTCCGGCCGAGAGTGTTGGAGTTTGAGTGTCCTTGATGCTGTAGAGGTTAGATGTGAGGAGGCTGCGCTGCCAGATAGAGAGCGAGGGGAAAGAGAATCCTGTCTCCGCGGAGGGCAAACCCCTCTTTTGGGGTTTCACGGCATCACAGTTGTTTGTTGTTGTTGTTGTCACATGCAGAGCCCCATATGTCTGTGAGAGCAGGTCGGGTCAGTGCAACAAGCCTCCGTGGCCATCTGGCTCCACATTTGTCAGAATGTCAGGTGGGTTGGATTCTCTGCCCTTCACCTCCCTGCCACTTCCCTTTGGCACGGCGGTCCCTCTGTCTGCACATGTCAGGTGGCTCTGTGTGTGTGTGTGTGGGGTGTGTGTGTGTGTGTGTGTTGCTGTATGATTCTGCTGTTTCTGAGTGACACATGCCGGCCACATCCTGCAGGGCAGCTCTAACCTTTCCTGTCATTTCATTTCTGGCAGCTACTCTCATTATCATGATCGTCACCTTTTTTTTTGTCTTTCTCTCTTCACCTCCCTTTTGTTTTTGTCCATCAGTCTCTCTCTCTCTCTCGGTCTGTCGCTCTCTCCATCCGTCTGTCTTCCTCTCTTCCTCTCTCTCCCTGACCCTCCTCCTCCTCTGTGGCTCGCCCTGTCACGTTGATGCATCTGGCTCCATGCGAGTCACTCCTCTTTCCTCCTGCTCTCTCTGACGTGTGCTGTCATGTCAGCGTGCTGCTAACTGAACTCTGCCGTGTCACCCTGTGTCCCAGCGCCACAGTTTCTGTTTTCATGCATCAGTAACATCCAGCTCGGGCCAATCCACATGTTGTCGGGACTTCGCAGTCGATATATATTCAAGGTTTTTGCAGCTTTTGAGGTCCTGAAAATGCCCAGAATACAGAACGTGTGAGGCTGATCTGTAGTGAAATGTGTAACAAGCTGATGCAGCATATGTGATATCACCAGAGAAGTGAATACGGTGACAGGCAGTAGCTGCAGGCCTTTTTATTTTGAGGTTGTTTATTTGTCCATCCATTCTTGTGAATGCAATATCTCAAGAAGGCCTCAAGTGGATTTCTTAATATTTTGTATGTCCTGCGAACGCAATATGTCAGGAACAACTTGAAGAAATTGATTTAAATTTATTGATTTAGATGTTTTGCTCATATTCTAGTGAATGTGATATATCAGGAACCCCCAGTGGGAGTTTCATTACATTTGACACAAACATTCACATGGATTTAAGAATGACCTGATTGGGATGAGAAACCAAAAATGCAAAATCTAATTTGTGCAGCTGTTCAAATATTGCAGAAATGTGACTTTCCCACATGGAATAAAATGTATTTAAACGCTATAATTATTTTTGGGCTGCTGGTTTTAATCTGGCTGCGCAATGAATCATGCTGGGATTTTAATTTCCAATGCGTTGTCAGCCTTGGGCCCCTTGAGTATATTTTGGCCTTTTGGAAGAACCTTTCAAACCTTTATAACCGTTAATTAGGAATAAAACCATTACATTTACAGAGTGTCCCAGACTATCATATAGAGGGCAGAACTATTGTGACTTCCTTAACTCCTTTTTCTCACATGAAATTAAATGTATCTTACATTTTGAATCCTCCACACAATATCTCAAAGAGACAGTGGACTGTTCTGCAGCTTCACTTGTTATTTCCAGGGGGACGTCTCGGCCCTGATTCCTGCAATAAGGCAGAAATTCCTGTTTCCATTTGAGAGGTGTCCCCGTTTTTTTTATTTACCCACAACAAATTACTTGCTCCGTTGTTTAGGAGCACATCATCACCGGCTGTTGTGGTGTCGGTGTTGCCTTGATCTGCGTCTGTAGCCACGACACGGAGAGAGGAGCAGTAATTGAATTGCCTGTCGACTGTCGTGGCCTGGCCTTTCGCTTTATGTGGGAGCTCCTCTGTGTCCGGACTGCCAGGAAGTCATTACAGCAAATTAGTTACTCTGGCCCCACGCCAACTCTGTCACACTCCTCACTCCTCGGTGCCAGGCTCTAAAGCTGCGTACAAGCTGCTGCGACTATGATTGAAGACTGTAAGGTTATGAATTAGATATACACAGACCAGCATTTCTGTGTGTGTGTGTGTGTGTGTGTGTGTGTATGTGTGTGTGTGCATGCTTGACTGCGGTATCTAATCAAGCTTTGATGAGCCTCCTGTTTCCCAGGTGGCCGGGGGAATGAAGGGATCATCATCTTTTATTAAGAACGCATGGCCGAGTGCATTGAGTCACAAATGCTCATCGAGGCTCTAATGAACGCAGCAGCTCTCCGTCCCCCTCTTTTCGAGCACATGCACTCTTCTTACACTGCGCTCTTGCTTCAGTTCCTGCCGCTTATCAAGACTAAGTTCTGATTTCACATGGTGGTGGCTCGGGAGGTGGAGGAGGTTTAGCTTAACCAGAAGGTCGGCGGTTCGATCCCTGGCTCCTCCAGCGCCTCGGGCAGGAAACCGAGCCCTAGATCACCTCTGATGGCTGTGTCATGGTTCAGTCGAGAAAGCACATGGCTGTTTGAAAGGGTGAATGTGACGTGTAGTGTGCGGTGATGTGAATGGTTGTTATAGAATTTAAGGCTGCTGGATCATTTGCTTGTTAATTAAGCTCACACCAGCTCCGTGAAATAGTACTTTCCACAGTTTAGAATGTTTTCAGCAGATGTGATTTGAAACCAAGCTGCTGTGGAAAGGCTTGAAAATAGAGAAACATTTCAGAACATTTGCAGCGAGTTGACCTTTGTGTTGACGTCCAGATTTACCACCTGGGGCGAGCATTTGTTATTAGGCGCCTGTATTGACCCCTCCACTGTACATGAACAGTTTCACTATTTCCCCTGGCGCCGTGGAACCAACCGGCACTGGAGCTCAAACAATAAGTGCAACGGTTGTTTTTCACGATACAAAGGCAGACATGGACACGTTCATTAAAAGTGAATAAATAATGAGTTGTTAAGGGATGAAGGTAGAGAGAGGAAGCAGAGTGTGAGGTGGCTGGAATGAGCAGTTGGCCAGATGCTCTGGTGTGTTGTGGCAGGTGAGTGGGTGTGCGGCGTCATGAGGGGAACGGCCTGGCAGGAGATCTGGCACCGGCGTTCCAAAGGCACCGGAAATAACCAGCGAGCGGCAGGGGAGAGAACACAAGGAAATTAACAAGTGGACAGGGGGACTGGATACCGCTGAGCAGGCGTGACAATCTGGGGACAGTGGTACTCGAGCTGAGCTGGATGAGGTGTGAGGCAGGTGCAGAGAGATGAGCCAGGAGAGACACAGACAGGGGAGGAGACACATGTAGAAACAGGGAAAACACAGGGAAATACAATTAAGACAAAAAAACTCACTCAGTCACCTAATTCATTGACCGAAAATGAATAAGCAACAATTAATATTTGCATTTTAAAGCAGATTTCAAAATTTCCCTGGTATCAGCTTCTAAAATCCAAACATCTCCCTATTTTTCTAGTAATCCTCAGACTTTCCAATCTCTCGACCAATCGCGAGTCAGTTTCACCTGTCAATCATGAGGTCTCACCCTGTTTCTATAGCAACAAATAACTAATAAAACATCTTTATATACAGTCTATGGTCGTAGACACTGTGGGGTTGATGCTGAGGCTAGTTACAGTTGCTAAGCTATGACTGGACTTGGGAGAGGTCAGCTCATTTTTCTTCCTTGCACATGAGCTCACAAACACACACACACACACACACACACACACACACACACACACACACACACACACACACACACACACACACACACACACACACACACACACATAGACACACAGGCACACATTCAACTCGGTCTCCATTAGGAGCGATAAGGTGAAATCTCTCTACGTCTCCTGCTGTCTCGCTTCCCCTGCACTGACCGGCCGGCCGGATGATAGGATGTGAAACCTCACCGCCGTCTGTCTGCAGGAGACTGATCAATCCCGTCACACAAACGTGGACACTCAAAATGTGTGCACAGACCCACAAATACACACATTGCATTCAAAATTCACACACTGACTCTCTGTTTGGTGACAATCATTCATGCAGAGTACAGGCTGGGCTTTAATCTGTCTCCATGGCAACTCTCCAGGTGTGGTGTGGTGTGTTGTTTGTGTGTGCGTGTGTGTACGCGGTGACCACACTTTGTAGAAAGTTATATTCCGGGCCTCATCACACACACACACACACACACATACACACTCTCACACACATTCGTAGTGGGAGCAGCAATGGATTTATCTGGTGATGCTCAGATATGGCTGATAGGGTTAATTGGTTTTCATAGGGCATGTAGAGGGAGAGAGACACTGACCAGATTACTGCAGAGAGAACTGCCAGGCACAGGAAGAGCAGGAGGCACAAGAGGAGCAGAAGAAAAACAGGTGGAGCGAGTGTAGAGGAGGATTTACCTTCTACCTTTCAGAGATGAGCCGACTTCATAGAGTGAAATGTCTTTCTTGGCTTTGTTTTTATATTGTAAATACAGGAGGGTTAGGGGTTAGAGTGCCCCACCACACACACACACACACTCAATCTGACAGAAGGAAGTCAATCCACAATTAATCAAGTGTGGATGTAAAGGTTCTGTTAGAGCCTGAGTGATGCATCGGCCCTTGCGCAAGAACATTTTTGTTTGGGTTTGTTCTGGACCTTCAAAAGTTTCACTTTAGTCTGAACCAAATTACCAGGAGGGAAAGTTGTCCTCACCACCGAAAGGAAATGCAACTATTTAGCCAAAATGTACACGTCTTTGCTTGGCTCTGAAAATGCTGAGAGTAAACGCTGATGAGGAAAAAAGTTTCAAGAGCACATTCATCTTTCAACAGATACTCGGTGGTTAGAGTGTCCACAGTTTTATCGTAGATTGTTAATTATCAATTTCATTAAAGTTGCTTAACTCCTTTAGTGATCAAATCTCATCACTAAAGGCTCCGATACAAACCTGAAGAGGGTCGGTTGCACCTTCTCTCATTATTTATCAATTGTTTGTATCATTTCCCAATTTTCCTCACGTACTATATTTCCCATCAGGATTGATTGCCTCACAAAAACACACACACAACCATATACACACTGGTGCACACAATACAAGCAGCCGCTGCCAACAACCACAACAAGGAGCATTTCAACCACAGTTTCCTGCTGTCAGTCACTGGGCCACTGCAGTGGAGACACTGGACACCTCGATGGCAGATGATGAGCGTTTTCCATTCAATTACCACTCCCATATTTTCCCAGACAGGCAGGCGGTGATTTATCTGAGCGGTTTTCCAGTCAGAGCTCTGAACTCCCGGCCGCTGCCCACGCTTCATCCCAGTTATCAACCATCTGCTCTGGGGCAAAAGTTGATGTGATCTTGAAAAGAGAGAATAGATTCATCTAAAGCAAATGACATGTAACAAGTAAATTGTGTTTGCGGTTTTAATTGAAAGGATACACTTAAATTATATATTTATATGTTATTAATAATAATATATTCTTTTCTATCATGATTTTCAAGCCACGCCAGACAAAAGCTTCTGCCAGTGTAAATCCATGTAAAAATAAATATCAGCGTTATTATTTATAAATGCCAGTTGCTGCATAATCAACTAGTCTGTGGTTTGTAGACTGTTGTCTGTATTGAATCAGTCGTGGCCCATTTAATTTGAAGAGAACCCCTACAGGGAGAGACGGCTCGGCGAGGCAGGCTCCGTCACTGTGATCTACCTGTTCAGGTTTTTAAATTAGTTGTGTGACAAATGCAGGCGAGCAGCTGCAGAGAGAAAGAACCCACGCAGCAAACTCATCTGAAGGCTGAGGCGTCGGATCTTTTTCGAACATGTAGAGCTGGCGCTGTGGGAATGTCTGTCAAGATCACATGATCTAATTATTACCACCGGTGACGACGTAATATGTTTTCACTCTGGTCCCATATCAAGATGGTGTCTGATTTTCATTATGTTTCCTCTTAATAACTGTGAGAGCCTCAAGAGGTCTGGGCTGAACCAAGGGAAACAATATTCGTGACACACACACATAAGTTGTTGTCGTGGGTACACTCATTTGCACAATGTTGAGAGTACACACTTATATGCATGCTGCATTATGTCTAGCCTGATCAAAAATGAATGGAGCAGAAATGTCCTAGGAAGTCAAAAAGATGCCAGTGAAATTGAAAATCAATTCCTCTGTTAAATTGAAGCACCCTCCCTCCCCCCCTGTCCACATCCAATTTCTAGATTTGTCAAATATTCGCACTTGAACAGCTTTACCGGTCCCTTTGGGCCCCTGTCGGCAAGCTGTGGCCGAGCAGTTTGTTCCAGTGCATTCTGGGTGAGGAGAAAATGGAGGCGGCTTTTGGTCAGGAAACAACAGCCTGAAGTAATACGGAGGGAGAAGAAGAAAACTGCAGCTGGCAGCAGAGCGGAAATGCGGAGTCCACAGAAAACAGTGTGCCAACAAAATGAAATAACTCATGCTGAGGAAAAAACACCACAATAGAGTGGTTGGAATTAGTTTGAACACGGAGGAGGAATCTGTTCTCCTCTTCCTCTCGGTGTCTTGCCAGCTTGTGTTGTGGGATAAATTGTTTGATTCGAAGAAATAGTGAAAACATGAATCTGAATTTCAATCGAGGCATCAGAAATAGGATGTG
Source organism: Pseudopleuronectes americanus (assembly GCA_038501795.1). NCBI lineage: Eukaryota > Metazoa > Chordata > Actinopteri > Pleuronectiformes > Pleuronectidae > Pseudopleuronectes > Pseudopleuronectes americanus. The sequence continues at coordinate 16,436,753 of CM076730.1, forward strand.
CACGCTCATGACAGCCTGGAAACCGCTGTGTCCGTGTCGCTGAGCTATCCCCACTACTTACAGTAAATGGCCTGTCAGCTATAATGGGTGTCAACGCGATGTCAACTCGCTTATGGCAGGAAGTGATTAGGAAAAGATGTAGAGCGTCATAAAGCCGAGACGCCCCAGAGGTTCACACACAGATGTCTTATTAGAACAATAAACAACGACCACAATATTGCTTCATGAGGAAAAGGGGCTCAAAAAGAGGCAAGACAGCAACACGACAGAGGATCTGTTGTCTCTGACTTACACTGATACAGAAATAAAACTGTGTAAATGTTATCGGAGGAAGAAAGATATCTAAAAACATTTATACATTATATATAAATGATGTTAGATCCATACTAAGACGGGCGGTTTGCAGATATACGATTCAATTATTAGGTGCAACACTGAATTAGATTCTATCTGCAGCACTAGTTGGCAATGGGGGGGGGTTGGGGTGGGGGGGTCAGGGTGATAAGGGTTGATGAGGTGTTTGTGAGAGAGAGAGGGTGATAGAACGAGAGAAAGAGAGCAGCAGCATCGCACCGAGCACTGGTGCAAAAAGGATTTTAAATCTTTTATGTTATAATGAGAAGTGTCAATACATCCTCGGATGATTATGAAACGGTGACGGGACAAATTAGACTGAGGCGGGCCACCAGAGTCTAAGTGATGAATGTAATGAAACTATATAGACCTACTTACAGGAGTGGAACTGAGACTCGGAGGCGTATTTAAAAGTTCAAACAAAAGGCCGTTTATTCGAGAGTTTGTGATGTGCATCTTAATCGGTGGAGCGCGGCAATTGCAAAATACAGGAAGCTGAGCCCAGGCGGGCAATGGAGTGAAGCAGGCGCTGGTCCGATACTTCAATCAACCCAGCAGAGAGGTGACGTGATGAGGTTGGAAGGCAAACCACAGATCACCACTATGGACCTGGAGCACATGGAAAAAACAAAGGATTAGACAGAGCGGCACAAAACAAGAGGAAGATAGTGAGAACCGACAGAGCTGATCGTAGTGTTTCTACGATCTGGTGAAGTGTGGAGAGAAGGATGAGGATTTAAATAGTGCAGGCGAGGGGCTGAATTGATGAGAAGATGGAAAGGAACATGAGATACCACTGAACTGTGACACCAATACAACAGAAGTCCCTGTATTTATCCATGCATCCATACCGCTCATCCTATGAGGGGGAGGGGGGGGGGAGCCGACATCTCGCTCTGTCACATCCCATTGGTGTTTCTGCTTCTAGATTCAGATCAGGGGACCATGGAGGCCTCGGAAGTTCACTGGAAAATCACTGGGATGTCCCCTAAAACCAGATTGAGAGTCGACTTCTGCTTTGTGTTCATATCACGCTGGAAGGGGCCATTAGAAGGAGGTAAATTGGGGCCATAAAGAGACGCACATGGGCAGCAGCAACACTCAGATAATCCGCGGCATTCAAACCACGATTGATTGGTATTGAGTGGCCTAAAGTGTGCCAGAGAAATCATTCCCCACATCATTACACCACCAGCAGCAGCAGTGGCAGCCTGGACTGTTGACACCCGGCTCGTTGGGTCCACGGATTCATGCTGTTGGTGCCAGATTCTGACCCGACCATCTGCAGCCTCAGCACAAATCCACGTTCATCCGACCAGGCTAGGTTTTTTCTGCCCACTGCGGCGAAACTCTGCGTGGTCGTCTGTTCCATCCCATCTGCCTCAAAGTTTGACTTGTTGTGCCTTCTCCATTTCTTTTCTGAACACAACACATGAGACGTGTGGTGGCATGAGTTGCCGTCGTCTCTCTGGCGAGCTTCAACCCGTCTCTCATCAACGAGACAGAAGAGCCACTCACAGGATGTGTGATGTTGTGTTTCTTTTTGTTTTTGTCACCATTCTGACTTAACATGTTGTCGCTGTTGTGCATGGAAATCCCAGGAGATCGGCAGATTCCTAAATACCCACAACAGCCTGTCTGGCACCAACGATCATCCCATGGTCTCCCTCACTGACATCACGTGTTTCACCCCATTCGAATTTCATGCTTCGCTCTGCTGCCACATGATTGGTCCAATAGATAATTGCGTGAATAAGGAGGTTTTCCTAATTCTTCCCTCCCTTTTGATTGTGAATACGTTGGGAGAAAACATTAGAGACATCTCAGATTATAATGTTCCTGACAATCATTGCACCCTTGTATTGCCCTGTAATTCACATTTGGAAAAATCTATTATATGATGATATTATGTTTTGAAAATTTGGCATTAAATCATTTTTTAAGCCTTTGTTGATTTAGAAGTTGAGCTCTTTATGGCCTTGTGTACACTACTGCGGATATTTTGTCGAACGGATATTTTTCCCCTTTGTCTAGACAATCTTGGTTTTTCAAAATATCTCTAACGAGAACGACTGAAAAGCTCAAACTAGCCTGTAGGTGGCGTTAAAGTCGACATCAAGGATCCGTCGAACACTAGAGAGGAAGATCGTGAGCCTGCTAAGTGACTTCAATCTCAGTTCAGTTGGTGTACAGCCACCATTGTTGTTGTTGCTTCTGGTGCATGTGGATAAGCAGCGGGAAAGGTACATTTTTCCAAATATCCATGTTTGTGTGGACAGGGTCATTGGACAGGGTTTTTGAAACTCTTCTATTGTCAATATCACAGCTGATAGCTTTCAGTTGAAGTAAAAATATCAAAAACAGCTGGAAAAGAGAGCTGCTACGAATCGTGTTAAACCTCATGACAGAATATTGTAATGTTAAATCTAGAATCTTTTATAAGATTTGGCCGACATAAGTGATGTTTCGCTCCCCTCACCCCCCATGATGCTGCTCCAACCTACTGAACCCAGTGTTATTTAAAAGAAAAAAAAGGGGCAGAAGCTGATATTTGAGGCCCGATGGATTTGTGACAATAGATTTCTTTGTTACCTGCACAGGGGATTACGCTCTCAAATCTCAGGTATTAGCGGGTTTACCAGAGGGATTACACATTGTACTTGATTCACGGTCACTCTGAACTGATAATGCACCAGTATGGAAGCAAGTGTGAATGAAAAAAAAATTATGAAAGGAAAAGAAGAGTTTCCATGAACAGGAAAATGAGCAGCAGATGCTTTCAATATCTTGGAGATTCTCTTGTGCTGTCAAGAATGACTGGTTTTGACCTATAGGAATATGTCACTGCGGCAAATCTGTACCAGTGGTTCGCTGTTCTTGTTGCGTGCTGCAGATACTGATGAATTCTTCCAACTGGGAAGTCCTTTTCTCTGATGTGAGAAATGAAGCTCCGCACCGGGACCCAGTCTCATTAACATAAACGTGTAATCTTGTCATGTGGGGCCTCTCACATCTTACACACTGTGCCAATAGGACTTAACTGGGCTACACCAGTCAGATTCTCATGAAACTATAACAGTCATGATAATTCAGAAAGCTCATTACCCAGAGTAAATAGTCTGACTCTTTGCAGCTGAACTGAGGCTGTTATTGTGAGAGTATATCAGGAGCTGTAACATGCACAGATTACAATGAATGAATGGAAGTTTTTCTTTTTGTGTCTAAAGGAAAAGCAAAGCTCACAATGAAAAACGTCACATTAGCCAATTACCAAAACCCCAAAGATAAATAGCAATTTTCAATCAGATGTTTTTAATTTTACAGTTGGTCATATATTCGTTGGTAGTTGTTCTGCTTCAATTTAAATGTTTCTTTCGTTGAGATAACGTTTCATCAAATGTTGCCGAAGCCGTTAATCAAAACATAACGTTCATTGGCTGAAGGTTGTGTTTTGTTTTGTCTTTGAAATAAATTACTTTATAAATTGATAAACTGATTATTTTAATACTATGTTATGAGCTTCACATCTTTGAAAAATACTCAGTCGGCCACGGTCAGGTCAATAACCATCGGCTGCGGATATATTAATTCAGATGGGTGCATGTAGTTGTATGTGTGAGTGTGTGCCAGCACCAATATCAGCAAAATAGGAGAATACAAAATGTTTTTTTTATATTTGAAATATTTTGGCTTTTAATCAGACACAAACGTGAAGCTGAAGGACCCAAGTCAAGTAATGTGTCCCACGTTGTCACACAGTGCAAAGAGGAACTCACTGACCCAACTGTCGGGCTTCAGCTGAGACATTAGCTGGAGCTCTGATGATTGAACTCTCTGAGGGACTTGAGGCTATTTGTACCTGAACTAATGGAGCAGTTGAACCATTAGTGATCAAAGTCATTCCCTGAAGAGAGACATCCTTACGACTGTCTGTTAGCACCCGGCGCTGCGGGTACAAAGGCTCTCGGCACCGGACACCATATCACTGCCTCTCTATCCCCCTCATATCACTGCCTCTCTATCCCCCTCCACGGCTTCATCAGTGTCACGAAAGTTGGAATGAAATAAGAAAAATATTCAGACAGAATTCAACTGTGATCATACAACAGAAAGGTTGTATGCTCCGCTTTGTGCTCGCTGACGTCTCTGCAGCTCGACAAGGACGTAAAAAGAGATATGCAGCACACTGTACGTTATTGAATTCATAATGTGCTGCTTGGGAAGACTCCATTTATCTTTAGCCAAAGTGTTGAACCCGGGCCATGCACCGGCTGAAAAATAGATGCAACTCACTGCTGCGGTCAGCTCCCTGGAGGTCAATACACAATACATCAGCTCATACTGCATGCAGAGATAAACACACAGCAGCACTACACACACTTCATTTCTACATTTAGCCCAAACTACTACATTTTCATGCCTCTGTACTAGAGATCGCTAGTGGCTGTAGACCTCCTGTTTAGGGCTTGTCTGTCCTTATATCCCATTCTTGTGAACACAACATCTCAAGAATGCCACATGGGAATTAGATGCAAGGAAGCACTGATTCATATTTGTTGCTCGAGCTGTTATATAAGCTCTTCTCAGTCTATATGTAAACAATCCTTCTTGTGTCTTTACCTACAGCTGGGTGAGGAAACTTTCAACCGTGCCAAGCTGTTGAATGTGGGCTACACGGAGACCCTGAAGGAGGCAGAGTACGACTGCTTCATCTTCAGCGACGTAGACCTGATCCCGATGGACGACCGCAACCTCTACCACTGCTACGACCAGCCGAGGCACTTCGCCATCGCCATGGACAAGTTTGGCTTCAGGTGAGGTGACAGCGTTCGACTCGGCTTGCTCCTTATTAAGATTGGCAACCGACATATTAAAGCAGCACAGTACAACTTGTTCTACCTTGAAACAGCAGCTTTAAAAGGATTTTTTATAATACACTGACTGGGACTAGGGAGAATGGTGCTGTTTACATTTCCAAGCTTAAAGGATGTGCTTACTGATTGGCTCTCCACCTCCCTGCCTGTTCAAATCATTACTGTAGATCCCTTTCACACTTTACCACACTTAGTTTGTCAAATGGAAATGTATCAAATTTAAATATGCAGCTGGCTTCCAAACTAAACATTTAAGAAACGGCCCCCAGTCTTTGTTGTGACAGGCAGTTGACAGAGTGGTCTTTAATTTGACTAAACCGTATTATACTTTGAAATCCTTGTCTGTGGCGTAAATTGGCATGAAAATGCATCACAGTCCACCGCTGCCAATTCTGATTTGGTCATATTTCTGTAGTCCTAACAAGAGCAGATGACACAAAGCGTGACTAACGAGTTCGGACTACAGAGGTGAAAAAGACCCTTATTAACTTTGAAGTGAAGTGTGTGTGTAGCTGTGACAATTTGTCACAGCTTAGTTCGCAATGTGCATGTTTTGTAGTTAAATTAATCGATGAGAAAAGAGAGAACAAAAGTCTATTCATTGATTTGTCTCTCAATTAATAGGAAAATAATCACTTATTCTAACCATAATGTGATATTCTGTCCTTTCATAGCAAAAATACATAACATCAAATATTCGATAACTAATTTCATGAATTATTAAATCAATCAATCAATTTAGAATATCTTTTACGTTAAGTTTACTTTGATTCAGTGCTGCAAAACATCAAACATTAAAACCTGTTAAGGCGTAGTCCACTTTTCAGGCCTTGCACATCACAAGGTCTTCAGTACATGATGGCCTTTAAGGCACGTTGCAGTTTACTGTGTCCAACTGTTGAAGTTGTGGCGTTTGCATAATGACACCACACGTGCCCTAAATTTTCCTAAAAGCTGTGGAAGTATTGTTTAACGGCCCAAAGATGAATGAAGAAAACCAGATAAAAGTAGAAGCTTGACGGTTTGAGTGGGTGAAAGGTCACAACACAGACTGTGGTTAATTTGCTGATGTAAGAAACTGATAATTGCAAAGCAGATTAACGTGAGTCAGGTAAAATCATAAAAGCTATGCAGGGATTAGTCACATAAAGTGATTGGCGTGACCCCCGCAGCGAACTCTTCTTCTTCTTCTTCATTTTCTGCTTCATCTGCTTCTTTCTTCTTTCCCAAACAGCCCTTATTGTTCAATTTGTCCATAAACACACACACAAACACACACACACACACACACACACACACACACACACTTACACATTCATATACATAAAGACACACGTCACCATATTGTTGCTGGGAAAAGTTGTGCAGAAACATATGGTCCCATTAATTTCCTCTTGTCAGGAAGCTGCCATACATTTGACAACATATTGTACATAACCAACACACACACACACACACACACGTATCCATTCATCCTCCTCAGGTTAGTCTCCAGTTGGCTCACTAACTCTCCCAGCTGATGTCTCTCCCGCTCCACTAGTCTCACAACTGTTCAGGGAAAAATACAAAATCTAAATATTATAATGTAAATATTATACGGTTGATACTTTCCCAAAGAGGACCCTGACCCTCTCCCATTATTTGATTATTCTTTATCACCATCTCTCTTCCCTAATGTTCATTTCAGTGTTCCTTCCTTTCTGTATTTCTATTCCTCTTCTCCTCCTCTGTTTTTATATCTCGTTCTCTCTTATTACGAGTTCATTCTCCTCTCAAATCTCTTGTCTGATTTGTTTTCTCAACTTACTCATCAAGGGGCACTTAAATACTTAAACTTAAATACTTAATTTAAACGTGAGTCATTAAAGACTGCAGAGGAAAAGTTTTACTGGTTTCATTTATAATGATTGATGAAGTTAGGATGAACTCATTTGATGTGTTGAGACTAATGTGGCTCCATAAGAACACAAACTGGATGGAGACTGTGTTTGACTGTTGTCTGCTATGGTCCATGTTTATGTTTACCTGGTCATTTCATGTGTCATAAGTGGATATTTTATGGTTATTGATTATACACTTAATGTAAAACTGCACCCAGAAGAAACATTAAGAGAAGAACTGGTCGCCTAAAACATTTAAAGAGGTTTTCTAGTTTGGGTTTTCACTCTAAGGCCGTTTCAGATACAACATGACAAAGGCAAAGCAAGCACAGTCACGTGTGTCCAATAGAGACAAAGCTTCCAGCCTGCCAGATACCGCACAATGGAAGTAAAGCTGATATGGTGTGTGTCTGTAGGCTCTGAATGTTATTACACAAGTTAACTTTGAATATTGAGACCTCAGGGGGAATGGGAACAGTTTGAACCTGCTTGTCGTAGGTGGAGGGAAAATGAACAAACAAAAACATAGAACCTCTCATGGTATTTAATCAATTGCGATCAAAAGTAGAATGAATTAACGAGAGAAACCACTGTTCCTTTAATCAATTATAATAAAAAAACGAATAATATATGATAATTTGTCCTCAACTGCTCCCTTATAACACCTCTCCCTCCATCCCTCCATCGCTTATCCATCCCATCCCATCCCTCCTTCCTTCCCCCCCCCCTGCAGGCTGCCGTACGCAGGCTACTTCGGAGGAGTTTCAGGCCTCAGTAAAAAACAGTTCCTGAAGATCAACGGCTTCCCCAACGAGTACTGGGGCTGGGGAGGGGAGGACGACGACATTTACAACAGGTAAGAGTCGAAAAATGAGTTGACTGATATAACTTCATTAGGCATTCAAGTTTGAAGAACCAAAAAACTATACTGGATACTTGTCAAGAGCAGCATTTCCCAGTGAATGATTTAGTATAATTGTTCAGAGAAGGAGAATGACTCGCATATAAATTAACCATTTGAAGCGTTTGAGTCGGCTTTGAATGACTCGCTCGACTTCTCTATAATGATGTTACTGTGGACGTGTGCCAGCTTCAGACCTGGGAGAACATTGCCTGCATGACAGGAAGAGGGAAATATGACTTCAGACCGTTAAATGTATTTCAGGGCCATTACTTTACTTTATCGTTTCTTCTCCGATGTTTGTCTGAATTGAAGATTGTTTAATTTTCTGGTGGACTAATCCTCCGACTATTAAACAAATGACTGCAACAATGCACAGTCATTCATCTGTGCCATGGAAAAGCATGTAAATACTGGAGCTATAGATTGTATATGAAAATGGACAGAGACTCCAGGTCTGGAGAGTGAAGCCGACGCAGAAGGGCCGGAAACTTGCATTCTCTTGAATGACCACCAGAGGCCCACTCCATTGGTTGGAAAAATAAGTACGTTTCTATGGAAGTTTGTGTGGAAATGACATTTTCCAAATGAGTTTCAAGAATCTTCTTTCATACAGCATGAGGTTCATTTTGTTCGATATGGTCACTTCTGTCAAATATGGTTACTTCAGGTTTCAAAATACAAGGATGATGATGGAAAAAAGGCTTCAAGAGGATTTTTCTCAGGTCCATTTATATTCATTGATATTCGCTGATGATAACAACTTTCAGAATTGCTTAAAGATTTTCACGATTGAGGAAATTAGTTTTGAAAGTAAATTTATTTCATTCACATGAACAGAATAATTATTATTCAGAGACTGAGGCCTGACTGGATCAATTATGAGTGCACACACTCAGCTACACACACTCAGGCAGGACAACTCTGTGCAGACAAAATGCGACCTCCATCTTTGTATTCTATCTCTCTTCTTCACTATCAGTTATTCTCTCTGTGTGTTTGTGTGTGTGTGTCCTGCTGTCACTTTCACACTGTGAAGCTCATCTTCCTCCTCTCAGTGTAATAGCATTATAAGAAAAGTTAAACTGTACAACACGGGGGAAAAAAATAACATTTGAAAATTGCTGCTTTTGAGAATGGACTGTCAACACAATATTCAGGAGGGATAACACTTGTTTGGCAGCATCGGGCAAAATGTGATCGAAAAGATCTGTGTGTAACAGTCGTGGTCCGTGTGTGTGCGTGCGTGCGTGCGTGCGTGCGTGCGTGCGTGTGTGTGTGTGTGTGTGAGCAATTACGTGCCTAAGGATGACAGATAAAGTTAAACCTCAAACTTTTCACTGGGTGATGGCTGCGCTCAGCCATTAGATGCTGTAAGTTTCCCTCACGATACTTCCTCCTCTCCAACTGCCATGAAATGTGAAGTGACATGCAAGAGCATCATTAAAATCCCTGTATTAAAAAAATATATATCAAATTTATCGTAACTTTCCAAATTCCTCCTGAGACAGAAACTGTAGATCTCAAAGGAGACGCTTTTATAAATAATCTTCTTTTTTGTATTTACTTTCCTTTGTAGTATTTTAAACTTCAAGACAGTGTACTACAGATGGCAAATTATATTAATCTTTCCGACTTTTCATTTTGTCTGCTGTCGGTTGCTTTGATAACATCAGTGAGGGAACCGGTGGAGTGGAGGTTTAAAACGTCACGTAATCTGATCAGTTGAATGCGTCACCTTCAAAACTTTAATTGCAATAAATATCTCCGTGCTCATACAATTAAAAGATTAGCAATGATGACATTCTGCAAATGGAATACACTTTGATATATTTCTCTGTATGCGTTTGAATTATTAATGCATTAGCTGTGGCACGATCAAACAACATGTTTACAACATTATCATTATTAATTTAACAACTCTCTAATGGATGTTTCTGATTCCCAGACGATGAATTCTAACGACTCGGGTGATGTCATGATGTTTCATCTAGTTCCACCATTAGAGTTGATATTTGAGGTTGTAAGTAAATTGTCTCAGCAACTCTTAGATGGTATCACCAAAAAAATTGATGGAGATTCATTTCCCCTTCAGGATCGATTGTGAGGTTTTATCTCTTTTCCTCCTCTATAGAACATCATCTGGTTCAGTAATTTGCTTTATGGGCAAACACCCGACGACGTTTCCTTTTAGTTTTGTGCTCCTTGCAAGGAGGCCTCAAACTTGTGTGATCTGTAGTGAGCAGAGGGGAGCGCGGAGTCTCCAGCTGAGTGAGCTTACAGGCGAGTCAGCTTCTTGTCTCAGGATCCTGTGAAATGACCAGAAGAGAAGAGAACAGGAGCCGAGAGATAAAAGAGCAGTGGTTGAGATCATAGTGTTTTGCGCTCTGTTGTTAAAAGGCTCACAGGGTCACAGGTTTGAACCCTGCGAGCAGCCTGGTGTCCAGAAGTCTCCCTGAACCTTACGTTGAACCGCCCCGATCTGATTACTTTTCTGATAACCTCTCGAAAAAAAGAAGCATCAACTAAATGACTGAGTCGCTCTTTCTTACTCTACCAAAGCACCCAATCCCTGCAACCTTCCATGCCTCTGCGTGCTTCCCTCTCTTGCTCCCCTCCAGCCATTTCCCTTTTTCTGCTGGTTTTGATGCCACAGACCATGACATGGCCACTGCCTGAAATGGGTCCTGCTAGCTTACTGCCCGCCCGAGGGAACGAGCTGTTCCCGCTGCCCCAGCCTGCGGTGGGGAGAGGACACATTCCACTTAGATGACTCCCACTGCCACTTACCCATGACCCATTCCCCCGTCTGAATCTAAAACGATATTAAAGAGAGAATAGAGGAGAGGGGAAGGCTTTTCTTTCCTCGCTCTATTCTCACCTCCCTGAACACGCAGTAGCCTTGGGTAGAGGCTGCACCTCCCCCCAGGGCTTCCCCCGCCGACTGGCCTTCAATGCACACTCCCGTCTGTCCTCGCCCTCCTCCCACTAAACCTCCCAGCAGTGGCTTTCAACATAAGCCTGAGCCAGTATCATGCACACATGCAGCCACAAGGACGGCACATGTTCCCATGACGCCTCGACAGTGATGTACGAGTCAGGATATTTTCTGTATTAACACTACCAAGCCTTTGACCAACACTTTTTTAGATCTATTTGCCCGAAGCCCAGAGTTGCTTGTTATTGTATTAATAAACTAATGTATATAGATTCATTCATTCTATTTTTGTCCCCCAGACTCCAGCTAAGTCTAGAACATCCAGTTCATCCTAAGAGACGATATATGATAACTCCACGTCTGCTAGCTGGACAGCTGCAGCTACACAATGTCACAACACTTTATATTCATTCTTCCTCGACATCTTTGACCTACATAATGTGTTGCGTAATAGGAAGTTAAAGGCTTTACATGCCAGATGAAGGAATTATAACAGATTATAACAATGAAAGTTGAGCAGAGACTCAGAAGGTGACCTTTTGAAGTGTCAGCGCTTATCAGTTAAACGTTCTATATGGAAAAACAGAAATGTAAAATTTGAAAACTATTTAATTTTCTAGTTTTCATATAGAAATCGTATATCATAAGATTTGCATGGTCCCACAAGCCCCTTACATTGTTTTCCAACGATATTTTAGTATTGATTATGCAGGTTGATGTCTCTTCTTCTTCTTCGTCTTCTTCTTCTTCTGCTTCTTCTTCTTCCTCTACTTTCGGTTTATTGACGGTTGGCAACTAACATGAAGGTGCATTACCACCGTACTGCTGCTCTTCTCTCTCCCTTCTTATTTTATTGATGGTTTAACTCTTTAAATTACCCTCTTAGCTTCTCTTTATTCAAAACTCGAACACAATACGCTTCTTGGCTTGCAGCTGCAGAGTTGTACTCACACATTCTTCATTTCGCTCATAACACCCATGGAGTACCAAGCTGCCTTGTCCTTTCTCGGAAATATTCTTGCAGCTAATGTTCCAGAAATCATGAGGAGAATTTTGCAGAAAATTGGCTTGAATTACAGCGACCATAAAACACAGCATATTTGTGCAAGAGACCATAAGTTTAGGCCTTAAATTTATATTCCATACCAAAATTCGTTCCCTCTGGGTCTCTGTACTTTTCTAATCTATTTATTTTATTAGCTTCTCAGGCTGATTTAGAGTTAGTAGCTTATCAATCTTACATCCCTGCTCAGATCTCGGACAAATAACTTCCTTTAATTTATTTAGATCGGCGACTACATTATTAAATATCCTTACTTGGAAAGTGTGCAATCTTAGATTTTGTTTCAAAAAGGACAACAAGCAGAAGGTTTCAAATCTGTCCTGTTTCTCCTATTCACTCCCACATGCAGCACTTTCCATTACTTTCTCTCTGCTGTGCGTCCTTCAACCCACACCACCTCCTCTTCCTCCTCCTCCTCCTCTCATCTCATTTGTGGAGGAAGAGGGAACCGAGGCAGGACGTCAGACTTAACTCCCAATTCTCCCTCACTCCATTGCTCTAATGCAATTAACTCCACTGGTGGGAACAAGAGAGGAGAGGAGAGCCTGAGAAATTCCTGATTAATTCAATCAAGTAGATTCTCGTTTTGTGTGTGGGTGTGTGTGGGTGTGTGTGTGTGTGTGGGTGTTTGTCTGGACCACTTACCCAGAAGACACACAAATGCATGCAAACACATTCAGTCCTTCTTTGCCTTAGGCTGCAAATAAAACTTTTCATGGTGGATCATATAATCAGGCAGAGATTTCTCCAAGGAGAGAGAAGCACTGGACTTTACTTCACAAGATTAGGAGCTTTTCAAACGGACAAGGTGCTGCTGTTAGTGACGCCTTTTATACTATTGAATGTATTCACTCTACACTGCCCCTATATGGAGCCTTTACTAACCAGGGTAACAGCTAGGACATGATAGAAATGTCTTATTCAAAATGTTTACTGTTTTAATTTCAGTACACAGAGCTTTTCTGTGACCACCGGAGAATATAAGGCAAATTATGTTTGATGCTTCTAATGGGAGGAACGATGGAATTACACTTTTTTATGTGAACCCTTTTGTGTAGAAAAAGATGTCTGTATTTACACAAACCTCAACTCCGACTCAGGGATAAAGTGAACACATTGAGGTGGTTAAAGGTCACCCTGACCTCACAAAACATGTGTAGCCATAACTCAAGCATTCATGTAGTAATTATCACAACATATTATTCCTGCAGCATAGGTCACAGGTCCCACCTCCTCCATGTTAGTGGATAGGACAGTGACCAAAATAAAAGGTGCATATCAAATTAATTTAGTCAAAGATGGTGTCTCTCATTGTATGTAGATCTTCTCACTAATGGAGGTTTGGTTTTAATAAGTTTTATAGCTATAGATATTTCCGCTCCGTTGTGGGACAGTGGGAGGAAGTGGAGAAGCTTCTTTATGTGCAGTCTGGACAGACATGGGTGTAAGCTGTAACTCCACTGGTTAGAGGAGGCAGACAACCTCACTTTAGAGGCTGTTGCTTTACTCTTACTGTGGCACAAATGTTCTTATTTAATACTGATCCAGTCTTTGAAAAAACAGTCTCCTCCGTTTTATTTTCTCCATCTCTTGTCTTTTCCACCTGTCTCCCCAAAAAAGTGCACAGAGACCCCCCCCGACTGCGGGGAGTTTGACAGCCGCCACCCACCCGCTGTGCTTCTGTGGAGGTGGCTGTGGAATGGTTGGCCTCAGGATAGTGCTCATCACACAGGAGACACTGAAGAATCCCATCCTGCTTCTTCACTGTGTCCTCAGCACTGTTGCATAATAATCACACTATGCTGTCACGCCATGTTACTGCCTACTGCTGTCACAGCAGGGAGAAATAATCACTCCACCGATGTGGTGTGGTGTTGGAGTGTGTGTGCTTGTGTGTCTGCGTGTGTGTGTGTGTGCACGCTTCTGCTACAGTTGAAGTTTTGTTTTGGTCAAGGGCAGAAATCTCTGCTGTCGACAAGGAGGAGGAGAAGATAGTTGATTAGTTTCTACCATAGACTGTATATATGGTTTCTACACAGCACATTACAACACACACATGCATCCACACCCACACACACACAACCCTTGAAGGTCACAGCTGAAGTGGTCGTTTATTTCACACATTATTTTGCATTGACTTCATACATTACCTCTGAAAGCACACAACACCTACTTCACAATCGTGAGTGTGTTTGTGTGTGTGTGTCACTTTTATTACCAAGTGTCTCAGACCAGCATTTATATCGACAGAGGAGCCCCACGCTCTGTATGAGACTCACAGAGGTTTCTGAACGCTGCTGGAGAAGATAAGAGATATAGGATTGAAACAAAAGTTACAGATTTCAAAGAGGCACTGGTAATATTTATCCTCAGGCAAAACACACTCTGACAAAGCAACCTGTGTTCGAGAAGCCCCAAACAAACGGCCTCTATTTTTCTCGGAGGATTATTTTTATTTTGCTGTTGCCCACGTTGGACAAACAGAGAGGATGCTACAGTATCTCACAGTCCAGTTAACTATCATCGCACAAGAACTGAGCACAATGAGTTCTACTGCTTCTAATTATGCCAAAACACAAGCAGATTAATTTGTTTTGTCCATTCAGCATCTACACAGCAACACTATCGCTCCTTTAGAGTCGTGTTTCTGTCCGTGTGATGAATTTCTGTCTAATTTCTTCTTTTTATTTCTGTTTGTTTGCTGCTACTTATGAAAAGTTTGATTAGAGGCTGAACCATTTAAGTTTTCGACCCAAAAACCCCAAACAATGACTCTGGAGAGTTGAAGGCAGCTGCAAACTTCCAGTGCCTGTGCGCGGCCTCACTTTTCAGAAGCTTCCACGCATCATGAGTCGTGTCCTCCGTAGATCTGTAATTTTCTTCAAACGTCTGGACACTTTCAAATTAACATTTCCTGAGAGTGATGTATTAGATTTAGACGCACAACCGCACATTTCCAATTAAGAAAAATCCCTCACAGACCCAAGTTGAGATATATTATCGCAGTCTGTTACAGAGTCTCTCCGAATCACTGCCACCAACAAAATGATTTGATGTGGATGTTTGGCTCTAATGTAATATCTGCTCTATGTGACGCTGAGAACTTTATTTATACTTTGAGTCATAGAGATCTTATCATCAGATCTGCAGTTTTCTTTTAGTTCTTTCTCTCTCTCTTTTATAACCACAGTTTTAACTGTTGATAAAGACACTTTCAGACAAGTGGTTTTATCACATATTATCCAAAGCTGTAAAACTTCAGGCATTGTTGCAATGCACCAGTCGTTTCAAATCTTTTTGGCTTGTGACCTCAGTGTCTTCTTGGGTCACCATGTCAAGATTTCAGATGGTTTCATTTCCACTCGAATCTCCCCAGACGGTTTTATTTAAATAATCTCAAACTCTACAATATTTAACAAAAGGCTAAAAGATTAAAAATATGTCTGTGAAATGATTCCAAAATGTGTGTTACAGAATCATCTCATGACCCTGCAGCTTCATCTTGTGACCTTTTGACTATAATAACAAAATAGTGTATTTATACATTAATGCATCAGTATTGATTATGCAGTCTTTTCTGCAAGTACTTTCACTTTAAACGCTAACTAAATTGACCTGATAATAGGTTTGTACTCTTTCTTATATGCAGGAGTTATATACACTTTTATTTGAGTATTAAGTATTAAGAATTTTAGGATCCAAGTACTTCTGGCGGATGAAGAGCAATCAAGTTATATTTCTATCTCACTCTGGGCACAAAGAAGATAATTTTTAAGATGCTGAACTGCATAAAACGTAATGTATAACTAAGCTCACTGAAAAGCTAAGGAAGTGAAGTCTTGCTCACTCTCACATTATTTGCACCATAATAAATCTGTAAATTATGCAAATGCATGCATGCTCACATGTGCATGCACACACACACACACACACACACACACACACACACACACACACACACACACAAAGGCAGTCATCTATGCACGTGCGCTAAGTCAGCAAAGAGAAGGAGAGAGAGATTTGTTATTTAGTTTCTCAGTGAATTTATTTACGGGACGGTTGTTTTTATTGGAGTTTGAGTTTTGCATCTCTCGCTGGTTACTGTGCTTTTGAGAGGACAGCAGGAGAAGGACGGGGAAATAAGCAAAGCCGTGAAGAGAAAAGCTCGTAGCAGGAGGGAAGAGGTGGAAAGAACAGAGGAGAGGATGCAGGGAATGAATACAGGAAGAGCTGGACTGAGAAGGAGGGGAGGCGTTGATAAAGGAAAGTACAGTGCAGCAATAAACCACACAGCCTAGTTTAACATAAACACTAGCGGCAGGAAGAAACAGCTGGCGTATGGTGGCTCTGTCCAAAGTTCAAAAGTATTTACACCCTCGCCTCTAAAACTCATTAATTACTCTTCGCATCCCTCCATCCATTATCTATACCACTTATCCTTTGAGGGTGGCAGGGGAGCTGGAACCAATCCCAGCTAACGATGGGTGAGAGGTGGGGTACAACCGAGTCGCCAGCTCAATGCAGCACCGACACACAGAGATAAACAACCAGCTCACATTAACCCTCACAGGCGAATTGAGTGTCCAGCTCTGCTAAGCTGCATGTCTTTGGACTGTGAGTGAACCCGGAGGAAACAGACACAGGAAGAACATGTGAACTCCACAGAATGACTCTGTCCAGCTCACGTGTTCGAACACAGAATCTTCTAACCAGTGCACCACCTTGCATGTCACAATCAAAATTGTGTTCCATGTGTTTCTGGCAATGGAGTTAGCTGTTTCCCTCTCTTTCAACTATTAACACTCAGATAAACATAGCATTCCTGACTCTAGCTTCATATTTCAATCTTCTCGTGCAAACTTCTTGCACAAAAACAAACAATTTCCCCAATGTTCCTTTAAATATCGAAAGAAATTAGTCATTCTTCAACAAAATAAAACATGAAAATCATATTTTTTTTGTATAGACGATTGTTAGCCATCTATCTGAACCTTTGGTTTACTGTACAAACCTGTGGCTTCAGCCTCAGAAACCCATTGATACAAAAGAGAGATGAAACAGAATTAGGAGGGTGAAGGGGGGGAAACAATTAAACAAGGGGGTAGAAAAGGAAGCAAGGAAACAAGAAATGTAAGATGTGAGAAGAAGGGAGGATGGAGAATAAGGCAGAACAGGGGTCGGGCGTTCCGATGCAAGAGCAGGCATTTGAACGGTAGAGAAGACGAAGAGTTGCTGAGGAGCAATATCAGGCCTGAATGCTTCCTGAGACTGAGTCTGCATCGGAGCGTCGCGGGCGGCGGATGAGAATTGCTCATTCCGTACACACACACAATCCTCGATATGATTGCAGGTATGAATATCAATGTCTCCGTCAACCCCTTTGTTTAAACCAGGCTTTGTGTGGAACAGATCTGTTGTTTGTGTTAGCCCCGTTCTCCATTTGTTGTTGCATTAGATACAAATCGCTGTGCAGGTTTTCAAGTTGTATTGCATCTCGGCGGTAATGCAACACAACCATTCTGTGTCTCAAAGTCTCACAGTTTGTTTTAACTGAAACTGGCTGTGAATCCACGGCTTCTGTCCCAGCTGTTGTCCGTGATGTTCACCGCTCCTGTTCTTTCTTTTTAGGCTTTACAGTAAAAGCTGTCGCTGTCAGTTTTGTTTGTTTGTGGTTTGCAATATGGCTGCAATTTCCTCGAGGGGCTCAGTTGCTCTGGACTATTTCTGGAACTTTTCCTGCAAGCCTTTCAGTAAAATGTCTGTAAAATGTCAGAGTGAGCCCACGTGAGATTACAGCAGGAGTTATTCTAGAAAATGTACAGCAAGCGAGTGGTGGTGTTGATGTAGTTTCAAACACACGACAGACAAGAAACTAGAAGAATACAAATATCCCCCAATGAAAAGAAGGAGCCATACACTACAAATAGACGATGCCAATGAAGATGTCCACTTGGAAAGACAATGAGATTCGAGGGCTTTAGCGGTAAGACCCAGTTTTCTGGACATTTTCCAGAGTTCATATCAGAAAATGGCTCAGGAAAGAGTTGTAGCAAATAAGGAATAGGTTTGGACTTATATCTATGTTTCAACACGATTGACATAGAAGTGCAGATAAGTATGTGTACATCGTGGAGGTCGGCATGTTTGGGGTCAAACATTAATAAGTTAAACCTGAAAGTTCAGCTATTTAAGAGGTTTCAATAGTTAATAGAGTTAAACAAATCAATGGGGTCTCTGTCCTGGCAGGTATCAGTGGGGTTCGTTTTACTGGTGTTTTGTAAAAACAATAAAGTTTTCCACCAACAAACTGTGTAGAAAGATCTAATCCTTCTCTCTCCGCTCTTTCTACGCCTCCGCGCTGGTGACAGACAGCGGCATTATGTTTTCAGTTTGTTCATCCGTTTGACCATCTGTCCGTTTGTCTTCTTGTGAACACTAATATCTCAAGAACGCCTTTCTTTCATTGTCTTTCGTTGTCCCTCTTTCTTTCTTTCTTTCTTTCTTTCTTTCTTTCTTTCTTTCTTTCTTCTAATTTGGCACAAATGTTCAGTTTGACTCAGGGATGAACTAATTCAATATCGTAATATCTTAAGAATGCCTAAAGAGGATCCTTTGCATGAATGTTCACATATGGATGTATTACTATATGGAGTTATGGATTAATTGGTTTGATTTTCACCTCAAGTCTGCCTTTGGGGAATTTCTTCAAATTGAATTGAACTCAAAGATGAACTTGTTAGATTTCAGTGGTCAAAGGTCAAAGGTCACATTGATCCATAATATTGTGAATGCAGAATGTCAGGAACACATGGACGGACCATAACCGCACTGGTTTGTGGAGGCACACAACCACAGGGCGGCACTTCTAACTTATCTTCTAGTCTCCCTCTTTGCCTCTGTGTTTGTTTCCCTCTCTCTCCCTCTAATAGATGTGCTCTCTTTATGTGTTGCAGGATCACTCTGAACGGGATGAAGGTGTCCAGGCCAGACGTTCGCATCGGCCGCTACAGAATGATTAAACACGAGAGAGACAAACACAACGAGCCCAACCCACAGAGGTACTGCATCACTGTCCAGACTGCTTCTACGGCTTTACATCGGGATCGATCCCACCGCCGCTTATGTTCCACAGCTACACACTCTGCACGCCTCCAACTTCTTCACATCTGTTTGAGAGAATTAGGAATGCAAACGGCACACTATCAATAACACGTCCTGATAATTAGTGTTCGCTACAGAGCAATAACCCTGCTCAGAACACATGAGCACAAGAAACAAAAGGGGTCCAGCTGTGAGAGATGATTACACACTGTCACGACTCCTCGGTTCAATGTTGTATCTGTCCATTTTTCCTAGTTGATATGAGATGCTTCAAACGGGAAGACTTTCCTTTTGTTTTGCACTTAAATTGTAATTCACGTTACTCAAAAACACTATGGCTGCCTCTTCTGCTGCTACAGTTCTGTAATTCTACAACCTAGACAGATAAATTGGAAAGATAAACACAAAATTAGACTTTAATCAGGCATTTTTAAATGTTTGAGGAGTTGTTAGTGGTTAAGGATTTGAGAGACATTCTTCTTCAATGATAAAACATCATCACTCCTAACAGGATGCTTAAAGATGCAAGAAACCGCTGAGGTGTGGACATATGCTGAATATATAACATTTGTGGATTTCAAACATTTCTGGTACTTTAAATTCATAAACACTAAAACTGAGTTAGCTGCAAAGTCAGTGCGGTGGAAACATCTGCATCCTCACACGGGGTCATCAGATAGACTAAGCACCAAATGATGAAGCAAAATAAAGAGTAAAAAACTTCCTCTGCAGACTTGGACTTGGCCTTTCTGGTCTGTGACAGATTTGAAGATTTTGCTAAAACATTTCCAATAACACAAAAAATTGCTTTTCAGAGATATGGCTGCGGGGTCTAAATGTTGCTCTTCTGGCTTCATCCCTTCGTATTGCTGTTCAGACAAATGTGGAAAACTGCTTTCCCATATAAATGTGTTAGGGTTTGATGAATGAGAACCAATATGCTGAGATGAGCCCTTCTAGACCCATTTATCACCAGGAGTATAGCACCTCATATTAAGCTGCTTAAACATGGATTATCGCTGTTAATTCTCCTCTAGAAAAGCCCTGTTTTCATGGCTGAATTGGCCGGTGCAGCGATGCCTCTCAACACAAGAATCGATAGCTGCTGCAGCTCAGGCACAATGAAGACATAGTGAACCCTGTTCTCTCCTGCAATATTGTTTTAGTTAGATTTCTTGTGAAATGATTGTGTCAAAGTGTTTTGTCAGGACTGCACCGCCTCGTGGTTTTAGCTGTGGCTCTTAAATTGGTTTATAAGATGATTAAAAAATTGCTGGCAGCGAAAGTCATGTGACAGAGAAGTGACCATTTTTTGTCCTGCAGTAAACACAGATAAACAAATTGTGACACGTTTGCTTTGAATTTCAGATTCGCAGTTAAAAAAAGGAATTAAAAGTTTGATTATTATTAATTATTCAAAAATAATTACATATATATGGTACAAAGTACTGGGAAGCACCAAATCATATGGAGAGTTACATTCAGAGATCTCACTGTATTGTTTCACATTAATAGTTTTCCTGCTTTAATGATATTACTCATTTTACAGCCAAATTAATCTTTTTTCAGTAGTTAAAACTGAACTTTTGACTGTGCGAGTGAAACTACTTTTATAAAGTAAAATTTGATTCTAACCTTGACTGACAACAGTTCCTTCAAAATACAGAACCTACTGAGGGAGAATTTCAAAATACTGAAAATGTTTTAGGTGAAATTGACACACAAAAAATAACTGAAAATATCAAACCTTCTTTTAAGAAATCCATAGATAGATTTACTCAATGCTTATGATAAACAAGGAGCCAATGACTTATTAAGGAAAATTTCAGAACTTCATCTAGAAGGCGATAAACTTTCAAACTAACAATCGATACTGTAAAATGGCCACAATATCTTCAATATGAAGAAGTCTGAAAAACCCAGACCTGCACAATACGTCATCCATCATTGTTTTAAATGAGAGAGAGAGAGAGAAAGCGATTCAACGATCCCACTGTAATTGCCCGCTGAATGGACACCATAGAGATGGGAGCCGGCTAGGTCAGACCAGTCTAGTTGCCTTCATCAAAGTCAATAAATCATGTGTGTGTCAGTGCGTGTGTGTGTGTGCGTGCGTGAATGCATGCCCTTCTCCCTCTCTGGTCTGTGGACCAGACTTCCTCAACAAGAGGTGACCCCATCAGGGACACTATTTATTTGAAGCCGATACATTATTCATAACTGTAGCGAGGGGCAGAAAGTAACGGACCCATTAGTCGGCACAAACCTCATTTCTACAGCCCTTCTGGACACAGTCATTATACAGTCTCGGAAATTTCGGCTTAAAGGATATTTGTGGCTCGGAAGAATCAGGACGGTGTTAAAGGAGGGATGACCATCTCATGGCAGTGTTCAGGCAGTCTAGGCGAATCGGGACGTTTTTTTCTCAGTTGCTCTCGCTGTGTTCTCTCTTCTGGCCTGAAATTGTATTCATCACTTTTTATCTCCTGAAGATAAGATAAAGATTTAAGATTTCTTTTAAAACAGTTTTTATTTGCAGCAGAGTGTTAATCTCACAGTCCATCAACCATCTGGTATTTTCTTTGACTGACAAACTCGTAGGAAACGGTTGAGCTTTTCAAAGTGTTTACTTCTTTCATTACCTTAATTAAGTGACTGAAGATAGTTCCTATCAGCACTAAACACAAATTATTGTGTTTCCCAATCACTATTTGCCAAATTAAATATTCGGCAAATAGAAAACTTAACTTGACGATAACACCTGATTAAAAGCTAATAACTCATCAAAGTTATAACAGATCATCCTTTTAGGGTCAGAAATGTCTTTACCAGATTTATAGGTGTAAAGATCTTTTACTCAAACCCATGAATGTGAATCTCTTGTTCAGACTGGAGGAAAATGCAAAGTCAGCTGGATTCATCCTCTGGAGAGCATGAACCTCTGAGGAGGAAATTCAGCATATAGTCATTGAGATATTTCTGTTTGGTGCAGAGTATTTAGACAGACATGCAGACAGATCTATCGATATCGTCATGGCTAAAAAAGATAAATCATTAGACAACAGAAAGTTGTATAGTAAGTGAGTATAAGATATACGCATCTCTTCCAGGACCTTTTCTGTTTTATTATGATATCAAGATTTTTCAGAAAAAGTTTCATATCCAACTAGAAAATCTATTTCAACCACTTTATTTTCCTCAAGGAGCTTTACACACACAGGTCTGTGTTTTGCCTCGATACTCAACTATATTTGTGTCTTTAAGGATGATCACTATGACAGAGTAGATACGTGTAGAGTCATAGGTTCCTGGAAACGTCACGTTCACTTACTACACCAACAACCTCCAACATCAATTTGTCTTTCAGAAATATCTTAAAACCCTGAGGCTGTACACGCAGAGGTTCGTCATTCAATTACACAGATAAGTCGAGCGTCTGTCTCCGCTCTCAGTCTTCAGGTGCCCAGTTACCTCTGTTTTGATTCAGATTAATGATAGAGCCTTTCAGGAGAGTTTTTCTGGAGTACCTGCGTAATGTCCAGCGTTTAAGGGAAGCGTCGTCTCAACTGCTTGATTAATGTTTACCGTCTGCCCCTACACACACACACACACACACACACACACACACAAGCGCACACACACACACACACGCACACACACACACACGTTTGCTAAAATATGCACACACTCTCACACAGGAGTCCATTCTCTCAGCCCTTTGTGGTGGTGGTTAGGCATAGAAATGAGATACTGGGACGGCAGAAGGAAGAACGAGACATTCATCACCAGCAGCGCGTATCAGTTAGCTTACACACACACACACACACACACACACACACACACACACACACACTCACACCACACCACACACACACACACACACACACACCACACACACACACACACACACACACACACCAACACACAGTCCAAAGACGGTAACATATGAATGGAATATTGAACAGTGTTATTGTGCAACTCATTCATCTGAGATGCACAAAGCCACGCTTGCTAGAGTGTGTGTGTGTCTATGTGTGTGTGTCTTTGTGTGTGTGTGTGTTTGTAGAATCTGTCAAGGGCCATTTCAATTTTTACATCATCCTTTGTGGGCCATTCTAAATTATTGAAAACAAATATTATAATTTGTACCGGTTTGTCGTCTCGTCCTCATCAGATTTTATTACTGCTTTTAATGTGAATCCTTGCTGTTTTTAATATTGTTTTTAATTGTGTATTTCTATTGATGCCTGGATTTGCTTCTAGCCTGATGTCAGATGGTAGTGATGATGGTTTTTGCCAAAACGACTTGAAACTTAACAAAAACAAATTTTGGGAAAGATATGCTTAATTGCTTTCTTTCCAAGAGTTTGATGAAAAGATACTGCTCTCATGTCTGCATGCTTAATAAAGATAGAGCAAAGAGACTAGCTTAGCTTAGCATCAAGACTGAAAACAAGGGGAAACAGCTAGCCTGATTGTTTCCGTGCTTAACAACATCTTGTTACCATTTATCTAGTCTCATTTCAAATCCGATCTGTGTTTTTTATGGTATCAGCTTTATTTTCTTTCTTTATCTCTGGATGGACTCACTCTAGATATTATAGCAAATAAGCATATTTCCTTAAATGTCAAACATATCCCCTGAGATGTTTCTCTATTCAAGAGTCATGGAATATATGCCACTGGGGCAAAACAACCCCCAGAAGCTGGCTTGACAAGCTATTGTTGAGATCCTAAACCAGAAATGTTTTCCTGTGAGACCCTCAGTGGAATTTAAAATAGAGCTTTACTTAGCCCAGTTAGGAAATCAGACTAATGAATATAAAAGGAGGGCTGCCTTTGTCTTGTCCTCTAACTCTAACATAAAACTGAAACGAGAAAGATGAACGGGTTTGAGGTGAAAGCGCACATGTGTTTGAATCTCTCTGTATAAATCTATATTTATACAGGGATTAGTTTATTCCTTATAATCTCGGCTGTTACAGATTGATCCAAAGAATTTTCTCTCTCCCTCCGTTCTGATTCACTTTATTTTTAATATCAGTATATCTTGCTGTCTCCATCTGTCACTGTCACTCTCTCTCTCTGTGATTTATATTTATCTCCCTGCCTATCTGTCCTGTAGCCGTCATATCGCTTGAAGCCGCCTGATGTTTCTCCTCTCGTTTGCACTCTGCCTCTTAAACTCACTCCCCCCCCACTGAGATCAAAGCACCATGCCTTAGTGGACGTCAGCACGCGTAATTCTATTTATACCTTGTTGTATTATAACGTTCAAGGGAAAAGATGCTCGACATCTTCCAGCTTCCATTGATGGTAGCAAAGCTCTTTTTGATTCGATTTGAGAGCGACAGAGGAAGGAGGCGATGCAGACAGACAAGAGAGACGCTCACGAGTCACTTCTGACAAGGACTCGTAGACTCAGTGGTCCATGTCGGACTGAAGTGTCAACTCCAGTTGTACGTCCACGCATATCAATAGGACGACGTGTCATGTTGGAGTCCATCACTGTTTTCTTTTGAAAAGTGAACGTGCGCACGTGAGCTCCATCGCTGTTCTCAGACATAAAAAAGGCTCTTTAAGATTGTACACACACACTGTGGCCTCATTTCCAATCTTGCTGCTGTTATTGTTGTGAGGGTGGAGGGAGGGTTTGTGTTAGGAATCTGTTGTGAGGCCAGACACACACACACACACAGTTCAGTGTGTTACCGTCTGACAGTGTGTGAATTGTTTTTCCATCTTTAATAAGAATACACTGGAATCAAAGCAGACTCTAATGTAATTGCCGAAGCTCAGCCAATGGGGAAGGATACACCAGCATAGCTCAGGCAAACCGAGGCGGACATGATGGATGGTGCCGTTCCCTGGGTACTTGAATGAGGCCATAGCGCCACCTGTTGGTCATGAGGAGCATTGCAAAACAAAATCACCTTACCCGTGATGTCTATGCTGTAAAATAAGTATAGGGCGTTTGTGATTATTTTACAGCACTTTATCCTCCTTATTTTTCAAACATATAATGTACAAAAGTATTGACATACTAATTTTGTTTTGTTTGTTAACTCTCAGGCTTTGTGATGTATTAATAGTGTCTTATGTTATTGTATAAACCTCTGGGTCCTGAATGTTAAGTGAGCATTTAAATTTTTTTTATAATAATGCCATTTGTTGTTTTTATTTAATTTCATCTTGAAACACTTTTAGGTTCTTTAACTAATCAAATTATTTCTCTCTCTCTCTCTCTCTCTGTCAGATTCAATAAAATCCAGAACACAAAGAACACGATGAAGAAGGATGGCATCAGCTCGCTGACCTACAGAGTGGTCCAGGTCAAGAAGTTTCCCCTCTACACAAACATCTCCGTGGAGATCGGCAAGGCACCGCCTCGGCCTATCAAGGGCTAGAGAGAGAGAGAGATAGAAAGACGATGGGACGAGAGGGAGATGAGCGGGTGATGCAATTTAACTGGAGGGGAAAGGTGGAAAGAGGAGAGATGAACTGAAGGGATGTGAAGAGAACACACACTGTATGTGGAAAGAACCTGGGGAGTTTGAGGGAAGCGTTGTCAGGAGCACATCACAGTCTCTGGATCTCTCCTCACCCTCTGTCTGTTTTTTGAGATTTCAGCTTGTCGTGTCTGTTTCCAGGACTCAGGCTCTTCCCAGATGTGTTTTAAAGCAGCCAGTGGCTTCACACCTCCTACATTTACCAATCAGTGACTTCATGATAGTGGACCAAAGTATCGGTGGCAGACTGGAGGTTGGCATCAAACTCAATGTCTTTCTGTTCACAACCTTTGCAAACTGGAGGGCATCCAATGGCATATCTACAGAGGCCGCTGACAGCAGCTGTGTCTGGTTGATTAAAAGATGAGACACTGGTATAGTGGAACGCTTTGGAAAGTGTTTCATGTCATGTTCTGGAAATGATGGACAGCTTCCAGAGGGACTTCTTGGAATATATTGACTGAGGTGATATAAACCAATGACTGAAAAACAGGCCGTTAACATGGAAACCAAAATCGGACCGAGAAATTGAAGGATACAAAATGTGCTGCCTGCTGGTTGGGACATTTTAGGAAAAATAAACCTGGCTAAGAATCCACTTCCTCAGCATTGACAGTGACAGAGGAAGGAGGAGCGCCCCCTGGAGGAAGCTGTAAAGTTAACATGACGTGACGACGTGCAGTGTTGGACAATGGAACTGCATCGTGACGGTTTGCATATCAGAGGTATCGGCTGACGCTCACTGGACGCGTGACAATTTCATATTGACATTTTTCATCAGGGAGTGTCCTGTGTGGATCTAATAACTCACTCGAGCCCTCCACTATCAATTATTGAATGTGTATTGTGCCTGCATCTACAGCAGAAGACTCGGAACTGGAGCTGATACAACGTGGTCGTCATCGGCGACAGACACCGGAGAACTCTCTTTCTGTTCTCATTGTTTTTTTTATATGAACTCGACTCTGACTTATTGGAGGTTTTGCAACGAAAGTGAAAACATTGATGATGCGGAAAGTTTTCTCTTGGTTCTAAAGGCGACATGGTGGAACTACCATTGGAAGGCATTGTGAATTAAGATGGAGAAACAGGGCAGAAATATATATATATATATACTGACAGCTCAGTTAAGATCTTAACCCCTATAGCCCTATACTGGAGATCTTTTCAGATTTATTTTGATAATTTCTGCATTAAAAGATAAACTTTTCTCTCTTCAAGATGGAATTTATTCAATAGTCCATATTCACACGGGGGCATTTCTATCTATGAAGCTCAAATACAATAATGTCTATCCGCTATGATCCTGGTTTATTAATATAAAGAATCTGACAAACTCTGTTTCTAATTAATCAGCTACTGAGTCAATAGAAAAAATTCATAGGGACATGGGACTAAGTTTCAAGGTTAAACTACATAGTTTATTCATTAGCCAAATGTTCATTAGCCATCATTAGACAACAGCATACATAGGAATATGTACCGGTGAAATTAGTGACTTCACCAGAATATTTCAGAGGTCAGGCGAAAAAGACACAACTACAGTTAACCTGACTTCCTGTTCATCTCCCACAGTCTTAAATAATTGTGGCCATGAGGTCCTTCGATATTTCAGAATAGAAACAGCCGTCATAGGGAGAAAAATAGCTGAATGCTAACGTTAGCTGTTGTCTGATATTGTCCCTTATTCCTCCAGTTTGAAAATTGGTCAGATTCTGTGTGTTTATATGATTCATCAACCTGGATCACAGCAACACAACATGATTCTGTGGACAAACGCTTCCCACCCTGAGCATGATGTCACAGGTAAAAGTCCGCCGTGGGGATTTGGTCGATATTTGTTTAAATACAGATTTAATTCGGTGACCTTTCCTAAACATATTTGGGTTTTAATATCAGAAATGAGCTGTCAGGATATAGTCATGACTCGTGTTCGACTGGAAACATCATGGTGACTGTTGTAGCTTTTACTCCGGCTCCACAGACTAGAGATTAACTGAGATATAATCGACTTTATTTTTTTATTTTAGCCTGTGATGTAATTTCTTTGAATTATTCCAAATCATTCGAACTCTATCGCTACTATTACTATGCCATTTTCTCTCTCTACTATATTTTTTCTTTTTATCTTTCTGAAAAAAAGAGAATCATATCCGGACAGAGGAAATTATAAGGTCCTAGTCTTCCGCTGTTGGAAATTGTGAATTTTAAAGCATTAATTTTTATTGTTTTAGCCGTTTGACTGACGTCTCTGTTTCTACTTTAATCCATTTTTCATCACGCTGTCAGATCCCAGACGTGATGAGCTAAATGAATCAAACGTACACTTTTTCTATTGAGGCGTTTTTCATTTTAATTCTGACAGACCAACAAACGAACTGGATTTCCTCCATCATCATATCGAAAGCCTTTGACTGTTTTATACTTTGACGCGTTGCTCTCATCCTTTTTGTTGTTTGTTTGTTTCTCCTCATCTGTACTGTTGACGCCTGAACACCAAACTGATGCCTTCGGAAATGACACAAAGAGGCACTGAAGGTCATTATTTAAGGAGTAAAACTGTATCACTAAAGGAAAATGTGTATAAATGTGCGGTGTAAGAAGGATGATACTCATTTGAACACACATTTGTTGCAGCTCAATACCTGTGAAAGGATATGATTGGATCTCTCTTCAGCATTCACACATGGATCCACACCCTCTTCTCCTCTTTCTTCTCTGCATTGTCTCTACTCTTTCATTGTGTTCTCTTTCTTCCTCTGCCAGTCCAGGCTTTGTGTGTCAATGCACAGTGTTGTGCTTTGTGGCGAGTCCACTCCACCCTCTGCTGCGTCTCACAGGAGCTCTTCTTCCTCTTTCAGTAGATATCGACAGGGCTCCTCTTTGTGTCTCTGAATCAGTGCCACTTACTGTAACTTCATTTGATCTATACTCTCTCTCTCTCTCTCTCTGTACTTATTCCCTTCTGTCTCTCCCCCTTTCATCATCGGCCTTTCCTCCACTTTCTTCCACTCCTAATTCACCCTCAGTCTTTTCTGCCTTTTCATCCTTTTTTTGGTCAGAGTGCAGTTTGCTCTCCTGGTGAGTTCCAGTGTCCTTGGTAGACAGATAACACATGGAGAGGTCAATGCAGTCCTTCCTCTCTGCTGTTCACAGCTCACCCTGTGCAATATTCTTGTTTTATTCATTTTATTCATGAGGTTTGGTTTTCATTTGGTTTCTAACCCGGTCGTATGTTTTTTTTCTACTTTATGTCCAAAAGCATTCTTCACATTTTTACTTCTTGTTCACCTTTTAATTTGAAAACCGTATTATCAGCACGCAACAGACAGTCACAGCTTTTGCTTTGATTAGATTTTAAAGCTTTAATGTGGCGGCAATTCCAGTTCTGAGAGTTTGATGACTTTACAGGAAAAACTTGAAATCTATAATCGAGCAGCAGCTTAGACTGACGTGAAACTCGCTGGAGTATTAGAACATATTTGCTTTTTAATTTTCAAATTAAAAGCCAGTTTGGCTAATCAGAATCAGAGGAGCGTAATGAAGTGCTCCACAGATCAGAGAGACATTTGAAAACAGACAGGTTGTAAAATACGTTAAAACTAAGAAAGATTTTCAAACTAAAGACATTCTGTTGATATTTGTGCTATGATAATAACGACGAGAAAATGTTTGTGAAGAAGGAACATCCATCGTTTGCCTTAAAACTTAGTTATGTGCACTCCTGATAGTTCAAATTACACTATTCTGAAATCAGATTTTGAACACCTGTGGTTTTGATTCATTCACTTTTGGATTTTAGGTCAGTTGCGGGTGAATGAACCAACAATTGTGTAAATCGTGTTGAATTCTCTATGCTGGTGGCCATAACATACACCTTAAGTTTCAAAAACAGAAATATGTTTGATGCTTCCCACCTCACCATCACCCAAATATCCACTTCTTTCAATCCTCCCACCTGATCACAGAGACTGAGTTGTATAAAGTGTCCCGAGCTTCATCGAGGCTCCTGTGATAAATTACTGGAAAAACATTTATGAGGTCAGTTTAAACAAAGAGAGTACGAGCTGAGAAAGGGAAGGAGGTAGAGAGACAGACGTGGCCACAGGGTGTATAAACAGGAACATGGATATTTAGATGTAAGCGACAGAAACCTGAGCAAAAATCATGTTTGAAACGTTTCCTGTTACTCGAGAATAAGGGGGAACCACGAGGGGCGCTTGATGTTTCCTGATGGACGTTTGATTTTTAGAGCACTTCCACTTGTCGAACACGCCTCAGGTGTTCAAGTCCTCGAAACGCTTCTTGAAACACTTCTTCTTTTTCTGCCGCAGAGAGCAGACGGAACTTTCAGGCCTTTGGGGCGTTTTTAAAAATTTACTGTATCTCTAGCTATGGGTCTTTTTTTGTACATTGAATGTTGAAAATGTTATATCTTATATAGAATGCATTATGTCATAACAAACCTACTTTTTCTATACAATCAATAAATCTGATGTTAAAGATTGCAGGGTGGTGTTGTCTTTTTATTGTGTGGGTGTTGATGGGCCTGCTTCTTTTTCTCAGGTTACACAGAAACTTCACCTGCAGACCAAGGTTACCCCTGGAGCTGTGATATCTGCAGTTTTTTGGCAAATCATATTTCCTGTTGTCATGACAACCTTCATAAGCCTGTAACTGGTGTTCGTGTGTGGTCTGCACCGACCGAGAGCTAAAATGCTACGTACCACCCTGAGGCATACATCTGTCTTCTTTAGTTTTTATTTTCTCCTTCATCTTGAAGTGTAAACATATGTCTTTCTCTCTTTTATTATTTTTTATTGTTTATTATATGCTTTATTATTTTGAAAACGGCAAATTGGTCTTGTAATGAAGAAATTATGGACTGAAGAGGAAACACAAAGTGAGCGGTAATTAATGGAAAGGTGTTTTAATTTGAAATACTTTACAGGATGTAGGCATATTACCAACGGGACACATTACATGGTTTGGGGAGGCAGTTCCCTTTGGTTTCAGGCAATGGATTGAAACCTGCACTTAAAGGAAAGGGAAATACACAGAAAACATGTCAACAAGCCAGTTAGCTTAGTTTAGTGTAAAGGTACAGTGGTGTTGATCTTCTCATCTAAGCAAGAAGGCAGATCTTGCGTATTTTCCTGAATGCTCAACTCTTCCTTTACACATAAACGATCATGATGCTATGGTAGAGCAGCTCCTATGTCTCATTCTTACACGTTTCTGACAAGTTATCATTTAGAAGATGTTCACAATCCTAAAAACGTGCACTTCATTCCAAACCTTGCTTTAAAACAATGGAGATTTAAGGCTGAGGAACTCACCAGTCGTAACGTTACACAACCTGACAAAAGAAGCTCTTTTGGTGTCTTAGATATAAAAAAACAGGCTCCGACACTGCACATAGACACACACGATTACTTTTGGTTTTCATTTAAATGTCCCTCTTGATTAAAATACTTTCAAAATACTTGTAAAATGACCGGCTTGGTAGAAAACTATAAAATGACAATATATATATACTTCATGCTACATTTCATTTTACACTGATTCTGAAGACAGTAAATGATCGCGTTAACCTGAAATGTTAATGACAACGACTAAAGCACTAAATTATCTTTTCTTTTCCTGCTCTACAGTTTACATGCACAAATCAAAGTCCATTAAATGAAACCCTGTTGTCTACGACTACTGTGCAGTTTTGTTAGGCTACGGCAAAGTCTCTCATCACTTGTGATTCAGTTGAAACGGAAATGAAACTTTGACATTTATAAAAGTTTCAAATTGTTTATGGCCTTACTGAGCCAATTACTCGTCTAAATTGCATCACAGCTGTGCATACGTTTTCAGTGCTGCATCAAGTCGTGACAGGTCAATTACAAATCCTGTTCATTCATAAATCTCTTGTTATGTGGCTGTAGTTTACCACAGTACGTCTGGAAATTTACAAAATTAACATCATCTGGGTTTTTAAAGTTTACCTTAAAAATTATAAAAACATATTGATCCACTGGAGTCAATCTTTCTGAAATCTACAGGCAGAAAACTGGAGTCAGTAAGGGCTGCTTGTGTGTTAGATCCCTTATTCTTGTTTTATTTTTACAACACTGTCCCATGTTGTCACCCCTGTTCATTGGTCGGTGGGTTAGTTGTTTGTAAGCAAGATTACACAAAATCTACTAAACTAAAATATACTAAACATATTTACACAAAAATTGGTGGAGGGATGTGGTATAAGTCAAGTAGTACCCGTCAACCTTCGGTGTGGATCTGGATGTTGGGGGCAGAACCAGGATTTTTTTATGTTATTTTATTTAATATAGTGAAATATGGCTTTTTTTCACTGATTTCCCAGGGAATCATTCTAAGATCTTGATTTAAAAAACTGTCAGTTCAAGGGGAGTGTTGTTTGGCCTTGGCGAGGTTTTTCTAGTATTTGAATGAAGACATTTGTTCCTGTTTTCCTGAGCCTGGTGTCAAGTTTAGAACTATGAAATCGAATCTGCCCGTCTTTACATAACAGTGCGGTGGAAGCATGAGGCTGGCAGAGGCCAAGAGGTGAAACAATTAGCCGTTGGGCCCATATTGATGGAACCAGTACGCCTGTGGTTGCCCTGAGGTTTCTCTGGGTCAGTTAGTTTTTGGTAACTAATTAAAACGCACAGAACAACGTAGAATAACAGCAACACAACAGGGTCCTGGACCTCCGGCCTCGAATTTCAGCCCTGTCTGTGCAGAACGGATAAGGAAACACAAAGATCCACTCTTGTCCACCAAAGTGACAAATTCATGGGGTCTCGTCAGTGATATAGAAATGTTGGATGGATCATCCTTGACACGGCAGCTGAGCTTAAAGTCTTTGGTTGCTGTTCCCAAAGATTTCTGTGGCTGCCGATGATCCGTTAAGTCTGACATTTAAGATGACATTTTGTTTTAGCTGCGGAGAAGGGTTCAGCCTCGGCTTAGACACGGCAGGTTTGCAGCTGATCGGACCCTGGAGGAATGTGTATTTTAAGACGACAGCTGACTCTCCGCTGACAGGCCCCGGATCAGTTGTGCTGGGCGGACGGTTGTTCAGGTGTGCAGTTCTTGAGGCGGGAACAGGTGGCGAGACGGTTTCCCTCCCAGTAGCCGGCGTCCTGGCCGTCATGACAGCGACACTTGGTGCAGGAGTCGACCCACACGGGCTCTCCTGCAGGGATCACCTGATGGCGGGAGGCGTCAGTGTAGCAGTTGGGACCTGGGGAGAAGAGCAACAGACCCGTCAGTGTGATGGACTGCCTGGGTGGATGGTGTTGGGCGTAGCATGCATCCACCTATGCATGCAAAGAATAAACTGAATAAAGATCTCTGGGTGGTGCCTGCTACATCTATGAGAAGCTTTCAGTGCTTTTTAACACTGTCTTTCTCCAGCTTACCGTCCTTGCATTCGGGGCAGCACTTTCCAGGCTCGTAGACGGGGTTGACGCACGGTGGGGGGGCACAGTCTGCAACCAGACAGCGGGCGATGCCGTCACTGTCACAAGTGCACTGCTCACATTCTGACGGCTGCGAGAGAACAAACTCAGTGAGACGCAGTATGTGTTGTATTATAATCTCCTCAGGATGAAAATGGGAGTTTGTTCCCCAGGGCCTCCTCATGCAAACTCGACAGGGGGCGCCATTTACCTCCAATTCCCTGCTCTATACACTCAAGTTAGACCAAAATAGAAATCATATGGTTCAGAGTCTTTTGGAAGGAATTACCATCGTGTCCTCATTTATTTCTAGCACAGATGTTTAGTGAAACTATAGATACGAATATATTTGAATCACAAGGAACATTGGTTACAGTTGCTACATTTTGAGCTTAGTGAAAATATTCCTGACAAATTGTTATATTTCTTTAAAACAAGTATCTTAAAAGCATTTTTATTTTACAGTGTTGGACTTGACAACCTCCTTTAATTCGCACAGATTTCATTAGGACTGTGCTGTTCAATGTTTAACGTACAATCCTGTTACACTGTTCCGCTCACAATATTCTGTTTAAATTACATATTCTGATTACACTGCATATTATTTCAATTTAAAAATAGTTATATATTTTTTTCTTGTGTTTGTGTTGCATGTTTACTGATTTATTACTTTTTCTGTGTATATTTTACACGCAATCTGATGCTGTTTCACATTGTGGAACTAATGAGGATTATCCTATTTGATTTCATCTTATCTCATCTTTTCATTGACTTCCATTCAACAGGTTTTAACCAAAACCTTATACACAATTTAAACCAAGGCTGATTCAGGCCTCTCAGAAACTAGCTTCAGCTTTGGTCCCCGTGAGGTCCCCACAAGGGCAGTGTTTATGCTGAAAAAGGCCTTTACAAAAATAATATATTTATGTCTAATACAATCCTTTATTGGTCCCACGATGGGAGGGAATTTGCAGTATCATAGCCGCAACAGTCAAAAAGACATCAGCAAGATAAAAAGAAGCATGCTGCAATACTTAGGTGGAAGCAATATAACATACTATATAGAAATATAGCAAAATCTGAATGTAATTAAACCAGTTTAACCAGTGTAGACTTTCTTAAAGCCATTAAGTCACAATGGTGTATTTAATGGGGATCATGTGTCATCCCTACCTGGAAGGTTTGTCCCAGCTCGTATACCACTGCTCGGTACTCGCAGCCGATCTTCTCGCACCGGGGGCAGCAGTCGGTGGGGTAGTGGCTGACATGGATGCACGCCGCCGGCAGAGTGGTGCACTCGGTGCGGGCGCACGCGGACCCCTCGGCTGTGCACTCACACTGGGTGCAGTGGTCCGAGTCCAGAAAGTACCACTCCCCGACGTAGTAGAGGCTGCCGTTGGCCTCGCAGGTGCTGTCCTGCTGCCCGGCGACGGAGAACCCGAACCCGGCCTGCGCGCACAGCACCAGTGCCAACAGCCCCGCGCGTATCCTGCGCGCCACGGAGAGACGCTCCCTGGAAACCTGCGCCATCATTGATCTCACTTAGTCCAGACGAAGGCAGAAGTTAACGATGGAGCGAAAGGGACACCTCCACAGCAGCTGGGATCAGTGGGTAAAAGTTCCCTCCATTGTTGGATGAACCTCGGTCCGTGCGTCCTCCCTCCAGCAGCGCTCTGCCCGGGCTGCGCTCACTGCTGCTCGGAGCCCGGAAGGGGGTGGAGGTCTGAGGGAGAAAGAGGGAGAGTTATAATCACCGGTTCTTTCAGAGTTCAACAGTCTCAGCTCATGTCTGCTCCCCGAGAGGTCAAAACCTCGAAATAGACTCCTGCAGGAGCTCAGGTGTGATGGAAGTGGATTAAAACATAAATATCACCGTGCATTGCACATGTGTTCATATGAATATGACTCATTTCAAACATGCATACATCAATATTGATTTGAACACAACATTAAAACCGTAAATCGCTGTGAAAAGAATATTTAAACTCGAGAGAAATTCAATAATCTCGCGATATCTTCCCCTTAGCAACCGGAATGTTTACCCTGGTTACCACACCCTTGCTAGCTGCTAACGACAACACACAAACTGAGGTGAGAGGCTGCTCCTTAGCATTTTGTAATAACTTGACCGAAGCTTTTACACAGTTAGTTTCACAATTAAATATTTAAAGTGTTAAATAAATGCTCTGTGAACTCTTCATGTTGTTTAACTAGCTAGCTGGCTTGTCTTGGGAAGAGGCTGTAGCTTCTCTAGCTAACGTTAGCTACCAGCAGTGGAGAGTTAATGGGGGTCAATGTTGATGAAGTTAGAAAACTTCCTATAGTGAAAGTACAAATAAATAGACCCAGTAAAAAGTACCACATTCCCCTTTGTGCTTGAGTCAAAGTGAATAAGTACCTGCTTTAAAATACACTTAAAAGTACTTGAGTGCAGGCTGTTGATTTACTGCATCATTATCTGTGCCCACTGTGGATTGTAAGAACAGTAGAGACTCATACTAATGAAGAAAGCTGCAGATGAAGAAACTGAAAACACTTGAATTGTCAATTTAATTAATGGCTGAGTCCAGAAGTGTCTAATGTTGCTACTCCCTATTGTATAACTGCTTGAATTACCCTCTTGTTATTGATTACTTTAAGAAATATAAGTTAAGATGTTAAATAGGGCACTGTTAAAATGTAGCAGAGTAAAAAGTGAAGATATTTGCTGATGTAGAGGATTAAACGACTTGGGTGCAGATGCATGAGATGTACTTCATGCTGTACATTGCTGTATATTTATGGTTTTACCACTTGCCAGAGGAGATCATTATATATAAGTATATATCCTTAGATTTTGATGTCTCTCCAAACTAAATGCAGTATTTCAGTTAATGCACCATATGTTTCCCTCTTTATTTCACTGTGTTTAACTTTACTGTCTGTTCCCTCATGGTTAGACGGCCATTTGCATGCAGTCCCCTGATGAGAGCCAGCTCTGGTGCCGTGGCCCGTCCCTGTGGAGCCTGATCTCTGAACATGTTCCCGGGTCGGAATTGTCAAAGATCCGCATGGCACTGGGCCACTTCCTGGTGGACATGTACACAGAAGTTCACACTGAGGTGAAAGGTTGTTTTTTTTATTTCCTGAAGAGTTTTTCATTTCTCCTGCTTGTCTGTAGCTCGGTAGCGCTTGGCTTTTTAAAGCTGTAACATTTCTCTTTGTCAGATTCATCATTCATGTTTTTTTTACACTGTATCCCTTCAAAGACTCCAGACGCTGGGTCTGTTTTGAGTAGGATCGCTGGAGAATACCACCACAACATCTGCAAGAATCTCCACTTGAGCCAGTTGCATCAAAAAATTTGCTCAGTTAAGCATTCCTGGCCAAATCGCTCAAGAAGCGTAATTTAGGGTTTTGTAAGTAGGTTAGTTTGGCTGCATACGCTCATTTATTACAATGACCAGTCTCCCCAATAAAAGTGAAATTTAGGTTAACTGGCGTGGTGCCGCTGTGAAGTTCAAGTGGGAGCCAGGCAGACATAAATATTTACGTAAGGCCAAGTAAAACTATTTGCCCCCAAAAAGTACGAAGTACTCAGCTCTGGTTTAAGTGACCTCACTCTAGATACATGCACTCTCAATAAGAGACAAAAGTACATGGCCAAGGTGGAGTGGCACACATTGCACTAAAAAGGCCACGTTGAGGTAAAGACTGAGGTTCTACACTGAGAGAAGAGAGTATTTTTGGATATGGCTTTTTAATATATAGAAAATATGTTCATCACAGCCCTGAGTCATGTCCTCAAACTGTCTTATTTTTCTCACATGGTGCATAAACCCCACATTTTGACACTGTTCTCTCTTTCATGTCTGCCATCCTCTCTTTTTTTCTTTTTCTTTCTTCTAAAATCCCTCCATCTGTATCAACTCTCTCCCCCTAGTGCACCAACAGGCTGGAAAAAACACACTCAGTCCATCTCAGCTCTCAAACTGTTCCATGTACACACTGGCCACATGTTGTTTTAGTGGCAGTTAACGTGTAAAGGCCACATGTGGAAGCTACAGAACAGAAATTCTGCTTTTATACACTGAAACATGCAAGATTTCCTCAAATTAACATGCACACTGTCCTGGACATACATCCTCAGGGCTCAATCAGGTTCAAGTCCCAATTAGATAATCACATTTTAGGTCAAATTTACATCACAAAACAGCGTTTAAAGCAGAATTCAAAGGAGCATCAGAGAAAAAAATCACAGAATAATTCAACTCATATATAGACACTCTCTTTACAGTGACACACAGAGAGAGAAAGAGAGAGAGTGAGAGAGGCCCACTAAGCTTAATGAGTCAGGGGGTCGGTATAACAGGGTTAAAGAGGCTAATCCTCGACTGTTGATAAGACTGTTAGCACATAACACGTATCAAGTGTGTGTGTGCATGTGTGTAACAGTGAGATAGATAGAGGGAGTGTGCATCAGCGTGTGTGTGTGTGTTTCTTGTGCAGGGATCTTTGTGAGGACCATTTGGAACCTAGAACTTGAGGACATTTTGGCTGCTCCTCACTTTCAATGGGATCTTTAAGGTTCAAGATTTGCTTATAGGACTAAGGTTAGAATTACGACTATAGGTTTGAGTAAGGGAGACATTATGCTAATGGATGTCTTCACTAAGATAAAAGCACAACGTATATCCATCTACAGCTGTGTAAGCAGCATGTGGTGGCTGACTGTTTAAACCCTAGACGGAAGGAAAGTTTTAGCCATTTGAGACATTTCTAGGGAAAAGTGAACACACCCACAAAGCACTTTATCAGATATACTGGCTAGTTCCTCCTTCTGCTCTCAAAATAGCCTCAGTTCTTAGTGGCATGAATTCAGGAAGCTGGTGGAAATGTTCCGTTGAGATTCTATCTCATGTTGATGTGATTAAATCACATCCTCTCTGCAGATTGGTCAGATGCACATCCATACTGCCAATCCAGGCTGCTCAGCCACATCCCAAATGTGTGCTAATGGATTCAGAGCCGGTTCTCACTGGGTGTTTAGTTTTTAGTTTTTTAGCACTATTCTCCACAGACTGTTTTGCATGAAAATCCCAAGAGATCAGCAGTATCAGAAATTACTGAGAATAGTTCAATGTAACTGAGATCACATTTTTCCATCCATCTATTTTTCTTTCCTCATCTGAGGTCCTGTATATGTAATCCCTACTGCGAGTTCTAGGTTTACCTTGGGGCTACCGCCCGGAAAATCCCCTATGGAAAAAGGTATCATGATAAGATATCCAGACCAACGCCCACTTTCCCTTACAAAAGAAGCAACAACTCCTCTTCGACCTTTCTTCAAATGTTCAAACTCCTCACCCTCTAGCTAAGGCTGAGCCCACTGTCCTACTGTGAAACCCACTTCGGTTGCTTGTATCTCAGAGCCTATGACCACAGTTGGATGGTTAGAACATATATTAATTGGTAAATGAAAAGCTTTCCCTTAAGGTTCTTCTCCTGCTTCACCACTATGATCCAGTACAACAACAGCTGCACTGATCCTTCTGTCCATCACCAGCTCCAGCTTCCCCTCACCTGTTAAAAAGACCCTGAAACTCCTTCACTGGGACAGAGCAATCCATTGTTTTCTGGCAGGGAACCATAGACTCAGATTTGTCAGGAGGAGTTCGGCCCCACTCTAATGTTTGATGTGGACGTTTAATGAAGCTCCTGACCTGTATCTGCACGAGTGTGTACATTGCACTGCCGCAACATGATTGGCTGGTTGGGTAATTGTATGAATAAGCAGTTGTTCAGGTGCTCTTAATCAAGCGGTGGTCGAGTTAACATATACTGTGAGGTGGACCATTGCCCTCTCTCTCTCTGTTTTACTCCTGTCGTCTATCTATCTCCGTTCCTCCTTTTTTCTCCTCTCCTCCGTCCCATGTAATGAAATCCATCCCTCAGTAAGCCACTGTGAAAAGTAATATTGGATTTGCCGGCTACTCCTTCATTCCTTGGCACGGCCATTCCTCTCTCCATCAAGGTCACCATTGTCTCCGGCGGGGAGATCAAAAAGGAATATTTGCCTCCCTCTTCAAGTCTGCCCACGGGGCCATGCTCCCGTACCTGCCCCTAAACTCTTCCTCTCTCCACTGGTTGAAAATGAGCTGTTTTTGGTAAATGTTCTCTAAAACTCAATTAAAAATAATTTAGAGTAGAGGCTCTCTGCAGTTTTTATTTTTTATTTTCTAACTGACAGGTTTCAAAAGGGTTCCCTTAAAATAGCTCCTGGATGAGATCAACCGTATCATAGCAGCGGGAGGGGAGGGGGAATTCCAGGAACAACTCGTTAGCTAGTGGGGCCTCGAATCCTGTAACATAAACACCTCGACACCCAGAGACAGACGCAGGGAAACGTATGAGTGGAAAGGGCAGTGTGTGTGTGTGTGTGTGTGTGTGTGTGTGTGTGTGTAGTTGTGGGTACAGTGTCCTCCAGTGTATGTCTTTGATGTTTTAAAACTTGACAGCATTGATTGACAGGCAGCAGGTATTGAGTCCTTAATTTTCACAAAGATGTTTCACTTATTTCCTTAGGCATCCTGATGAAATATGGTTAAATAGCTCTAGATTAAAGGTGTGTGCTCGGATGCAGAGTACAAACTGCAAAGTCTGGTCCTGGGCACTCAGCCCAGCTTAGCAGGAAGTCACGCATAAAGACTAACTTTTTCACTCTTTTCCTACAAATCCTTCATCTGCAGTAATCCGAGTAAAAATACACAGAGTGAAAAACGGCATGGTCCTGCAGCACGAGAGACTGTTTGTCTGGTGAAAGGGCCGACCACAAAATGACTGCGCTCAGCCGCATGCAGTTAATGTTCCTCGCTTGCAGACATAATATAGTGTGAAAGCAGTTTGACAATGTGTGACACTGTTTTCAGAAGGTTTAAAAAGTCGTATTGTGTCCTGTTTCAAGAACGATGTGTTTACAGCAGCTTACAGTAAACAGGGTCAAGGAAACAGTAATGAAAAAGCTCAGACTTTTGAAATTTAGTAAAAGAAAATTAAGATAAAAATTTAGAAAAGGTTTTTTCATAAGAAAATTTAAATATATACAATA
Organism: Pseudopleuronectes americanus; assembly: GCA_038501795.1. NCBI lineage: Eukaryota > Metazoa > Chordata > Actinopteri > Pleuronectiformes > Pleuronectidae > Pseudopleuronectes > Pseudopleuronectes americanus. The sequence continues at coordinate 16,476,932 of CM076730.1, forward strand.
AGACTTATATGTAACACATTTAAAAGCTTAGCCTCTTTGTAATAATTTAGTAATAACACAACAGGGAAATGTTATTGTCCACTCTGCTGCAATGCTTCTTTTTGAGTCATAATGTTTTATTATTTTTAAAATAATATGTCATGTGTTTGGGTAAAACCTCTGGTCGTCTTCACTGACTGTGGTACTTCTTGAAGGCGGAGGTTTGGTACACGATGTGGCAGGAGAGCCAGCGAGGCGGAGGCCATGGCAGCAGATCAGGGACCCCGCTCCCACGTCAGCAGGGCTCCCCCCTGGCTGACCCCCCCGCCGTCAAAGAGCTGCTGAGGGCCGAGGTCAAGATGCTACTAGAGATGCTCAGGGAAAGAGCCGCCAGGGAGGGAAGGTAGGTATACGTTCTCCCACATTTAAATCTACTGTACATAATGAGTCAAGTGTACGGAAATGTTAGTTATTATTTTTTCCCTTGGACATATTCTCCAAAATATATAATGGGTTAAATGATTTTGTACTCGTAGGAAAGTACTACCAAATCCATTGATGAGAACAGAACGAATTATATCAAAATTTAAGGAAATACACTATATCCTAGCAAGTTTTGTAGAAATCCATCCAGTAGAAGAGTAATCTTGCTACCGTACAGCCGAAGCTTTAAAATACTCCACCTGTCCCCAGTTTAACAGCACAGCATAAAACATTCATATTATGAGACAATCATTTATTTCTCAGCCATTAATTGGACTTAATGAAGTCTGACAAAAATGGCAGGAATTGGGCTTTTTATTTACTTGTTATAGTAAAATTCAGATGGAAAATTTGATACATACTTTTTTTAAGGCAGTTTGAGTCCAGATGTACAAAACAGCCGTTAAAGTCAACTTTGCTTGACCTATTTCTCTACCATTCAATAAACGTGATTTCTCTCTTGGTCTAATTTGTCAGTGTGAGAAACTTTTCTAAAACTGGATACGCAAGCACTTATTTATGGCTTTTTCTCAAGAAATGCGATGGGACCGGGCAAGTAGGTTAAGACCCTGCTCTCACACTCTATGTCATTTTTGCCCGAACAAAGAAAGCCATAAAAAACGATATTGTGGTCCCTTGTCAGTAACGAATGGGATGGGAAACCAGTGGAACAAAGGGGGTTTTTGTGTAGAAATGCTGAAAACTAATTTGGGAAAAGTGGAACAATAAGACAATTATAGGAGGGAGACATCCATGCATTCCACGGCAACAAATACTAGATTTCACAGCTTGATTAGATTGAAGGCGTGTTTAAACCTTCCATCTGGGAAGCCTGGTACTTTGTGTGTCGCTTTTATGAAGAAGTCGTCTGTGAGGTATAAGAAGTGTGGTAATAAAACTTTCTAATTGCTGCAGCTAATCACACAACTCAGATCAGAGATGAGCTTGTAGCAATTTCTAATTTAATGACTTGTGTTAAAATATCCGGAAGAATGTCGTAAAAACTTTTGGCAGGATAATTTCAGTTAGTAAAACTGCCTTGCCCAATACACCCTCACATTACAGTTTAATGGCCTAAACGATGTGTCACAATGTGTATGTGTGAGTGTGTGTGTGTGAGTGTGTGCAGTCGTGTGAGCTGGTAACTATCCCAGCAACTGGCTCGCTGCTGCCAGGAATGTTGCCCCATGACACCTCTCTGGTTTCACTGAGGCCTTTTATGAAAAGCACAGATGGACTGTTCTCCGTTTTTGTGACAAACCATTTATTGCCTGTCAATTTGTCGCCTTCCTTTTTATTGTGATTTTGTCTGTGTCCATATATGATGTGGTTTTAAGCTGAAGGCAGCAGGAGACTCTTCGGCGATGTGGGGTTTTGTCTTTGTGTGTGTTTGTGTGTGTGTTAACAGGTTTGTGCCAGGTTTACTTAAAAAATTCAATGACCTGTCTATCGTCCCAGTGGGATCATTTGTATTTCAGACAACGGTACCCACACAAACCTCAGCTGAACACAAAAGATGAACAATACACAGATTATAAAGACATTAAATGACATAAACGTCATCTCGATTCATGAGATATTCACTTAGAAATTAATGAAACTGTTGTAAAGCAACCCATACAATGACAAAAATAAGTGTAAATACTTATACCACATCTTTTCACTATGTTCTGTATTTTCCTGCAGACTCGCACTCAGACAGACGGACAGACAAACAAACGCAGATTAAAACCTTGGCGTAGGTAACAAAAAATATTCCCTAATTTTTATCTCCTGCACAATAAGAAGAATTTGGAATATAAACTGAAACACTGGTGCTTTTCACCATGAAACACACTGAGGCACCGTGACTTATTAAAGTGCCCCTGAGCAAGACACGGACCGGGGGCCGGATTCGCTCCCACATCACAAGTCACTGTTGTAAAGTGCTGCGGCTTGGATGTGAATGGATTATGATAAGTGCCATTCAGAGGGAGAAATGTAGCCCTTTGTTATTGGCTGCACGGAAACAACGCCAGAAAAGTATTGGTGCCGCACAAGGCAGCGCCAGCACAAACCGCTTTTGCTCTTTGAAGTTGGCTTTAGTATACTTGTTGTTTTTGAGGCATGGTACTGTTTGTGTGTGTGTGTGTGTGTGTGTGTGTGCGTTTCAGGCCTTTAATCGCACAATTAATTAGGCTAAGTCCCACGTGTGTATCAGGGCTAAAACTGTTCACACTTTAATCGCACTTTCACTTTATATTGCTCCTCAACTATTTGTCTCTCCTTTTATTTGAATTTTTATTATGCCTTGTTGGCATGGAAATTTGAGAAAGTATTTCCAAAGCATCAGCAGAGAAATTATTATTTAACCTAATTCATCAGACCTGCTAGACAACTGGGTTTGCAGCAAAGACCTAATGCAACTTATCTGTGTGAGTTCACATAAACAGGAGCAACATTCAGACCCAACCCAGATTTCTCCTGAGATTTGAATCATTTGTTTGAGGGTGTGGGTGTGTACCTTGTAAAAGTCAACTGATTTATCTTATTGGTCTCCTTCTGTGTGGCCCTGATGCCACAGCCATCCACCCACACCTTAATGTCATTGTCTGAGCAGCCGGAGAGAAGGCATTCCCCCTCAGTCAAAGGCTATAAAATGAAGCAGAAGCAGCTGCCTGCACCAGAAGTTGGTTTCTTTTTCTCCCATCATCAGAGATCATTCTTAATAATCATGTCTTAGCTTTCTACCCATGGAATCTTGTAAAAACACAAGTTGAATAGCTTTTATTCAGCTCAAAGCACCATCAGATCAACCTGAAGAGAGCAACAGTGTGACCTCTATTCAGACTCGGTTCAGCTACTCAATTAAGTGCTTTACAAGTGAAAGACAAGCTGATACAAAGACAAAACTACAGACTATTGCACATGAAAAAATAGAGATCATAAACGCGAAATAACGAAACCTATAAAATTGATATACGGAAATAAAAATAGATTTGAATTGTCTACAGTAAAACATAAAGTTTCCAGACAGTAGAACTCTCAGGTCATGCACATTGTTCAGCACATGGAGAAAGAGCAGATGAAGTTAACCGACTGAGGTTTCATCTCTGTCTGTGCTGTCGTTGCTATAGAGACGGCGAGGAGCTCCTGTTTCGGTACAGACCTGAAACTGTAAGCTACGCCCTTGGTCACCTCGACAGACGTTACAGTGACTGTATGAGCCCTGGAGACACTGAGAACGGAAGCAGGTTTGTCACACTCGTTTAATAAGACTTCACTGATGTGATGCAGTGCTTCTCGTCGTGTAGAAACATCTCTTGAAATCCCCTCGTCTCCATCAGACCCAGCTCCGGCTGTTCAGTCCAGTCCAGCGCTGAGGACGAGATAGAGGCAGTGAGAGACAAGCTGAACGTCACTGACATTGACCGAGTGGTGGACCGCCTCAGGTGAGTAGCACACAGCAGCGGTTCCAAAACACTTTGGCTTCACTTTCATGGGAGCTGTCGTGTCGTCCATCTTCATATACAGTCTATGGTTCGAACCCGTAGGTTAGGAACCACTGGCATAGAGGGTCCAGCCCTGACGCCAGTAAATATTACATGTGTAAATGAACATCATGGACTTCTTTGATTTGTAACACTAATGAGAAGACACACATCCCTTGTGTTTACTGGATCTTTGTTCTTTGTGGAATGAGTTTTTCATAAATGACATTCACATGTGCTCAGTGTGTCCTCTGAGCCCTCCTCCCCACCCCCCCAGCGCTCCTCTGTGCCCTCCATTACACTCCATCCCTCCTTCCCTTCCTCTACGTCCCTTTCTTTGAGGCCCGCGGGGCAGGGCAGTCACTGGGGCTACCTTGGAAGGGAGCCTCTCTCTCTCTCTCTGTCTCTCTCTCTCTCTCTCTCTCTCTCTCTGTCTCTCTCTCTCTCTCTCTCTCTCTCTCTCTGTCTCTCTCTCTCTCTCTCTCTCTCTCTCTCGCTCTCTCCTCCTCGCTGACTCTCATTCTCTCTTTCTCTTTCTCCCTCGACCATTTCCTGAGGAACCAGAACAAAAGGCCCCATTGTCGGAAAATGGATCCCAGACAGGACGCGAACGAGCAGATTCTTTTTCATTTAAAAGTAGTGAATACAGTCTATGGTTATGTAACCAGAGAAAGGGGAAATTGGGGAGAGAGGGAGGGAAAAGAAAGATAGGACACTGTTTCCTCGGAACAGTAAGAAAACCACAGAGACTTTACTCTGGACAGACGTCAGGTCTGAGCCTTTCTGCTTATATATATACAGCCATTACATTTCATATGCTACTCATACAACTGCCCATGTTCATAAAGTAAGTTTAATAAATTTGTTTAATAAATGTTATCTTAATCATTTAAGTCCTGGTTGGGTTGATGACACCTTTTCGCAAATGTTGTGTAATAATGCAGGACAGATATGTTGTTATTGTCGTATTGTGTTACCTCATTCAGTGATGGTTAGCTTTAGTTTTTGGTGACACTGAAACACATAGTTTCCTTTTTGACGCAGTTTTTAATTTGGCCTCAGTTGTTTATTTAATGAAAAGCAACCGCGCTGATAATAAACGTCAACACTATTTTCTTTCTATCTATGTCTCTGTCTGTCTGTGTAGGTCTGTGCTAATGGAGGAATGTGAAGTGTTGAAGAGACTGGTGCAGGAATTGAAGGTAAGACGAACATGATGGAAAACAATCTTTATCTTTCAGCTGCCAGAACAATAAGTGATCCAAATTCTAAAAGTAATTAAAGGAAGCCGGGCCGCAGTCAAAGAACTGACTGATGTGCTGTTGTTAGATGATTCATTTTAGAATATCATCCTTGAAAGGATCCTGATTTATGAAGCTATCCTTGACCTTGTAATTCTACAGCCTATTCATATTACACTATAAATACATTATGATAATTCTTCAGACATCTCTGAGTTCTTTGCAATTGCATACTGGGAAGTTTTACTAGAATGTAACACCACCGTTTTAGGATTTGATCAATCTTTATCCAGTTTTATTAGTTTGATGCAATTTGTTAAATGAATAATTTATACATAAATATAAAATCATCACTAAGTCTCCTACAGAATTAATTCAGTGTGTGGCAGTAGTGCGGTTGCAGCTGATCGCACACACCTTTCATTCTCATGTGCAACAAAGCCTGAGTGACAGGCAACAGACCAGAGAGTATAAGTTGTGCTGAGAGAGCTGCATTGAATGCCACTGGCAGCTACACACACAGCTGCAGCTGGAACTGAGGTGTGGCTGTCTGCGTGGACAGTAAAAACTTTATGAACAGTAGTGCAAGTGTGTGAGAAGGAGAGACCAAGTGAGCATGAGACAAATAGTGCAGATGACTGATCTAACAAGGAAAGTGTAAATTTTTTGGGTTCGTTATGAAACTGTGGAAGGCCAAATTAGAATATGGCGGCTCGCCACAGTCTACATTCCTAATGGGAGACACTGACTGTTTTACTATGGAGATTATTTCCATTAAAGATGTAGTGATTTCCCCAACCAGGGGCACTCCTTTCCACAAATTAAAACTTTAAACTCTAAAGTTTGAGTCACTCCTTGGACTCCCACAGGTAGCTCTTTTAAATCTCTTTTGCCACTGAAATACTACCAAGGTATCCATTTACACACACACACACACACACACACACACACACACACACACACACACATATAAACACAAAGACAAACTTGCACACACACACACACACACTTGAGGCATGCAAGGGCTCATTCTAAAAGCTTGTTTTTCCATCTGTCTGGCCAAGAGCTTTGCAGTGCTGAGTAAGATCAGTCTCCTTCCAGTCACTTAAATGGGTAACTGCATACATATACATACCTGTAGACACACACATGCATGTGCGCCTTCAATCTGGTTACACTGTCATGCGTGTTTGGCGTTATGAAAGAAACAGGGAGGGAGATAGTTCAAGGCCAGATGTCAGACTTCTCTGCAGAGCAGATGTGAAGTGTGGAGTTCTCCCACATGTGTGTGACTGTCTGGAAGTATTACATCGCCACTTTGTCTGCAAACAGCAAAGCTGAAAAACGGGAATTTGCACATGGAGGAAAAATGACCTGTCGTTAACCTGACACAGTCTGTTTTACAGGTGTTTATGCAGAAAATCTTCAAATGTTAAATAAAAAATGGCAGCGATGTGAAGATGAACCAAACAGCACAGATGATGTTGGTAGAACACGTCATACAGGAATTTTTACCTTCAATAAAATTCTAATTAAACAATTATTGTTAACAAATGTGTTAATTTATGTATTGTCCCCAGTTCAAGGCTTCATGTAGCCACACCTGCTGAGACTATGATACAGGAAGTGGAAGCTGTAGAGGAGCTAGTGAGCATTAAAGTAGTGCTTTGCAATTCTCACTTTTCTCACCTTTTTTTTTCTGCTGCAAAAGACAAGTTAAACTAGAGGCATTCTCCTTCTTACTTGATTATTTGCTTTAGTTACCAAACAGCAACGTCTCAAATATTTCATAAGTCAAAGAACCTGATTCAAATTCTCAGCACGTGAAACATGTTGGAAGGAGAGAAGGAATTTGGTGTCTGGTCCAAACGTGAAGATTTAACTCGTGTGAAGAGCCAAGCAGGAACAGATTTCAACTTTTCCAAGTCAAATCTCAGAGCATGATTGTGAACATCTGTTTTGTGTTTCTCAAGGCCTGTCACAATTACCTGGATCTTTCTCGTTTTTTATTGTCTGTGCTGGTAATTAACTGGAAATGAGAAGAAAATTGTGTTAAAGGTCTAAAATAATTCTGTCGGTGTTTGTCAGTGAGCTGTAAACAAGGTACCTGATTAATATGGAGATAAGTGCCGTGTCTGATGAGCACCAGCAGCTTCTCATCCACCCCCATCGTGTCTGATCGGAGATTGCTAGTGATGTTGTGTTATTGCATGAAAGTAAATTATCTAGTTTTTGTAGCAGCTTTTCACTGGAGCATTGAACTACGATCAAATTGTCTTTGTCATCACGTAGCAGCAACTGTTTCTAAAAACAACAGTGATGACTCATTGTTTCCTAGACAACAAGACTTGTTGAAACAATTCTTAACAACTATGGTAGTTATAGACTGTTTATAGAGCCCATTGAATGTAAAACCATCTGGAAACTATTCAGAAAACCAAAGTTAGGGTGGCCTTATTACGTGGGTTTGTTTTTACCTCTGTCCGTTTATCTGTTGGTTGGTTTGTTTGTTTGTGTGAAAGCTTGCACAGTAAGGGGAGGATCCAGGAATCTTTTTGGGAGATTTTCAGGGAATAATTCATGTGTCTCGATGAAAAAGAAAACCAGGCACATTTTGGGAACTGATATCTATGAGTGTGTGTTTTATTTAGTGCCGTTTGATTGAATTTAAAAGGACGTTGGCGCTGGCCGAGGTGTGGGCTCTATTGAGTGCCATTGTAGTTAAATTATGATATTCTTGCTTTCAGTTTTTACTGTATTATTCCAACATTGATCACATAAGATGATGTAAACATGGCCTCAACCACCAATGGCTGGTTTTAGATGGATTTTGTAGCAGGAGTGGCGATCCGTGTTCTTCTGTTTCTGGTTTTGCATGAGCTGACGGGGGAAGTTCTGTGTGTGTACGCTGTGTCGTGGGCGGATTCTGGTTTTAGAATCTCATGTAAGGGAGAAATGACAAGAACATACAATCTTTCCTAAAATATCAGCAAGTCAGTGGCTTGGTAATGGATTCAAACCCCACATGGACCACAAAGCCTATTTTCATTTTGTTTATGTGTGTGTGTGTGTGTGTGTGTGCGTGCGTGCGTGCGTGCGTGTTTTACGGCTGCTTGGGATTTCAGTCACTTTGCTGTCAGAGACACCACACATACTTCAACTGCTGCTCTGAAAGACAGCACCAGGAGGTTTGGGTTTGAATCCCACCGGGAAAATAGACCAAAAATATATATTTTATCTGTCAGTCTACAGGCCTGCAGGCGTGTGTGTGCGTGTTTGCGTGTTCATGCGTGCATGTGTGTGTGTGCGTGCATATGCTTGTGTGTGTTTGTTTGTGTAATGTATTATTCAGTCGGCGGTTGCTATAAAGACTTCCTATTAGCATTTATGCAAGTGTAAAATGAGGAGAGGAGGCTGGCAGTCATTCAGACTGACTTTACAATCAGGTCTTTGGTTTTGCAAGCTATGGACGCACACACACACAGACACACACACACTCACACTCACACTCGAAAAAGAAAGAGAGAGAGAGAGTGAGCTATGGTTTTTGTTGCTGTGGATGTAATTTTTTTAGGCCAAATTATGATGGAACACTGCTGCTAAATCGTTTAGTGGTCACACACACATGCACACACACACATACACACACACACACACGCATACACACAAACGTACACACACAGAGACACACACACACACACACCAAACATTCCTTTCCTCTTTCTCCCACTGTTATTTTATATAATTTTTCCTTATTCGCTATTTTAGTGTTTTCGTGAACATGTTTAAAACATTGACCCTGTGCACTCCTGATTAACACAAACTCTTTCTCTGTCCTTGTGTCTTGCAGAAAAATATTAAACAAAAGTTCAGGAGTAAAAGTGAATTTGAGAAATCAGAACCTTCACTCACAGGTGAGTCCAGATAATGACATTTGGGTGTTTGCTGCCATCTGGTGGCACAGTAGTGTTAAACATGTTGATCAGCAAATAGATTTACAAATGTAAAATGAGTGCTGATAGTATTACCCACCCTCTTGCCATGCTGTTTCATATCTCATATCTGTTGTGTTTGTGTGTGTGCAGAGTTGAGAGAGTTAAGAGGTGAAATCCAAATGGACTTGGAGCTTTACCCCTCTTCACTTGGTGCTTCATGCCCGGCCTCGCCCTCTCTCCCTGTGGAGGAACGGAAAACCAGGCTCAGGTTTGTATTTTTGTTGTTAACCATCGCTCAGAAAAAGGCTCAGTTTAATAAGAAAAACTTGTAAGCACCTTTCTTAACATGGTTACATAGTCTTGGATAATGTAACCATATCAGTAAAGAAAAAAATTCACATAAATACGATAAATAAAAGATTGTCCAGGAGATACAATCAAACAAGGCCATGAAAAGACACTTTGAATTGCTACACTTCGAGCTGTTGTTTAAATTGTGCAGATTGTAAAATGACATGACACCAAATACACAGTCTAAAGCAGTTTAAAACAAATTGAATACAACCACAAAATGTATTCGAATGAAATCAAAAGGAAGGGAATTCATGCAGGCCAGCCACAAAATGGATTGTAACCCAAAACAAAATTAGAATGAAGTCTGGAAAAGGCCGGTTTCATCAGCCCAAACAAATGAGTAACTATAATTTCCATTCTGATCCATTCTCCTCCAGACGGTCAACAGGACGAAAGGCCTGTGATGAGACTCTTCAAGCTTTCCACTCTGCATCTGTCCCAAGACCACATCCACCTGCCTCACTGTGCCAGCCCAGGCCCCCAGCCGGACCTCCTCCCACTAAGACGTCTGCGTCCAGGACTCATGGAAGCACATCAGCCTCCAATGTGTCAAGCAGGCCTGCTATCTGCCCCAAACTCACAACTTCCAGACATGTGAACAGTCACTTCACCAGCGACTTGACAACAATTAGGAGCGACCACCACCCCCATCTTTCTCCAGAGCAGCACAGTGCTACTGTCCACTGCAGGCCCCCGACTTCTAGTCCTAGTTTCAGAATAAAAGCTGAGAGGAACTCCCCTGTGCATGAAGCCCAACTTCCATGCCATCACAGCCTCAGCAGAGAAGATGATTTACCACAGAAGGAGAGGAAGAGCAGCTCAAGACACATCAGTGCTTCCCCCTCACACATTCCAGCACTCAGCCCGGTGAGTGATGCAGGCAGTCACCACAACAGCAGGACTGACCAGGCTGGGTCAACATTGGGGAAATCAGAGACTTCAAATGGGCAAAAGAAAGGTACCTGTGGGGGTGGTGTAGTGTCAGCAGATGATGGAGATAGAAGTGAAAGGACTCCTGGGAGTTTTTATTCTTCAGTCATGTCTGAAACTGGGAGCCGTCCGGCAAGAAACGGCAACAGAAAGAGCGATAGTCGAATAGATAGATATAAAATCAGTAATCTTGAGAAGGGAATCACCTTTGGTAACCATCATTTTAAAGCTCACTCCTCAAGTTATTCAGAAAGCAATTGTGAACAAGGACAGTTCAAAGCAGCCATTCAGCCGGCGTCTGTAGAGTTAGAGGGAAAAATCTTTACTTTCCCCAAAAGACCACTCGGAGGCGCCAGAAGTCAACCGGCGAGTGTGGAGGAGCCACAGACAGAGCCCGTTATCAACAGGTTCCACCAGCCAGCCCCTCCTTCCAGGTGTGTCAACATAAAGTCAACACCAGACCGAAGAGAAAGTGTTTAGTGTTGTCTTTCATAACATAAATATTTGGAAGCATGATGTGAGGGTTTTTAGAAGTTTTTCCTTACTCTTGTTGAGGGTTAAGGACCGAGGATGTCACACCAGGTTAAAGCCCTATGAGACTAATTGTGATTTGTGAATATGGGCTATACAAATACAATTTGGTTGATTGATTGATTGATGTGTTGATGTTGATTTGTATACTTGGTGTATGTGGAGAAAATTGAATAATTTCTCAGTTGTACCTGTTATTTATTTGTATTCTTTTCCATCAGACATGAATTGAAAACTTGTATCTAGGGCAAAGGCTTCAGTTTAGGTCAGGGTTTGATTTCAGTTCTTGTAATTGATGTGTCCAAGTATTTGATTGAAAAATATTGGTTGTTAAAACAGGGAAAAGTGCAAAAATATTGTTTCACAGGACATATTTGAATATTGAGAGAGTAGGAAAACACAATTTTGAGTTTTATTTTTTATTAACACGTGTTCTTTTCCTACTTTGACACGTCCACATGTCTTTTGTACCCACGGCCTGTTGTCAGCGCTTTATCACACGCAATTTTAATGAACGTGTAGACATAAATTATCACTGTGATAAACATGTGGAATATGTAGTGCAATAAAAATAAAACATTGATTATTTCAATTAAAAAAACGACCATCATGGAGTCCTGCTTCAACATCGTTTATTCAGGTGTCACTGTCTTTTGTGAAGTCACGTACGGAGCATGTTCTAATCAAATTAAGTGAAATCTGAAGTGAATAGAATAATCTGTAAATTGAGCTTAAAGAATGTAGACAATCGGCCATGAACATAATTTAAGAAATATAGAAATAAATAATTTAGAAAACCTTGGTTAATGAATGAGACTTTCACCAGTTATAATTATGTAGGTTAATCAAGTAAGTCAGTGGCAAATTGTCACATGTAGTGATGATGTATTTTCTGATTAATTTATTTTAATCAGTATAAAACTAATGTTTTTTACTGTGAAGTGGATCCAGGAAGTGTTGATTGAATTGATTTATTTTCAGGAGGGAAATCCTCAGGAGGGGAAGTGGCGCCATTCCACAGCTTCCTGTCCGGTGGATGAAGGTAAGAACAGGAAGAAGGTTCCCATTTAAACTGTAATTCTACGTCAGGTTCTTCATCTCAACACCAGCTGTGCAGATGTTAATGTTGGAACCAACAACCTGTCGGGGCCACGGTCGCCATCTTTGTTCTGACGTCTCCTGCCCGGTCTCAAACTGACTTTACTGATTAATGAGGGAATTTCAATTTTGCCGCCATCTTGTCTTAGAAGGTAAAAAATAACACCTATAAACATAAGTATAACTGTCCCAGGCTAGTTTTTTAGCTAAGCTAGCCGACACAGTTTGCAAAGCTAGCAATATTAAATTGCCAGTCTTTTAGCATAAACATTAAATGTTAGCTCGCTGTAGGAAAAGTCCACGTTAGCAAGGCCCCAAGGTCAGTGTGCTCATCTTAATGTATAATTATGAATTCTATGTTTCTTTTAAAGCCTTTGAAAGAAACTTTAATAATGTTTGGAAACTCATTCAAGCTAATGTTAGTTAAAGCTAATGTCATGGTTTGGATGCTACTTACACTGTGGCTGCATATTTTTGTTAGCGTGTGTGTGTTTCATTCAGATGTGGTTAGGGATTCATTATAGATTTGATTTGATATTTTTAGTTATTTCGAAAATATTTTGTAGAAAAAACAAACATAAAATGTATTTGTAGAAACAACAATGAATGATAAACAGACTTTAAATGAGAAGCATAGATTCACAAATGATTTCTTAAAAGGAGAAAGGAGAAGACACACTGCTGGTTCAGCCCAAAACCACTAATATATATCAATACATTCATATTTAAAATCATCCCTTCGGTGGATTATAGTTCATATATCTACCCTTTGAGCTGAGTTAATGAAAAAGTTGAATTGACTCTCTCTTGGAGAGAAAGCTGTATATCTCTCTTTCTCTCTCTCTCACAGCCTATTTACTGGTGTCTGGAGGCTTCAGGGTGCGGCAGATGAAACCTGAGAAGCTGTGATCAACACAACCGTGAACTACGGCAATCTTATTCCCTTTCCAGTTTCTGCTGGAGAGTGGAGGAAATGGCAGCAGCAACAGTTTCGGTTGAACACGACAAGTTTTGTTGTTCCGTGTGCCTGGACGTTTTGAGAGACCCGGTGACAATCCCCTGTGGACACAGCTATTGTCTGGACTGTATTGATAGGCACTGGAACACTACCCAGCAGAAAAGCAAGTACAGCTGCCCTCAGTGCCGGTATGTGTTTAATCCCAGACCTCTGCTGTGTAGAAACACGGTTCTGGCTGAACTGGTGGAACCGTTTCAGCGAAGCAGATCTGAAGCCTCAGCCAAAAGTTTGGCCAAAGCAGGTGATGTGAAATGCAGCGTTTGTACGGGGAGAAAGAGCAAAGCTGTGAAGTCCTGCCTGGTTTGCTGTCAGTCGTACTGTGCGGCTCACCTGAGAGGCCACGAGGAACGCTTCCATGGAAAGGCTCATAAAGTGGTGCCAGCTTCAGACCAGCTGAGGGAGAAGGTGCTCCCACCAGCTGAGAAGGAGGCTGTGTCGGTGGCAGATGAGAAAACAAAACCACAGGTTTGTTCTGAATTTACTTCGCAGTCATTTTCACTTTAGGGAGATAGAATATGTTTATGAAGCATAATTTACTGTTAAGATCTGAATTCACTTTATTCTAATAATTATGTAAAACTGTGCTTCAAAATTCAGATAGAAAGCGTATTCATTTTAAAGGGACATTCCTTTCATTCTCATCTCAAAGCCAGTATAAAACTGTATCTTAATTGAACATGAAGCCTTATCCCACCTTATTTAGAACTCTGTAAAACACTGTGTTCATTTAATCTACGATTTCTATGACTCCTTTTCTACAGTTTCCATCAATACCCTATTCTGTTTGGTTTCACTTTCATAGGTTTCGTTTTCTTAGAAACCAAACCATACTCATGAGAATGAGTAAACAGAAACTGAGTGATCACAGCTGTTCTGCATGATTACAGGCTGCCTACATGACTTTATGTCCCTTTAAATGATTAGTAGAAAAACATGATGCAACAATCTTACACAACACATCATTAGCAGAAACAACTCATTATCATTCTTTAAATAAGTGATCTGAAGTAATGCTGATAGTCAAATCCCCTCCCCCTTTTAATTAGCTTGAAATTTGTAGTCACGTTTTTAGACACATGTTTAACAGTGGAGACAATCTTTCATAACTGAGAGACAGTTGTGCCACGCTGTGATCCTATGTGATGCTTAATAACAGGATCATTTTGTCAGATTGCAGTTGAGAATAAGGCACAACCTTTCAACACTGGCAGATATACAGGGATGCTGATTAATGCTGGTTGTCATTCAATTCCCTCTGTATTGTCTTTTCCAGTCAGATGCATTTAATTTCTCACTTGGTATCTCATAGAGTATGAATTATATCATGTTTATAACATGTTTTTCATAATGTGATTATCATTTTTTCATCCCACTAGATATTGGCTCTATCTTCAGTTTCCAATGAGGGCAGCATTGTAGAAAGAATTTTATAATATGTTGATTTATGTGATATTGACTGTATATATTTATTTAATTTGCCATATTGTTATTTCAGACTGAAAGTAAATAAATTTGTATTCTCCAAATGCCTTTTTTTAGAGGGATCAAATATTCAACCTACTGAAGCAGGTCAGACTCCAGTCATACTACGATCAGTTTCTTGAGCTGGGTGTTAAAGATGTCCGAGATTTGCTGGATAGTGTGACAGATGAAGATCTACATAACTTAGGTAAGACTGTTGAAAGGGGTACGTTTTCAGTTGCATATGATGCTTGGTTAGAAAATGAAAGTTGGCAGACAATTGAAAATATGCAAACCTATGTGATTACATGTTTGTGTGAAAGGGGAACTGTAGCCTCCTGGAACATTTAAGTACTCATCTGACTTGTCTTTCTTGTCTGACTTCATCAAACAAGCACTGATGAGCTGTTGTCATGACATGTTGTCACCAGTCAGTGGAAAATAAGTTTAGTTAAATTGTCTTTCCTGTCCTAATTTGTATTTTACTGCCAATTCCACAACTACACCAAATTAAGAGGAAGATAAGTAAGAAGAGTAAGTTGTGATGTGATATTCCATTTACACAATAGAAGAAGAGCAACACCATGATAAGGTACAGCCTCACAGTCACAACCAATTAAACTCCTCTCAGTAATATTGAAATGCTGTATGTTGCCCTGCCTTACATTACAATGGTATAAAGAGAAACAAGGTTTTTTGTTTGAAAAATACTTACAATACATATTTCGGGGCTGTGCAGAAATAAGTAAACATACTCGTTTAGAGCAAATTGTTTATTGACGCTATGTAAGCATCAGTATCTTCTAGGGCTGGGCAAAATGATCAATCACAATAACACACAATAACCTTGGTTGGCTGCAGCAATAGACTTATGTACATCACATGTATATGGCCTAAACAAGGAGAGGAAATGCATAGTTGGAAATGTAAGAATGCCTCAGACAGCTGTTTAAGATAAATGCTGTAACATGTGTAAGACTTTTTGAAAGATGCAGGGGACATTTTATATCTATTTTTACAGGTTTGAGTCGAGTGGAAAAGAATCGTTTTGTGGCGTTGAAAAACTCCATTAAAAGACCCCAAGCTTCAAAACGTCAAATTCGAACTGTGGCATCTGTGCAAAAACCAAGGGAGGCATTCTTCCTGCAGTACAAGTACCCTAAATGTCCTCAACCAAAACGTATTACAGGTAAGAGGAACAAACCTTGTAATGCATTTTTATTATTTATTTCAATAATTCCTCTTACTTATCTACAGTGTACAGTATAGGCGCAGCTTACTTACAACTGTTTTGTGATTTTGAGCAGAGAGCTGCTTCCAAGCCTAGTCCTGAATAGGCCACTTAAAAGAAGCACAATTTAGTAGTTTTTTTGCTTTTTTATTCAGATATGGATCCAACTCAAAACACTGTTGAAGATCTGATGTTGAGAATCTGTCACCTTGAAAACGTGGGCAGCACCACAGGAATCTGTCTCTACACAATCGACGGGATGCCCTTGACAGATGATTCTTTCTTCAACACGTGTGAGCAGCCATTTTACAGTTGAAGCTGCTAAGTGACAGGGTGGTGTACCTCAAGTTCTTTTGAGCAGTTTGAAAACGTTCTCTTTACGCCAAACTGAACACTATAAGGGGTTAATTACTGTAACCGTATTACGTGGCATCTGTATGATAGTCCCAGAACTTGAGAGTAAGCTAACAATGTTTTTTGGGGCTAATGGTGATAATACATTGCGCATGCACATACACACTACTTTTTTCCCTCTCTCTCCCTCTCTCTCCCTCTCTCTCTTTTGCGCTGACTCGATACATATTGAGACACAAACACATACACCGACTCAGCTGATGTCTCTTTATGTCATTTGGGATCAAACAAGTAGACCCACGGTGCAGACCATAAGAAAACTCATCTTTGGTGTATACATGACACTAATCTTTTTAATGTCTCTTCTTACAGGGTCTCTGAAAGAGAGATACATTCAAAGTGGAGATATGATCTATGCCATTTTTACACCAAAGGAAAACCTGAAATATGCCCCTCAGACACTCAAAGGGGAATTTGTGGAAACCCCTGGAGAGGAGGTTATCCGATGCCACATCATGCTCAGGGTGCGTCTTGCTTGTGATACAAGTAATTTTAAGAGATATTCTTAAAGAAATTACTAATTGATGAGATAATGAAACACTAGCCAGAATAGGACATGATAATAATGTAAATAAGTTTGTGCGTACATGTAATTATTAACTTAAAGTGGATTTGGTGTTTTTATTATATTATTGTGTAAACAAACAAAGCAACCCCCCCTTCCTTCACCAATATAATCAATGTAATATCCATTAACATTTGCTGAATATTAAAAACTTAAATGTTAAGAAACTAAATAATCTTAAAATTGACTTGAACTCAGGGTTCAGGATGTTGATGTCTCTCGTGGGGGTTAAAATTGCAGCATTGCCTTTTTTAACACATAGTTTATAAATTGAATGGGGTTGAATCTGTATTTTGAATATGTTTTGTTGATTTGTTTAGGGAGATTTCGACGTGATGGTGAACTTAAAAAACGACACCCTAACCAGTCTCAGACTCAAGTTGGCAAATGCAAGCGGAATTCCAGCACACGTCCTTCAATACAAGTAATTCAGAATTACCTCCATAACCATTGAAGTGTTTCTTTTTACCGTGTAGTCCTTGGTACTCAGGCACGACCTCTGTTCTCTGTTGTGCTTATTTTACTTGCAGAGGTCAACGTGACGGATGTGACAAACTGGAAAGCTGTGGAATCTCCGAGGGGTCAACAGTTGCCTTCTCTTTATACACAGATGATGAGATTTCATTCAATGATTCTTTCTTCATTAATGATGTTGTGCCTTCAGTCCAGCAAACCAAGAAAGGAATCAGTGTGTTCCTGTCCTCACTTTACGTTGTTGTAAGCAGTGTTGATATTATATTGTTTCCATTCTCCTGCTATCATGACCGTTTTTACTTTAGTATCGATTTCCCTGTTCAGACCTGTTATTAACATCCATCCTGGGGGATCTGATCACAAGTCACATCTCTTAGTACGTGTATCCACATCTGACATTCAAATAGATCCTGAATGGGTCTCCTTTGACCGCTTGGGATTGGACCTCGCAACTATATTATTTGTGTTTGCGAAGAGCAAATTATTTAGCAAAAAAGGACCAGTCACAAAACTACCCTCCAAATGTGGACTAAGCGACCAGATCTTGGGACTCATTCAGGACGTGTGAGTTCAGTCCTGTACCACTAACCCCCTCACGATGGATGTTGATAATCTTATTTTGTTACACACACACCTCCTTCTACTACAAAGTGGAGGCTGACCCTGTATAGTCCATAAAAAACAGCTGATTATCAAATCAGGAAGTTGCTGTAGATTTGGCACGGTGCCTTTGTCCTAAATTAATTCAAACTAATCTGAAAGGTTGACTTATCTAACAATACAGATGGTTAACTTTGTAGGTTGCTTCTCCAATGTTCTTCGCACTGATTTTAAGTGCATCTGTTTTTTTACTTTTAGAAATGGCATCATTCAGAAATACAAAATAAATTGATTGGCTACATACGAAGACTGACTGGATGTAACCCTCTTGCCCAAAGTTTGCATCAGCTACTCAGCAGGAATGAAAGGATGACAAGGAATCAAAAGGTAAACAGTATGAGGCTGTATTGCTTTAGCTATAACAAAACTTTTGTACCTAAAGTCAATATTTTGTAACGTAATACTAACTACTTCACACATACTTGTTGCATTGCTGCAGATTTCAATAGTTGAAGGCTTGTACGTGCTCTTCAGAGAGCTTTTGCCCCAACTTGGCTCAGAACGAGGGGAGAAAGTCATCAAGGACGTGCATGTCTTTGAGAATTCATTGTACTGCTGGGCACATCTCATCTCAAGAGCACAGGTATGATGATTTGAGTTAACTGGGCTTATGTAAATTCTAATTGCAACTTTACATATTTTGTGTAGCTATCAATTTGTCACAAGCGTGGATGTTGAGATTATTCTGAGCATTTGATTATTACTGTACTGTACTTGATTGTATTCATCAATGTGTCCTAGATCTGACTCCCAAGTATTCACTACTGTGTTTTCCTATTTGAATAGGAACAAACATCAGACTTTGAGAACTACGCAGAAGTCTCTCTCACATCTCAAGACAACAGACGTTTCTGTGAACCAGTGAGAGTGCCTGGAGTGCCAGTTGCCTTTGAACGAGCATTCATTCTCCAGCAAATCAAAGGTAAAACTGAAAAAACAAACTAATCAAGCCACACAAAACCGCACACACTAATTGACATCAGTCTCCCTTTTCCTTTGCCATCAAGATATATAAATTATTCTTTGGGAAATTGGTGATTATAAAAAAGTTCAAAGCACTCCAGTGCCCTTATTTATTGGTCATTTTATCTTTTCATTAAGTCTTGTGGAAATTTGTTATGTGGTTTTTAACTCATCCTGCTGACAACAAACAGGCCAGGGTGAAAATAGTAAAAACAATGAAAAATCATAATACCACAAAACTATTCTGACTGACTAAGTTTTTACTAGTTTTTGTTTGTCCTTCCCATTCCTATGAATGCGATATCTCAAGAATGCCTTGAGGGAATTTCCTGAAATAAATGTTTGCATTGTGAAGATGATATCTCTGGAACGCCATCAAGGAATTCTTTGACACTTGGCACAAAAACTCACTTTGAGTCAATGATTTAACTCACTTTATTTTGTTAGCCAAAGGTCAAGGTCATGATGGCTTCACAAAGTATGTTCAGGTTTTTATCTTAAGATCAGCTTGAGGGAAGGCAATCAAATCTCGCACAAACATTCACTTAGATTCAAGGATGACCTGAATATAGATTTTGGTGCCTGTGGGTCAAAGGGCAAAGTCACAGTGACCTCATGTTACTGTGAATGTGACATGTTAGGACATCCCGTAGGGAATTACATTACATCTGGCACAATTCACTTGGACTCACTGATAAATTGATCCGATTTCAGTGGTCAAAGGTCAAGGTCATCAATGGCTTCAAAAAACGTGTTTATTGAAAGCTTTATTTATAGTTCTTAAAGTAGCTGACTCTTGAATAGTTTGGCATGAATTTTGCGCAAGTATTTGCTTTTGTGAAAATGTGTGTTTTTTGTAGTGAATGGTGTTTTATTTTTAGCTTGATTTCAAGTTCTGTATTTGTTTATTAGATGGGGTGAAAATTCCAAACTGCACAGAAGAGATTTTGCGAGAGACCTCATTACAGAGAGCCACTGACATTGAGAAAATCCTCCTCAGCCTGCCTCCCTTCATCAAGACCTATCATCTCTGGATTAGTAATGAAAAGATAACCGGTCAGAAGTATGTACCATCTAGTTTTTACTTTCCATTAAACTTTTTTATTTTATTTTATTCTTTGTGATTTAAAGATGATTATCAGCCACTAAGTAGTTGCAGTTCTTTTTACTATACTCTAAGAAAAAATACATATAAATTAGGGCTGTGAAATGATTACAATTTTTAATCAAATTAATTACAGGTTTCTATGGATTAATCAAGATTAATCACATTACTGATTTTCTCTGTATATTTTTGTGGGAAAAGATTTATGACAAAAGACAGATATATACATTTATCATGTTTTCTTTTTTTATTCATAAATAAACAAAACAATGGTGCTGCAACTCAGCAGTTCTTTAGCAGTTCACTTTGCTATTCCATATGGAACATTAATATAATCTTCATCCTAAACAGAATTCGGGCTTCTTATGGTTGAATAAATATTTTTTATTTTCTTTTTAAATCAAACCATTGTTTTTATATAATGGTTGAACATTTTTCTATTTTTTGTCAAACAACCATTCACCACACCATGGCACAATCTAATGCCTCTAAAGGCCCTCTTAGCTAGTCTTCCTTTATCCAGTTGGTGAAGCAAACTAACTTGTTCACATTCTCTGACAGTAAAGCAGACCGCTTCTTTTGCACAATGTGTCCTGCGAGTGAGTCTGGTTTGGCGGATTCCACTTGAAGGCCCCTCCCCGACCACTCCGTGTTGAGGTGGAACTTTAAGCGGCTTTGCTCCGGTGAAACAATAACGTCTTCCCGCAGAGTGTGCATATCACCTTGGTTTTATTGAATGTTCCATTTTTGTTTTTTTGGAGCATGATCTTCCCATCCAGAAGGTGATGTTTGTTTGTTTGTTTGAATAGCAGCGGCCGTCTGACTGCATTAGAGCGGACACTAGTGCAGATTAGGCGGAAATGTGCGTATATTGGAAAATCCTTCTGCGCATGCGTTAAATACGTCAAATTAAATTAACGAATTAATCCTGTAATTTAATCATAACACGTTATTTTTCACAGCACTAATATAAATACCAACTGGAAAGCCTCGTATTAAGTATTTCAGTGCTTTGTTTTAAAAATACATTTAACAAATGTTTTGTTTTAGACATATGTTTATGCTTCATCCTTTAATGTCTTCAATAAGCAATCACATGACAGCTTTCAGGTCCATGAACAGTTGACTTTTGGAGAAATGGTTGAAAGATTGAAGTCTTTCCCTCATCTCAATGTGACCCCACCCCTGCATCTGAAGAAGCTTGGAGAGAATAACGCCTGCCTTGTTCTGTTGAGTGAAGGTACCCAATTAAATCAGTCTGTATCACTCTCCCTTCAGCATGTTTCAAAAAGGTTTCATGCTCTTAATGTTCTTCTTTTCTCTTTGCAGATAACCTTGGTGTTTATCTTTATAAAAGCAAAGGATCCACAGATATGATCATGGTGCACAACTGTCTGGATGGCAAGAGCATTGAAGTGGATGTGAATATACTGGCGGCCAAGTAAGCATCCGAATTACAGTGCATAAAAACAACCATAATGAAATCAGTATGCAATATTACAATACATTTCGCTGACGCTTTTATCCAAAGCGACTTACAATAAGTGCACTCCATCATGAGGGTACCAATGCAGAATAACAATAATCTTGAAAGTACAATTTCTTCAAAAAAGCAAATCTAAAAATGCTTTAAGTAAGTGCCATTTAAGTGCTGCTAAATTGTTAGTTTACATTTTTATTCGAGGTATACTTATATTTTTCGGGTTATCGGTCCGTCCCAATCCTGTGAACTCAATATGTCAAGAATGCCTTGAGGGAATTTCCTAAACTTTTCCTCAAACATTCACTCAAAGATGAACAGATTATATTTTGGTGCCTGGACATCAACGGCCCAGGTCACAGTGACCTCAAAAAATTGTTCTGCCTCTTCAATGTGATATCTCAAACTTTTGATCAGTTGTCACTTGGACTCAATGAGGAAGTTATTGTGTTTCAGTTGTCAAAGGCAGAGTCTATTGGGACCTTTTATATGAATCTGTAAAAAGAGTATGTAAAAATATACGAAGGAACTACACTGGTTGGTGGAGGCATAAGTGCAGTAATTCTATTCCTTTAAGATAATAAAACATGAGTTACTAATTTACTTATACAGTGCAGTTTCCGAAATCTTTCACACCACTTCATTGCTGTATATTTAAATAAACTGTCATCCAAAGTATTAGTATTTTTGTTTATCCTGTATGAAACTGACAAACTAAATGTAAAAATGTTTAACCCCTTTTTTATTTTTACTTTTTTTGGACATCCAACACAGCACTGGTGACCATAGAGAAGATGGATCATTTGTCACAACTAGGACTCCAAAGGAAGCCATACTGGTATAACACTGCCTGGTCTTGACTTAAAGGACACTGGAACAGAGAAAAATTAAACTTCAGTTGAGACAATACAAAACACATTGTCAATATCTGTTTGTTATGTGAATTTGTTTTTTTATTTTCGTCAGGTTCTGATAGATACAAGCTCATCCATGGATGAGGAGTGCTATGGAAATGCAGGGATAATGAAAATGAATGCTGTGAAGGAGCTCTTTGACAACTTTGCATCAAGAAGCATGGCTTATGATTTCCATCATATCATTGGTCTCGTGAGTTTTGACTCAATGGTGAAAACTCTACACACATTTACTGAAAACCTGGAAAAGTTCAAGGTAAAAAAATCAGAGGCAAAGGAGGGTTCTTCTTGGGAACAGTTGCATCTCACTTTTAATGTTGTGTACCCAGTAACAAATGTTCAAAGATTAAGAGTTTTTCTTTTCATTTGTAGGAGTTCATCCGTGTCCTTCAACCGAATGGATGCACTCTGCTGTATGATGCCCTCCGACGGGGCTTGTCCGAGTTGGAAAAGGTCAAGACGAAGTTTCCAAAAACGCGACTTCGCATCATCTGCCTCACTGATGGAAATGATTCTGGGTAAAAGTCCTTCTATGTTCTAATGTGATACATTTCCACCTTTTACATATACTACAAAAATACATATGAAATGCTTACCATGCTTTTAGTTGAGCAGGCGTTGACTGATGCTAATTTGTAATTGCCAGGCATCGAATAAGACTGTTGATTCTGTAATCTCTCATTGTTTCTGAATGGTTAGGGGCTAGGATCAACCATTCTTATACACGTATTTCACAGAATAACTTTTAAGTAAAGCTGTTCATAAATGTTGTCAGCTGTTCATTTAATTGTCTTATAATGTATACTGAACTCTTCTCTTCCAACAGATCCTCGATGGAGCCAGTGGCCATTACAGCCAAGCTGTTAAAATCTGACATCGTTGTGGATTCAATCCTTCTTGGAAATGTGGAGAACCATATGCTGCATGGAATCAGCAATGCAACAGGTAGGCATTCATACTCTGATGAGTATTGTTGTCAAATCTATCTACAAATTCCAAAAATCAGTCCACCTGTGGCTCCCACTTCTCCAGAATCATTCAAACTATCAGCTTCACACTTGAGGGCCTGAGGAAGCCCTAACCCTTACAGACAGTCATCACCTCCTCAGTGAAGCCAATACTAATTAATAGTCACATTTTCTAAACCGCACACCACTGCAAGTCCTAACTTTAACACTCACTCAGATATTCACTGCATCTCTATACCACACATGCATTTTGCCTCCAGGCGGCTGCTGTTTCAAACCACAGACGATCAAAGAGGGTTTGAAGCTCTTCGAGATCGAGACAGTCCTGTCTTTGGAGCAGAGGAAACCAAAGAAAAAACTTGACGCGTCGTCTGTCAGTGAGGTCAGTGGCAGTATGAAAATACTCTTAATTAAACAAATCAACCTTGTCATCGTTTTGTTCATTGATTTTATACCTGTTATTCCCTGTTATAGCCTGTTTTAATGAGTATCTTTGAAACCACCGGATATGATGAGTATCCAGATACATCATTGCCAACCCAGCTAAGCAACAAAGTGACCGGGACAGAGAGGTGAGAGACAAACACGAACATCCTTTTGATACTGATAATAAACCTGATCAAGTGAAGATCGTGTGAGGTATAATAAATACAAAACAAAAAGATTGACCTGCTACAATCCTAGAACGGTGAAATATCCTATCCCACTTTCCTAGAGCTGAAAAAGTATTCTGCAATAACTTGTTTTCTCTGATTAAGATTTAAGAACATTTCTACATATATACATTTATATTATTGTCAAGTGAAATCAAATAATTGACTAAGTGTCAAACTTGCACAGACACACTTTGTTGTTGATTGTTTGCAGACAAAATGTAAACCAAAGCATTTCACACCCCAAAGCCTAACATGGCCCTCTGAACCTTGTGATATGTTAACATTAACAGTGATGTTAGACCTTTTAAGATAGAAGCATTACATTTGAAGTATTAATTCCTCAAAACAGTGCTTTGAAAAAGAAGCTTCGGGAGGCGAAGGATAAGCGCTTAATGGAAAAGGACACTCGTGTCCTGGAGGAGCTGAAGAGCCTGCACTGTGACCCTCATCCCTTCTTCAGAGTCTTCACATCAGAGTCAGACTTCAGTAGGTGGCGCTGTCTCTTGTTTGTTTCCATAAAGCAGGATATTTAACTGGGATATGTTGTGGTGTGGTTGACCCTCATTGTGCTCATGAAAATGTTAATTGCTGAACAGGATAATGTTCAGTCTGTATAGTCATGAAGGGATCACCTATGATTCCAATGTAAAGTGTAGTCTTTTTCTATAATTGTTTTTATCTCTTCAGCATTCTGGAGGATTCTCATGCAGGGCCCTCCTGACACGCCCTATGAGAAAGGAGTGTTTGAGCTCTACTGCCAGTTTGGTCCTGAATACCCAGTGAAGCCTCCACTTGTTCGATTTGTCACACGAGTATCCTGCCAAAACACAAATAACTGAAAAGGGATTACGGGATTACCAGCTTCCACAGCAAGCTGTTTTCAGCTGTGTGTGTGTCTCATTTTATGACGCATTTGAAGTGATTGTATACACTGTACACATTATGCTTGCAAGATTTCCTTAACAGGATGGCAGGTGTACCATTGCAACATCAACAGCGTGGGCCGCATCTGCCACAGCATTTTTGACCGCAGCTACAATGCTCACATTACCATCAGAGACATCTTTGATGCTGTGTATGGACTGCTCATCATCCCTGAGCCTGATGATCCACTGGACAGGTGAGTTATGCACATTGATAAACTACAAAGGTGCTCGGAGATTTGAGGTATCTGATGTGATATCGAACGTCTTTTTGAAGCATTTTGGCTGAAGAGTTCCTGACGAACCGTGAGAAGTATCTGCTGGAAGCAAAGAAATACACTGAGCTAAATGCAGGAAAGTCGCTGGATGACATGGAGAAGGTGAGAGAACTAAGATATTCAAAGTTGTGGAGTGTTCCTACTTTTCATATAACATCAACATTACGTGGTGTCTTGACACACTCTTTAATGTCTTGTCTCTTTCTTTTATTTGAAAGAAATTGGTGGATCATGTGCAGCAGTTCATACCCCAACATCTAATCTGTCCACTCACCAATAAGATGTTTATTGATCCTGTGAAAACGGTGTACGGCACCGTGTATGAACGCATAGCCATCGAGGAACACCTCAAACAGTGAGTTAATGTACTATTGATGGAAATAATTACCTGCATAACTACCATCTCCCCACAATAAATCTCAACTCTCCATCTCATCTGCTGCATTGCCATGTACTGTATTTTCACAGTTGATTGTAAACACTCTTGCAGACACCAGTATGACCCGATGGCTGGCCCAGGACACGACCTTGATCTTTGCTACGTGAGAGCCGACTGGGACATGAAGAAAATGGTGATGGATCATCGATCTCGTCAAATTCAGTGACTGTGTCGATCATCATTATCACAGTGGTTCCACCTGTGTTTAATGTACATGAGACCTTATTGATGATAGATTTTCTTTTAAGTTTTCAGGGACTTAATAGGAAAAACGTTTTAGTATGTTTGCACAAGATGGCACTGAAAATGACCTGACAGAAAGCCTGTTGGTGTTTTATTCCTTCTAAAAAGTTTTCCATAGTTTGAATTGACATAATTGGTTAAGTAGAGGCAGTTCTAGAAACTTATAAACCAGACTAATAAAGTAATGTAGCTTTTAAGTGTTTCTTAGTGAGTATAAAGTGAATCCTCAGTTATAATAATGTTGTTCTAACTAAGCATTGTATGGAAAATCATAGTCATGTTAGTTCCTCTGCTGTCTGATGATTGTTCTCCAGTTTGTTAGTTGCTCCTATACTATGTGACAATGCTGAAAATGTTACCTTTTAGAGTGGTGAATAAAAGTTAGTTAAGTTTGTCTTGATGGTGATTACACAACAATAAACCAGAGAAAAAGGACACGGCCTTTCTCCTTTTTTACAGTAAAGATTATTTTCATTTAACTTTTATATACAGATATTTTAAGACATCTTAACATGCTACTAATGGTTCTCACAACCAGCTGAACTAATATGAACTGAAAAACTTTTACTGTTTGACCATCAATATCTAGTTCTAATACTATAATTGTAATATTTGTGTTGACACATGAAGCTTACTTTTGAATATTTTCAGTCCTGACTGATTTTGTTTTTACACTTTTCATGACTTTTACTGGTAGATTATAATGAGTGGGTACACAACCAATCATCGCCAAGGATTCTGTTCAACGTCACGTCCTGATAACAAGACAGACTCAGTCGCCTACAAAATAAATGTCCTCACATTTAACAATTAAAAAAGAAAACTCAGTAGACTCACTTGTGATCTGAAATGGCCAATGCCTGAATAAAGTTTAATTCAATAATAATCCTACTTTTTAAATTTAGTAATTCTTTATTGCAGTTCTTCATTCTTCAAATATAATGTATATATTTATATTTTGAAAAACATATCCGGAAGGAATCTGGGTTAAACTTTACCCCGGTATGGAGAGTGTGTGGCGGAGTGAGTTTAGGTGTGTGTAGCTGAGTGTGTCGGGGGTTGTATGTGTGTCTGAGTGTGTGTCTGTGTGTGTGTGGACAGACTCCGCGGGTTCGAGTAGAACCAGCAGGAAGCCGTAGGTGAGTGTTCGTGGATTCAAGTATTCACTCTCATTTCAGCTCGTTTACGTCAGTTACGTAAAGTCAGAGCGGAAGCTGCTGCTTCAACAGGTGACTTCACTTCAGACCTGCGAGTAACTTACGTTGGGAATTAAATGAACGATGCATCGACTCTTGTCAAAGACCTTTTAGTTGTTGTGAAACTCTCAAACTTTGTTCAGAGGTTTGAGAAGTTTTATCAGAGTTCGAACCAGAGCCCGATGATCCTGTAGAACCTGTTTACTCCTTCACGTGTGTTTTAAAATAGATCCTGAAAAGTCACTGATACTCATCAGGCTGGTCTGGAGCTTCACTTCATGTTTGAAAGAATCAGCTACAGAAATAAAGAACAATACACCTGACGAGTATCACTGGTTTTGGGGAAACAAGACAAACCTGACTACAAACATTAATCACCATGGTTTCATTTGGTACCACTGTCTTATATGCTGATTTACAGCTGTTACCTATGAGTTTAATAATAATACAACACTTTATTTATACAGCACCGTTCAGAAGACAGTTAGCGAATGCTTTACAATTAGAAAATGAAAAATATGAAACCCTTCTCAAAGCAATTAGAAGAGAAAGAAGCAATATGGCGCAGGTACAGATAAAAAAAGTTACAGATGAGGAAATATAATAAAAAATCATCAAATGATTAAAATAGACGATAAGAGCTGAACTAGGAGAAAGTTCACCTATAAAAATGAGACTATAAGAGAAAGCGCAAGAGGAGAAGGAGTTTCAGGTGCTAATTTCTTTTGATTGAAGAAATAGAAAACATAAATGCAAACAAATACAAAAAACTTGAATTAAGAATATATATTTTTTGAATGTAATATGAATAGACACATTTTCTGCATCATTTATTCTACATAAAGTCGGCACATACAGACAAAAACTTTATGTCCAATATGTCTGTGTACTTACACCATCAGTAGGATGGAATGTCATGAGAGTTGCACACAGATGATGTTGCTCTCACAGATCCCAGTAACCCCACTGCTTCCTCTGCTGGTTTATGTCCTTTCACAGGGATGTGGTGGTTGCTGTGGGTGCTCGGCGCCTTGCTGGCTCTCTTCTGCAGCCTGGATGTTTGGTACTTCCTGCGAGTGGCGGCGGTGATCGCCCGGGCCTGGACCCAGCCTATGATCTGGGACGTCACAGCTGAGCAGGTGCTGACAGGCCGGGTCACTACCAATGACATCGACATGTGCCACATGAACAATGCTCGCTACCTCCGCGAGTGCGACTTCGCCCGCTTCTCTCTCTACACACGCAACGGCGTGTTCAAGGCCGTGCGAGCCCTCAGAGCTTCGATGGTGGTGGGGGCCACCACCATTCGCTACCGAAGGGCTCTGTGTATAGGTGAGGGCTACGAGCTGCGGAGTCGGATCGTTACCTGGGACTGACAAAGCCTTTTTCCTGGAGCAGAGATTTGTGTCAAAGAAAGACGGCCTGGTGTGTGCCGTCATGTACTGCAAGCAGAGTGTGATCCGCTGCAGCCCGGACAAGATCATGCAGCATCTTTGCAAGAGAAAGGTAGGAGACGAGGCCTCAATACAAATGAAAATTGAACATTGGTTATGCTTTAATCATCAAATCTCATTAAAGGACGTTTGCTCGTTGCAGGTGGAGTGCCCTGAGTTTCCAGAGGAGCTTCAACACTGGGTCAACTTCATCTCAGCGAGCAGCCAGGCCCTCAGGGCAGAGAGCGGACTGGAGGAGAAGAACAAATAGAGCTGTGAACAAATTGGTGATTTGTGGGGCAGCTTGTAAACAGGATTCAAAGTCTTCCGAGATAAATATTTGCTGCTGTTGGCTACTTGATTGTAACACGCTCGTGCCTACTTCACTTTTGATATAGAGCTTGACAACACTAAAAGAAACGAGTTACCTCTAAAGAGAAGTAACACAATTATATGTCTTCATGTACCATATTAGCATTAAAAGCCACACAAGCATTAATAAGAACTCCTACTGATGCACTTTTATCACCTCACTATACATTTAGGTACAGACTTCCTCACCCACTTTCAGTGAGAAACAAGATGGGGGTTTAGATTTGAAGTTTTTTCTGTAAAGCAAAATAAATAGCCGTTGGTACAAATCTGAAATTGATGCAACTCAACCGTTGTGAATTTGTACAAAATAAAGTTGTTGAGTAACAATAAAATCGAATTGAGTGTCATTCTAATGGAATGTAACATGTAGACACCGGGTGTACAGCAATTTATCTTTTAAACCGATTCTTCAAGAGCAATAAAAGGCATCACATTAACAGTAGCTTAAGAGAAGGTTAACAGTGAGCTATAATATTACATTGGCAGTGAATCAGGTTGAATATATAGCTATCAGTATGTTCCTGCTAACTGGTGTAATGAAAGGCAGACGCTTTCGGCCACTGGCAGGATGTAAACCACAGACTGAGCTGTTAAGGTTGTAAAGCTTCACTTTCATTGTGCCTTGGTGTAACTATCCCATTTGCTATTTGTGCAAACTCAAGCTGTCACTGATGCATCGTGGGGATGTGATGTATTCAGTGAAAACAAATCCATCACCCAAACAGAAGTTCATTCGTTCATTGCAAATATCAAATACAGAACGGACAAAATCTATCCAGCTGATTCTTATTTGACTTTTGTACAGATTCTGTCAATAATGTAGGTTTTGTTGAGCCCTGTCAAAAGAAGAATGTCTGTAACTTTTGGACAGACAATGAAAGTATATCGGTCTGTTTCTATGTCTGTCTATCCGTCTGTCTGTCTGTGTGTGTTTGTATGTCTGTCTGTGTGTCTGTATGTCTCTATCCATCTATCTCTATGTCTATCTGTCCATCTATCTGTCTGTCTGTCTCTATCCATCTCTCTGTCTTTCTCTATCTGTCAATCTGTCTGTCTATCCGTCCGTCTGTCTATCTATCTATCTGTCTGTCTATCTGTCCGTCTGTCTATCTATCTATCTATCTGTCTGCCTATCCGTCCGTCCGTCTCTATATATATCTGCTTGTCTGTCTGCCTACAGTGCCACCTAGTGGCTGATAAAATGCAGGGAACCAAAATAAAATAAGATCTTTAGAATTTTGCGAGTATTAATATATATTAAGATTGAAGACATACATAACAATTATTTTATAAATACTAGCAACTGAAAATATACCAAACAGTAATAATAATAGTTATAATTAAGATGAGACTGAGGATGATGATGGCTTCGTAACCATGCCGACACGGCAACCAATGAGATGTCAAGTCGTCACCGACCACCCGGAAGTCGCGCACCCCTCATTCTACCGGTTTCTTCAAGTTGCAGCAGCATCGCATCTCATGGTCGCTGTGAGTCCGGGGCGCACGGTAGGTTCCACCGCCACATCAACACACCCTGTCGAGCCCGGGGCCGGTGCCCGAGTCCCCGCGTCGATAGAAGCAGAATACGTGAACCCGGACGCGGTCTCTCCGAGGCCACGGTCCGCTCGAAGCTAGCGGCTAAGCTAGCAGATTTGCCTGTGACAGCAGGTTGAATGGAGCAGCGCTAGCTCCACGGTCCTCAAGGTTGAAGTGAAGCCTCATACCAGGCTGATGCTTCCGGGGGTTTTCACCCATAATATTCGGTTTGGGAGTGAATCCTCGTGTTTTTATTCGCATCTACATCATCATTGATTTATAGATTTAATATTTTTAGGTCGTGAATTTAGAAACAGAAGCGAGGAGTTCCTATGACAAGGCACAGTAAAGTTTATTTAGGATAACAAGGGGATGTAGAGTGATCTACAAACGATGGACATGGGATTAACATAATGGATGGATTACTGAATGGGCCTCAGTTGTAATGGCACACAAAGATAAAGTTTGTAATACAACCACTGACAGACACACACACATGGCTATTAAGAGATGCTTAACATGAAGAGACGAACAGGACTCTAAAGATGGACAACATTAGGTCCCTGTGAAGCAGGAAATGTCCATAAGAGAGAGACAATGATTACAGAGAGACACAAGAACAAGATGTCACAAGGATCAACTGCAAAAAAAACATGGCTGCACTGTTTGTAGTCACTATGTCCTGCTCCAGGAGCCCGAGGGCTTCATTATGTCATAATAGACAAACAAATAAGATAAAATAGGTTCTGACATATTAAACTGTAGATCAAACCCTTATACTAAAGTGCAAGATCATACTAAAATCTGTAAATTCTCAGTAACTCAGACCTCTTGTCTTCTAGAAGTTTCCTCTACATATAGGATTGCTTTAGTTTCGTTGTGCCGTGAGACGGCAGCTGGGTCAACAGCTCCGAGGCAGTTTAGTAAACCTACTTTTTCTTACTGACTCTGTTTGCACACGTAGGGCTGTCATAGATTGCGTATGATCGTGAACCTGCATCCTCGAACGTATGTAGTTTCAGTGTATTGTGTTTGCCTTTTGTTATATTAAGCTCTTTTCTACTTGGTTTTATTTGAATGCAATTATTATCTCCAGCCTCATCGACTCTTTGGACAAAAGATGCAAATACAGCGTAATGTAATGTGATCCTATTTGAACCCTTTGATTCACAAGCTATGCAAACCCCCAAGACACACCCACAACTCCAGCTTGACCATGTAGAACGTAGTCTAGGTCCTCAGCCTCAGAGGATAAAGAAAATCAAAAGCATATCAATAAGTGTATTCAGTTTATACTGCTATAAATCATTGATTTGTCAAAGTTTATATTTTGACCCTCAGGTCTGTTTATAGTTTATATCTGTCTTGTTTCAGAGAGATGATGCTGCTGGTGTTTGGAGCCCTCCTCCTGCTCTTCTGTACTCTGGATGTGTGGTACTTCCTCCGCGGGGTCAAGGTCTTTATCCAGGCTTGGTTCCAGCCCAGAATATGGGACATTCTAGCAGAGCAAAGCATCGATGGCATGGTCCTTCCGCATGACCTGGACTACATGGGCCACATGAACAACTCTCGATACCTGAGGGAGTGCGACTTTGCTCGCTTTCACCATTACATGCGCAACGGGCTGTTCATGGCCTCATGCAGGATGGGGGCCAAAATGGTGGTAGGGGCTTCCACCATCCGGTACCGGCGCTCCCTGGCCTTCCGCGAGGCCTTTGAGATTCGGACCAAAGTATTGGGATGGGACGAGAAGGCCTTTTACTTGGAGCAGCGCTTCGTGTCCAAGAAAGACGGCTTTGTGTCTGCGGTCATGCTCTGCAGGCAGAATGTGGTGCGCTGCAGCCCAGAGAGCGTTATAGAATTTGTATGCAAAAGGAAGGTGAGTAAAGGGAGAAGATGGAGTAAAGTATCAGTAAACAGCTGTAGTTCTGCAACTAACAATTTCTGTCTTAAATACTTTTGTTTGGTCTTTTAAAGAAGTTTTTCAAAATAGATAGTGGGCCTTCATATGGGGCTCCAAACACATGCAGGGAAGGTCCAATGAATGGAAGTAAAACAAATTACTGTAGTTATGTCAACCAAGGACTTAAATATTTAGAATTTTTGCTTGAAAAATCGATACAGCTCTAGTTTGATCAACAAAATGTCAAAAATAATTGTTCGTTAAGCCTAAAGCTGACCCAGATAGAAAGCCAATACAGTACCAATATTAGAAAGTAAAGATTTTCCAATACTGATACATTTGCTAATATATATCTATTCCTATTATAAGACAAATAAACGTAATCGAGGCTTGATATTTCACAGTTTAATGAAGAAAATCAACATGATTTGTTTGAAGCAACATGTGAAAATAAATGCATTACTGTACTGAAATTACAGTTTTCATACTAGAAAACATAAACATGGATACTGATATGTCTGTGATGGGCTAATATATGGGTCAGACTCTACTGTAAATGTGCTGTTTGATTTGCGATCACTAAGAGATTAAGAAAAACATCCTTAAAACTGAAAAGGCTCTGCATCTTTCCATGAACATCTAATTGTTTCCATTAAGTGTGCAAACGACAGACTGTTGTCTTCAGTCTCGATCAGCACTCAGCTAACGTTTCTGTGTGTGTGCGCAGATCGAGTGTCCCAAGTTTCCAGAGGACCTCCAACACTGGATCAGCTTCATTACAGCCAGCAGCCAGGCCCTGAGAGCGGAGAGCGGACTGGAGGAGAAGAACAAGTGAAGCCACACCATGACACCATCACGCTTCATGAGTGTAGACACACATATCATTTGCATTGCACGCACACATATACAGTTAACATCCATACACACATGCACACACACAGTTAAACATCATAGACAGTTTTACTTGACTTATAATATTCCACTGATTTGTTCTGGGTCAATCCTACCTGCTGTGTATTTTTGTAGGAAGTGAACCGAATATGAAACTGCTGAATACGAAAACTTGAACCGTAGGTTTTACATGTTTTAAAATGCACGTACGCACTGGGGTCATAATTGAAGTTTCTCTCTGAGAAAAGGGGAACAATAGCTTTATCCTTGCAGCTTATTCAGTAGTGGACCGTGAGTAGACTGGCTTTAGAAATCGTCGTTCTCATTTAGCAAACTCCTCTAACGTCAGATAAAGCATGTAGAGGAAAAGTTAATCTTCCACTGACATAGATGCATGTTTCGATAAAAAAACAGAATATATTTTTTGTGCCTGTTCCTCTCCATTAGTCGTAGATGGCAGTTATGATTTCAGAGAATTATAACTTTTTATGAAAAGTATACAGTATGCGTGAAGAAATGCTTGAATAGACATAATGTAACAGCAACTAGTTTTACTCTCCCCATCTGCACTTTGCACAAGATAATACAAGTGAGTAGACAAACTGTCTCTTTCCGTGTCAAACCGTCACACTTTTGGGCCGATCACAGAAACGTATGGATCTTTTTCAGATCTAAATTAAGAAAGATAAGAGCTAACGGATTCCAAACCTCTTGCATTCTCACCTGCATCATGAATTTTAATGTCGGGGGTTACAAACACTTTGATGACACCACAGAAAAGTGATCCAGTCTCGAACAGTTCACCCACCCCTCCATCGGCCTTGTGGTGAGTAGACACAGTGATTTTTCATCTTTGAGTGAAATTTCCCAGGTCATACCTCCCTTAAAAAAGGTCATAGGTTTGGTTCTCATATCGTTTCATGGCTCTTTACCAGCTCCATATTTATCTTTAACATGTCCACAATATAGAAACTCCCAGTATTATGAGTAATTATAACAATTCAAGTTGAATTGTAAACAAATGTATAAAGTCATCAAGAACTCCAGAAAGTTTGAGTTTTGAGTCGTTGCAGAGATATCGATGCTTTTCTAAAGTTGCATCCCATTACGAACTCTCACAATGTGTTGGAACAGCAGTCAGTGATCCATGCATGCTCAGGCACATGTGTGATGAAGCAGCCCTGAAGTGTGAGGATTGGACACAGAATGACTTGAGAGGGAATCTTGTTCTATTTTATTTTTTGAGGGATCTTTTTACCTGTTCACTTTTGTTCCTTGACCAGATTTGTAATCCGTGCATTTGAGATAGGGAATTCTGAATTTTGTGTTCTGTTTGATTTTAGGAGAATCCAGATTGACACGCGTGATAAACAATTGTTGACATTGTAACGAGGTTGCTGCCAACTATTCCAAACTTGCGACGCACAATAAACACCGAATGTTTGGAATGATGCTTGGCTTTTATTGAGGCAGCCTTATGACAGTCTGGAACCTTTTCCTTTAATGCATCAAAGTTTAAGTTTGTGACCAAAGTAATGTATTGTTCTGTATGAAGAGTAAACTGAATTCATTTTTAAAGATGCACTGTCAAACCTTTTATTTATGTTGCCCATGCACAATACTCCTATTTAATTCCTTTAAATTTCTCCTTTTTGTTTTCCCATTATCATTATTTATGATTAACTGAGATGGATGCACTGTACCAGAATACATTTATTGTGTTTGTCAATTATTTAATAGCATTTTTAATAAAAAATGCATTGGAAACCATTTTACTGTGTGGGTTTGCTTTAGTATAACTTTTTGTATTTTAGCATTCACCTGAGCTCCTGATGTGTTGTTGAATTTTGGTCCTATTGAAAATTGGTCTGTAGGAAAATAACTATTTTGATATTTAATTAGGTGATTATTCGAGCAGAAAGGCTTTCTGTCCCTCACAATGAAGATATCCAAGTTTAACCTGTTAAATATTAATGTAAAGTATATTTTTTACAGTTGGTCGGATCACAAGACATTTGAGGATGCTACCTTCAACCTTTAGAAACGTAATAATTTCTCAGTAATTGAGAACGTGCAGAGTGCATTGACAACTATAGCTGCTATAACAACACTGGAAAGAAATACTATTATTTTACTTAAGTACTGGAGTCTTTTTACTCATTTCAATTTATTCTATTTTAAAATTCAATACATTGCTTTTTACTCCAATCAGTTGTATTTGCCATTATCGTTTACTGTGTCTTTATATCCTATTATTATTTAATGAAACGTTTTATTGTTATTTGGATATTTTGTGTTATTTAAAAATAAAGCTACTATTTCCAATCATTCGTATTACTTTGGTTAGGGTTATTTTATGCTATTTAATACTTGTACTTCACTAAATAACTCACCTCTCCAATTTTGCTTGCATGGTGTTTCTATTGAATGGGACTCAATGCGAGGCTTCATCAAAGGAACAAGTGACAGTGTCAGTGTCAATAGATCAGATGAACCTGTGATGTCTGATAGTTGCAAAGGTGAAAGATTTGACCTTTCTCAAGTGAGCCTCTCTCTCTCTATCTCTCTCTCTCTCGCTCAAACTGAAACAGTCTGGACCTGGCAGGAAACACGCTGCACACATTCAACATCCCTAGGGAGGAATTTTCTAGATAGCATTTTTTGTTTATAAATAATACTAATAATACATCTAATTACATTGCGTTATTTTTGAAGTGTTGTGGTTTTTAAAAGGGAAACCCCCTTATTTCCGCTTCCGGCCACGCCCCTTTATTTCTGGACTTCCTGTAAACAAAGCGTCAGGCTCTGTCTTCTCCAGCGTTCTGCAGCCGTCCTGTGTTTTCTCCGGGTTTCGCTCTATTCCCTTGTTTTTCTCCGGGTTTCGGTCTCGTCCCGTGTTGTCCCCGGTCCTCCTGGGCTTTCTCCGGGGTTCTCCCTCTTCCTTGTGAATACTGTCGGTACTGCTCGAGATGGCTCAGGCCGGGGTGGTGCTGGACCGGGACCAGTTTAACTGTTCCATATGTCTGGACGTGTTGAAGGACCCGGTGACGATCCCCTGCGGCCACAGCTACTGCTCCAGGTGCATCCGGGACTACTGGGACCAGGAGGACTACCTGGGGGTCTTCATGTGTCCGCAGTGCCGACAGAACTTCAACCCGAGGCCGTCTCTGGCCCGGAACACGATGCTGGCCGACGTGGTGGAGAAGTTCCGGAAGACCGGACTCCAGGAGGCCGCGTCGCCCGATACCCAGAGCTTCGCGGAGGGCGACGACGTGGAGTGCGACGTGTGCACCGGGAGGAAGAACCGGGCTGTCCGGTCGTGTCTGGTGTGTTTGGCCTCCTACTGCGACGTCCACGTCCGACCCCACTACGAGTCCGGCGCCTTCAAGAAGCACCGGCTGGTGTGGGCCTCCAGGAAGCTGCAGGAGACCATCTGTCCCCGGCACGACAAGCTGCTGGAGGTGTTCTGCCGCACCGACAAGCAGTGCATCTGCTACCTGTGTCTGACGGACGAGCACAAGGGACACGACACGGTGCTGGCTGAGGTGGAGGTCCAGGAGCGACAGGTAACCAGTGATGGAGTCAGGGCTGATCACACACACACACACACACACACGACCACTCACATGCTGATCTGATCACGTGTTTAGACTGATGCTCCGGGCTCTGATCAAACTTCTAAAACAGTAAAGATCCTTCACATGTACTCTTCTTCACGAGCTTAAGGATACGAACCTATGGTGCAAGTTTCTTCGGAGTTTATAAACTGTTTTATTCACGGTGAATACATGGTTACTGGTTATTGATTGATTGATTGATCCTCCTCCAGCACTTATCTGGTCTTTTTTATCAGTGCTTTGATTTGTTAAGGAAATGTTTTACCACTCATTTGATAAAGTAAACAGACTGCAGATTTGGACTTTAAAACCTGTTATCAATGATCAGTGATTAACTTAAAGTCATACATAGAACAGTTGAATTGTTAACGGGCATTTTATTGTTATTACAGAATAGAAACACAAAGCTGTGTTATTATCAAAGCATCTGATCCAAAAGTCCTAAAGAGCCTAAAAGTGCTTGGCAATACATGAAACAAACGTCTGAAGCCAAACACAATGTTGTGGTGTATGTGTCAGTGCCTTCGGGCCACCACAGCACCCACATCTTAGAGGTGTGACTTAAGATTTATGTTTTTTTTTCCTCAGAGGCAGGTCGGCGACATGAAGAAGAACTCACAGCTGCGAATTCAGCTCAGAGAGATGGAGATTCAGGAGCTGAGACAGGCCATTTGCTCTGTTGCGGTAAGAGCTAAGTTCCAGTTCGGATAAATGGATCTTAAAATGTCTCTAGTCTTCTTTATTGCGTAAAAACCTAATTATTTATTCCTATATATTTCTATTGTTGGGCACCAGCATGTGAATAACGTGAGAATCTTTGCTTTCTGCGTCTCCCCCCAGCGCTCTGCTCGGGCCACAGCTGAAGAAGCAGACGCCCTCTTCACCGAGCTGATTCGGTCCATCGAGCTGAAGCGCTTCGAGGTGAGGGAGCTGATCAATGACCAGGAGAAGACGGCCGTCAATCAGGCTCAGCAGCTGCTGGACAAGATCCAGAAGGAGATCGCCGAGCTGAAGCACGGCGAGGCTGAGCTGGACAAGCTTTCCCACGCCGCCGACCACATCCACTTCCTCCAGGTAACTGCACTCAGATTTATTCTCTCCTTCAGGTCCTCAGGACAGGAACTCTGTGACTTAAATCCACACGTCAGATTTAATTTCCCTCCTGCTCTCTGTGTTTGTGATCGCAGAGCTGTCAGTCTCTTCACGCTCCACCTGTGCTGTCGGCTTTGACTCCAGTCACCACCGACCCCAACATCACCTTCGGCCCAGTGATGACGGCTGTGTCCGATTTTAAAGGACTGCTGCAGGAGGTCTGCCAGGGAGGATTTGTCAGCATCTACGAGAGAGGTAGCTGCAAAAAGGCTTGTGCCTGATCTGTGTTTTTATCTGGAACATATTGTTCCTGTCATCATCTCTGTTCATGTGATTTTGTGTTTGTGTGATTTGTAGTGAGAGAAGTGGTGATCGTACCTTCTTCAAATCCGGCTGCAGAGACAGACACCACAGAGTCTAATGATGCTGTGTTTAACGTACTAATGGAAGCTTCAGCAGGTGGGTCGAAAAACCAGTTCATGCTCATCTACACAATAGGTTGGACACGTCAATTAATAAAAGACTTGGCTTTCAGGAATGAATTCATCAACAAAACAACACAGTGTCAATGTAAAAGCATCTTTAAAGAACGTTTGTTTGATTTTGCTATGGCACATGTCATTCTTATGGTTTTAATGGTTTTTGGATGACAGGTGTTTTATGTTACAATGTTATACACATTGTAAAACATTTTAGACAAATTTATGATTTTTATCCGTCCACAAAGTTTGTTGGTAATCTGTTCTGTAGATTTTGCATAATCCTGTTAAGTAACGGAAGGAAGACTAATACAGACACAAACATAAAGTCCTTCAGAGGTAATTATAGTTATAAAATGAATATAATGGAATATATATGTCTATAAATTGATGGACTTGGTTAAATATGTACTCCTGTAGAAACCGTTTGCTTGTGTATCCACCTCTAACCACATTATCATGCTGTACAAAGCCCTTATTCAGCTGGTTGTTTAGAGGGTATTTGCTGAATCTGCACTGGTAGAGGGCGAGAGTCGTGTTCCTGCTGTAACCTGACACTTTGGACAGCTGAGACAACTGTCTTTGTTCTTTTTGTGTTTGCAGCGACCTCTTCGCCTGGGCTGGACCAAAGTCCTGTGAATCCTCTCAACCCCTTCCTCCCCCAGGGATCCGCTGTGCCCACGTTTGGCGTCTTGTCATTTGGTAAATAGAGACATTATCAGAAGTAACGTGTTTCAATGAAACTAACTAATATAGTACATGATGCAAATTATGTCACAGATATCATTTTAGTGACAGAAAGAGGGGAAAAATTCAGTATATGTAATAAATCTTTGCTGTGGTTTTAGGAAAACTATTAGAGTTGTAAATTAAAAAATTAAAGTCGTAATATTCCAAGAAAAACTTTACAACTTTATTAATGCAATTTTATGGCTTAAGATGTTATATCACAAGAATAAAATGGTAAATGTAAAATAATGAAGTTGTAACATGAGAAGAAAGTAGTAAATTTACAAGAATAAAGTCACAATATTACGACATTATTCTTTTTTTATTTTCTTTAAATGGCCCCAATACTACATCATAGTATGTAGAGTATGAGTTTTATCAATAACTGCATAATTAGGTACTGAAACAGCAACTTCTCTCATGGCATATTAGGAAAAGCAGCATGTGTTCACCAGCTACTCTTATAGTCCAGCACAGGAGCATATGTGTGAGCTCTGCTCTTATCAGTTCACCATAGTCCTGACGTCCTGTGTGTGGCCTCTTGCTGCTGTTGACTAACAATTACCTGTCTCTCTGCTCAGGGACCAAATTGTCCTCTGGACCCAGGCCGAGGCACCTTCAGCGACGCGCCCACCCCAGGAGGAAATAGACTTCTATCAGCATTTCACGGCCTGGACGCCTCTGGACTTGACCGCCCTCCCTCTCCTCTCACAAACCTGTACTGCCATGAATGAATTGTAAAGCTGTTTAGTTTTGACCTATCAGCTGTACTTGCATCTCGCAGTTAAGTGCGAGTGGGAAAGTGACGAGGAAGGAAGAGCTGCTGAAAACCACACAGACGATACACCTACCGCTTTAGTATTAAAGGTTGTGTGTAGAATCAAGTGACGCCCAGTGACAACAAAAATCAAGTAATAGAGAAGAATACCCCTCATCTCACCCTCCTGATGTAAATATAAAGTATTTAAAATATAAAGGGCTTTCTCTCTGGGTAGAGAAAACCACAATTTCTACATTTTAGATTATTATTCACTAGTGAAAATATCACTAGGATTATTTTATCCCTCTCCCCTAAATCTCACACACTGGACCTTTCAACAGCCAGAAGCAGAACTGAATTCACTGTCTTATTTCATCAATGCCTGGAAATTGAGTTCAGTTTTTTTTATTAATTTCTGATTTTATAAACTAATTTTTCATTTTTTACTGAAAACTCTGCTAACACTAAACATTCTGCTTTACATTAGCTACGTGTAATAATGTATTGTGATGTATAATGTGCTGACATAAAAAAAACATGCTTGTTTTATCAAGGTGGAGTTTGTTTCCATATGCGCTGGTTTATTTATTTCATTGTCTTGTCAGCATATTCTTAGTAGTGTGTGTGTGTGTCCGTGAGGTGGAAGTGGAATAACAGGTTTTACTGTGCACACAAAAACCCTGCCGCTCTTTAAAGGAAAAGTTTTGTGTCCAATTTCATACATCGATGACTTTTTTGTGAATTTATCTCCGTGTGTAAACTCAGCGGTTGTTGGTTCAGCAGGTTGTTGTTTGCTCTGTTTGCTACACAGAATTTCTACTGCACTTATATACTGACACTTATGGTAAACGCATCCAAACCGCCTAGAAAGGGGATAGCAACGGAGTACTCGAAGTTAGAGGAAGAACTTATTGAGCAAAGGGTTTTTACAGTACTTTGAAGTATCATGAAATGATCTATTCCACAGTGAAAATGTTGGACTTTACTTTGAAAATATCTTAATCTATACAGTAAATATGTTTGATATTCAGTACATTGTTAATTTTCGAGGTCCTGAACACAAGCATATCGGTCTCTCTCTGGAATTATTGATCTAAGTGTTTTTACAGTACTTTGAAAAATCCAGAAATTAGCTACTTGAAGCAAACTATTTTGACTTATTTTCTAAATTGATAGTCAAAATGCTATTCATAAAAATGAAAACGTGAGACGATACATACTTCTTGTGAATATAATCCATTTCCTTTGCAATTATCCTTTTTGTATATAATCCATGTCAACAGTTTAATTTGAAAAAAACGCTTTGGATGCGATTACCATAAATGTCAGCATATGCGCGCAGTAGAATTTCTGTGTCGGCTGATTTGACCAAAGTCTGGTTCCTGGTGTGCCGGCTGTGATTGGAGACGTCACAGGTGTGTGAAACCCGAGCAGCTGCCTCACCTGGACACCACGCCCATCTTTGTCCTTTTCCAGTTTCTGCTGGGAGTGCTGGGTGGGAAATGGCAGCGGCAACTATTTCTATAGAGCAGGACCAGTTCTGTTGTTCCGTGTGCCTGGAGGTTCTGAGGGACCCGGTGACGATCCCCTGTGGACACAGCTACTGTCTGGACTGCATCGAGGACTACTGGAGCAGGGCCAGGCAGAAGGGCCAGTACAGCTGCCCCCAGTGCCGGCAGGTGTTCAACCCCAGACCTCTGCTGAGCAGGAACACGGTTCTGGGGGAAGTGGTGGAACAGTTCAAGCGAAGCGGACTCGAAGCTTCAGTTCAAACCTCGGCCAAACCGGATGACGTGAAGTGCGGCGCCTGCTCGGGGAGGAAGAGCAAAGCTGTGAAGTCCTGCCCGCTCTGCTCGCAGTCGTTCTGCGCGGCTCACCTGAGAGGCCACGAGGAGCGCTTCCACGGAAAGGCTCAGAAAGCGGGGCCGGCTCCAGATCAGCTGAGGGGGGAGAAGCTGTGTCCTCAGCACGACAAGCCACTGCGTCTGTACTGCCGCACCGACCAACAAGGTGTGTGCACTCAGTGCGTGAGAGACAGACACAAGGGCCACGACACAGTCCCAGTGGCGGAGGAGAGATCTGCACAACAGGTGGGTTCCATCACTTCCGTCAAATATGTTTATAAACACATTAATTTACTGTTACACCACTGAGATTAGTACTACATTTGTTGGAGCACTTTATTCACGTCATTCATACAGTGTGTTAATCGCTATTGGAACTTCAGGGAACTTTCACTCGGATTCAGATGAACTGATTCGATATTGGAGCCCTGAGGTTAAAGGTCAATGTAACAATATTTG
Organism: Pseudopleuronectes americanus; assembly: GCA_038501795.1. NCBI lineage: Eukaryota > Metazoa > Chordata > Actinopteri > Pleuronectiformes > Pleuronectidae > Pseudopleuronectes > Pseudopleuronectes americanus. The sequence continues at coordinate 16,519,062 of CM076730.1, forward strand.
TACTCATGAATGAACTGATTAGGATTTGGTGTTCAAACACGTTTCGCTTTGTGAATGTAATATCACCACATGCCAGCTCTTGCAAAAAAATGTTTGTAGACAGATACTGGAACCAAACTTTGGTAATTTGAAAGTATATTCCTCCTTTTTCAATTTAAACAATATCTCACACCTCTTTCCTCCCTCACCTCTGCAATGGACAATTTATTTGCTGCACCTCCACCAATCATTTGGAAGTGAATCCCTAAATAAGACCTAACTTAGCTAAACTTAAAGACAAATTGATGAACAGACCTTTTAATTTGTAAATCCAGAGTCTGAAATGAAGGACATCCAAAACTTCAGCGTCCCTTGAACACAGGGAAAGTGAAATGTTCTCTGGTCCTGCCGCCACATGTTGTAAGGTCCAAAGCTGTGATTTGTAAAATCAAAACATCCATCTTGAAAGTCAAGCGTGGAAAGTTCATCTGAGCGAGCAGCCTGAGGAGAAGCACTGTGTGATATTCATCTTCTGCTTTCTCCCAGAAAAAACTCCAAGAAACCGGTTTGAAGTCTGTGCAGAAATGGAAGGACACGGAGAAAGAACTTCGATATATAATCGGATACATTAAGGTAAGTGAGGAGATTTACCCATGTGCACAAACTGTAGAATTTAAAGAAATGTTTGGTGTGTGTGTGTGACTCCTGGAGACCAAGCCAATAAGGAAGAGTTGATCCCCTGCAGCACTCCACAGAAGCGGCTGTGGATGAGAGCGAGAGGATTTTCTCCAGGCTGATCCGCTCCATAGAGAAACAAGGCCTGGAGGTGAAGGAGCTGATCCGAGGCCAGGAGAGAGCGGCTGTCACTCAGGCTGCGGAGCTGCTGGAGAAGCTGCAGAGGGAGATGGTCGAGCTGAGGAGGACCGAGGCCGAGCTGGAGAAGCTCTGCCGCTCGGACGACCACGTCCACTTCCTGCAGGTAGGAGACTAAAGCAGAGGCTTGTCCGAGTGCTTTCATTTCCTGAAACTAGATTATTGCAACATCCTCATTACACCTGCTGTCAACCTCAGGAATTATCTCCTCCGCCAAGGAGGTTATGTTTTCACCCTGTTGGTTTTTAAGCAAAATTACAGCAAAACATGGAGGGATGCAGTGTTGGTGATGGAAGAACTGGTGCACATACAAATCAGATCCAGGATTTTTTTCCATTTGGAGAAAATACATTTTTTAAATAAGAATTTCAGTTAATAATAACATATCAGGCACATGAAGGGGACGGATATCTGAGTGAAATTTTCTGCAGCTTGACGGATATGGCTTTTCTACCTCGGCCTTGTAGTTTTAATCATGCTGATGCAAGAGGAGCCAAAAAAAGAAAAAAATTTACTTTTACTTTGCATATCGAGAATAAAGTCAATGTTGAAATTCGAAATTTTGAGAAGAAAATTTGTCTAAATCAGAAACCACTTTGTTTAGAATAAAGATAATAGTGAAAGTTCAATAAACTAAATTTAACCTTTTCAAGAACACACCAAACTATTAAGGCTGGGCTTATATGACGGCCTCAAAATATTGACTAGTGTATAGATGCAGTCGTGAAATTTACTTTCACTCTGGAACCTGATTATAAACGTTTGTAATGGATCTTTTCCTTGAGCACTTTTTCTACTTGGAATTTTGGAACAATAATCATCCTTTGCCGTACTCAAACATGTTTGATGTGTGACTGCAGAGGTCCAAGTCTTTTCAGTTCCCTACCAAGACGGTGGAGATGCCCAGCACTGACGCACTTCAATACACAATGTACAAAACCACGAGAGCAGCCCTGGCTGATCTGAAGGCCAGTCTGGATGAAACGTTCGAAAAAGAATTAAGCAGAATCTCTGAGAAAGGTTCGTCTTTGTTTCAGCAATCCTCCAATAAGAATTGTTTTGGCAAATTCTGAAGTGCAATTTCTAAGTTCTTTTTTCTCTGCATTTAGTGATTTCACTGAAGGAAACCAGCAATCAAGTCACCTCAGAGAAAACTAAGGGTAAAAGCTTTTGAATTTTTATGGTGAAATTAAGTTATTCAATAATTCCATGTTTAACTCTGGTCTGCCAACAGCAAAACATGCAGAAGTATCGTTCAACACCGAACCCAAGACGAGGGCTGATTTCCTACAATGTGAGTACAAGTATTTATTCTTTGCTTCTGAAATTAAAATTCGTTGTGGACACAAATTGACCCAAATATAATAAATGCTGGTTAGAATATCATTAGATGGTCTATTAAATATGGAATTCTGTATCATAACTACATTTATTTTTCTTCCCTGTCCAGATTACAATGATTTAACCCTGGATCCAAACACAGCCAATCCTTATCTATGCTTCTCTGATGGTCGGAGAGTGTTGACCACGCGTCCGGAGCCGCAGCCCTACCCCGAGCACCCGGACCGCTTCACCAACTGGGCCCAGGTGCTGTGCCGAGCCGGTATGGCTGGACGCTGCTACTGGGAGGTGGAGTGGTCTGGGAAGGGAGGGGTCTCCGTCGGCGTCTGCTACAAGAACATGAGCAGAGCTGGAGGAGGGAGCGACAGCAAGCTGGGGCACAACTCCAAATCCTGGAGCCTGGACTGCTCCAGCTCCCTCTGTTCGTTTCAGCACAACAAGGAGAGCCTGACCATCGCGGCTCTCGGCTGCAGCAGGATCGGAGTGTATCTGGACCTCAGGGCCGGGACTTTGTGTTTCTACAATGTTTCTGAAACAATGGGGCTGCTTCATAAAGTGAAGACCACATTCACTCAGCCTGTGTACCCAGGATTCTGGGTGGGATTAGGGTCAACTTTGAAGCTGTGTTCTCCTTAAACTTGAACAGCGGGAATGACCTTAACATTTCACAGAGAATAAAAACCAAACGGAGAGATTGTTGTGCTCAAAGCTTTAATAACCGTGTCAGCGAGGAGCAGCAGCAGCAACACTTTGGCGGAGCAAAGGAAGAGCAGGTGGCGCTTAGATCTTATTGAAGGCAGCTACATCTACACTCTGGACCTGCAGAAGAAGAAAAACAAGAAAAACAAACAGGTCAAGGTGTGTGTTTGAAGGTATTTATGTTTTTGTGATTTGTAAATCCAAGTTGTTTAATTTAAAAACAAATAAAGCACTAATATTTTTTTGAGTGTATTTTTTTTCTTTTGGAAACTGTATTCCTTATTTTCTAGTAGATTAGAGGATATACAGGATCAACAAAGTCTTGATAATTATTGGGAAACATCTGTACCCCTCTCACCACTGTCCATTTTATCTCCTGATGCTTTAGTAGCCTACATGTTAGACATCAGGTAGATTAAAACCTTCAACATCAGAGTTTCACAAATGAAAGTTGACCGTTACTTACCAAGTCCTCAAACTTGGTGATCTCCTCCTCGAGGATGTCGGTTCCGACCTTGTCGTCCTCGACCACACACCCGATCTGCAGCTTCTTGATGCCGTATCCCACCGGCACCAGTTTGGATGCTCCCCACAGGAGCCCGTCTATCTGCACCGTGCGCACACACTCCTCCAGCTTCGCCATGTCCGTCTCATCGTCCCACTGAGGGCAAACGGAGGAGGAAAGACACCATGGTTAAATCTGATTTGAAGTTGTAGAGACACAATTTCTATGGCAGGACTCGGCTTGACAATTTTCCCATCAGTATAATGTAGCGCCTGCAGATGTAATACTTTACACCCAATTTAAGACCTTGATTTCTTTATCTAATATAAATGCTGTGATACTCACAGGTTTGACGTCCAACAGGATCGATGACTTGGCAATGAGCGTGGGTTTCTTGGCCTTCTTGGCTGCATAGGCATCCAGGCGCTCCTGCTTGATGCGTTCTGCCTCCTCATCGTCTTCATCACTGCCGAACAAGTCCATGTCATCATCTTCGTCATCACTGTCTTCTACCTTGGCTGGAGCAGCCTGGGAAAACAGAGCAGTCGTACATTTGAGCCGTTTAGTTTTTCCAACAAGGTTGTTCCCTTTTTTTCTTTTCCAGCACCAATAAATTCTGATTAAGTTATCTACCTTAGCAGATGGGACGGCTGCTGTTGCTGCTGTTGCAGGGGTCTTTTCCAGCAAAGCTACTCTGGACTCTAACTTCAGCATGGTTGCTTTCATGTTCTCCACCACTGAAGAAGCAGAAACACAACAAACATCAATTCTGTGAATACTATTAATACTCTGAAACCATAAGATGTAAGCAAAAGCTGTCAAACACACACACACCTTTGTGCAGTGTCTGGTTCTCCAGCTCCAGGCTCTTCATGCGTGTAACCAGCTCCTGGTCTGCTCCTGCATGTGAGGATGACTGTGGAAAGATTAACACAGATCAATTATCCAGGTGTCATGTCGCAGATCAGGGTTTAAATTGAAACGCAGCAAAGCAGGTGCATTATCATCCAGGCGGAGATCCAATCCAAGACTGATGTGAAGCAGCAAGCCACACAAATCAATGATGATGCTTAAACAAAGACGTGCAGGTTAAATCAAACGTGAGCTGGGGGGGGGGAGGAGAACCTGCCTCCAAGTAAAGGATATAAAACAACCAAAATAAATCTAGTTGTTTGCATGGATTAAAATCAGTGTGATCTAACTTGTTAAGCAGTGAGATCTTCACAGGCTTTAGTGGGTGGATGTTCTTTTTTCCAGTTCAAGGTTAGATGTTTCCAGTTGCACAGAATGCTGTTGATCTTTTGGTGCAACTCTTGGCAGACTATTCCTGTAGGTTTTATCAATGAATAACCACCTCATTAAGACAGTATATGAAATGTCCTTTGTGAGTAAAGATTAGTGTTACAACCACAATAAGTTAGCATTTTAATAATATTTGATAATCACCCCAATATCCTCCAAAATAAACATGAAATGATGCAAAATGAAACCAGTTAGTGTTTGTGCAGGATGTTTGGGGAGATGCTGATCCAGGGTCAGACATCTTCGTGCTGTGATATAGACGCAGCCAACACACAGCGGTCCGTCTCAGGCTCGCAGCGTTCTCAGGTCTGAACACAGCAAAGCTCAACGTGCACCACTTACATTTCTGTGCTGGCGTTTCTGGTTGCGCCCTTTGGCCGGCTGCGAGGCCGATTTCACCTGCACCCGCTGACGTGCAGCGTTAAAAGTAAAGGAGGAAACGAAGAAAAGACAAGAAGAAAAACAGGAGTTGGCTGAAGAAGAGAGTAGGCTGCTACACACGGATCATCAGAGCCATCAAAAGTCACACGATAGAAACAGATGTGAATGCTTTGAAACTTTTATTTCATCTATATTCGTGAACTTTTTGAATAAGACTTTAAAAAAGTGTTTCCAGGCGGCATGTTTCTCAAAATTAACAAAAAAGCACATCACCAAATCTATCTGAATTATTATAAAACCCAGAGTACATGAGAAGATGTGCCCTTTTCTAATTAGGTGAAATTAGCCTTTAAGAACTAGAAGCGATCCCTCTATAATCTCTATTGTTACAGGGCCTGTGTAGTGAGAACACTTCAGAGCTGCAGGCCCAGGACAGCCCGACAGGCAGAGGCAGCTGCCAAACCACCTGACCCTCCTCTGAAGGACGAGTCACTTCTAAATCGAGGGGCTTAACCCGCATGCACGCGGCTGCTCCAAGCGCCATTACGGCTGATGATGCAACTAGTGCTTTGAACCAACAGACTGACAGAGTTGTGCAGGAGGAAGACAGGAAGAGGGAAAGTGCCACAGGTTTGACACTCAAAAGGTGTCTTAAAAGAAGGACACGTATGTAGGACATACAGCCCTGATGACAAGGTCTTTGGGTCTGTGGCTGGATATAAAGTGTGTTTGTGGTACCTGCCCGTTGGATCCCTCGTAGAAACGCGTCTCCGCCTCATCGTAGCGCTGTTTGTCGAACCAGATGTTCTCTGAGGCGAGGCACTGGAGTCCACTCATCTTGGTACTGAGGAGGGAATGGGAGAAATTCAGGAGAAATTCAGAAAGTTCATCTAAGAGTCGTGAGCGGGTGTTAAAGCGCTGCAGTCGGCACAATCAGACACAGGGAAGGAGCAACAGAAAACAGGTTAACAAGACGCTGGTTTCCATGTTACGACAACATGCAGTCACACATGACACGAAGGTGGAACAGGGAGACAAATCAAACCATGAGACAGACATTTTCTTTTAACACAACCAGCAAGCAGACATAGAAAAAAAACAGTGGCATCACATTCTATGAAATAACAGACATAAAATTATAAAAGAACAAAACGTCATAATAACTTGTGACATTTGTTTCACCTCCAGTTCGAGTTGAACTGGTGGGTTTAGAGCAGCAGACTTGTGTCTGCACATTCCTCAGCCAGTGAGAGTTGCCTGCTCTGCAGAGTCTGGATTATAGAACAAAACAGTGCTCACTTCCAAATCAACAAGCCCTGGTTAAGTCTTTGTAGGTGTTTAAACTTCATGTATATTTTACTCTGAGCTGGATCAGATTCCTGCAACAACACAACTAGGGCTACGTTGTAGCACTTACGGCCCCGAGCCTAGGCATTTTGAAGCCTGTTGCGGTTAGTGGAGAGAGCGATCAATGAACAAGCGCACAATGCAGCACTGCATGCGTTTTGCGCACTGCGGCAAAGATAACCGCTTCACTTCCTGCGTCTGTCATACACCGCTGGACCACGATCACATCGTGTGACGAAAACTAGAAATTCAACGTTGTTTATATCTCCATCTTGTTGTGATGATACTCAAGTCCAGATGAAGTTGATCTGATGAAAACCCTGGGACAAGTATGTCAATTATTAATTTTTTTAAACGGCCAAAAAATCCAAAATGGCAGGCTTCCTGTTGCGTTTTTCCCGTTGCACCTCTAGACTTATTTCTTGTCACGTCATGATACACCTTGGTTGGATTTTTGTGAAGATCAGTGAAATCTAACGGAGGGACTTTTCCTTAGATGGCGCTGTTGAGCCATTTTGCCACGCCCATTTCAAATTACTCCAGAATACAATTACTTTTTGGCATTTTTTGGGGATACATCCGAACAAATTATGTTTCGCGTCAAATTTGTTAAAACTTGAAGTTTGGAAAAACTGAAAACCCTTTTAATACACAATACATAAGTTAGCATAACAAAAATGCAGACGGACAACAACTGAAAACCATCCTCATAGTTAAAAATAGTAAAAAAAACAACTGAAAACACACAGCAAGTCTCTCCCATTCCTTGTGCGAGGGGTCATACTTGTCCCATTTGGGTCTGCTCTGCGTCTCCGAGTGGAGCCTCTTCCTGTGGTAAGGCCCCCTGCTTCCCTTGCCGCCCTGCTCGTTCTCAGAGGAGGTGCGGCTGCGGCCTCTACTGGACTGACGGTGAGGGGTACCGGACGCCTTCACCACGGGGACAGGGTCCTGCTGCTTATTGCTGGTGTTTCTGGAGCGGAAGGTCAAGGGGCCTTTGGTGCTCGGGCTCCGTGGAGAGGACGCCAGCGGTCCGTTGCCATTGGAGGCCAGTCGGTGAGAGTGGTTGCTCTCAGCCTGCTCATAGGCACTGCGGTTATGCCACATAGCTTCTGCCTGCCTGCACTGCTGACTGTTGGGCGAGGACTGATCCATTTCTCTATTTAAAGGGTTATCTGATCTGAAAGGTTGGTTTTAATAGACAAGTAAGTTAATTGAGCAATTACTTTATTGATCGTCACTAGAAGATTTACATGAAACCAGTTTGAGGATCCATTGCTGTCCTGTTGTTCGTAGGAAAAAATGCCAAACGTTTGTCCATTCCAAATGTGATTGAGTACTTTTTTTGTATACGGCAATCCATTTAATTGTAACAGTGACGATCATTTTGTATTCCTTTTAATCAGAATTACTCCTTGATTAATTGAGAACATAGGTAGATTAATTGAAAGCAGATTAATCAATGGAAAGAGAAGCGTTCATTTTGGATACACGTTAGTATGATAGCCACATCCTAGCCATACCTTTCCATGCAATTAAAGGATCTCACAAACTGCCCCCTCTAAACTTATCAAGGGGAAAGAAGTGGAAAGACGAGAAAAACACCAGACATTTGTCTTTGTGGAGGACTAATTGCAGAGTGCTGGTGAATTGCTGGTGCAACAAGTTCCAACCTCTCCAAAACTGCAGTATCCAGAGTATGTGGCGAGGAGCAGCACCAATGTTAAAACTCACCTTTGGTTACTGGAATGTGAAGCTGATACGCAAACAGGGAATAGATAGAAAATACAAAACTCAAAACCCTTTATAGTCCATTGTGGAAGCAACAAGTGCGGAAGATCAAATTAACCTGAACACTTCCGAACAGCTGCTGACTTCAGATGTTAGCTCTGAGAAGTGTGGATTTCATGTTTAATATGCGTCTTGTTGCTTCAAGTTACTACAGTTGTCAAAAAAAACCTCAGATACTAAAATAGATGCTTATTTGCAGCAGTAACGATACCAACAGAGACGCCTTCGCCTCCTCCAGGCGACACACAGCCCCTCCCCTCGCTCGCAGCTGAACACACAGTTAAAGGTTCAGTGTGTAGAATCTAGTGACATCTAGTGGTGAGGTTGCACATTGCAGCTGAATAACCATCATCTCACCCTCCACTTCCAAACATGAAAGACAACCTGTGGCAGCCTTCAGTTGTCATAAAGGTGTTTAGTTTGTCCAGTCTGGGCTACTGTAAAAAAAACAAAACATGGCAGCCTCCGTGGAGAGGACCCGCTCCCGATGTAAATATAAAGTATTCAAAACATAAAAGGGCCAAATCTAGAGCAAAGGAAAGAAAAATTTGTAAAGTTTAGATGAAACACACTAGTGTTTCAGTTTCAATCGGGTTATTTTACATTCAAGTTCTGCCATTAAATCCCTTTCACCTAAATCTTACACACTAGACCTGTAACAACACTGAGCTTCTTCTACTGCTGCTGCTGAAGCGGGTTCGCGACCAGTTTTAGTTTGGCAGCGTTTTGCCGACGAGGCAAAGAACCATGGAACGAATGAGGATGATGATAAATATCAAATATCATAAACAATGTGACGAAGTTCGAGCAGCACAACAGACGTCCGTTCTTCCCGGCCCTTTGTGAGACCAGTGAATCTCCAGTTCCAACAACATAGAAGTATTAAAACAGTTTATCCACATTAACAGTGTATCGAGTTATCATTGAGCTAAAGACGTTCCTGTCCGTCTGTAACGGTAACGAGTTAACATGTAACAAGATAACACAATTACATTGTTTCTCTCTAAGTCTCGGACTGAAGCTGAGAAAACCCACAACTGCACCTAAACCAGTGATGTTGGTGTTAACGTCCGTATTGTTCTTATATTTACTCAAAGCACGTGTTATGAATCTTAATGTTTAGTAACGCTATCGAATTGATACATTCTAGCTTAGTGACAATGCTACAAGTTCACACGGCAACTTTTTTTTTGACAGCCGCCTCCAACTCGTAGTTCACTTTGACCACGTGGCGCTGATAAAAGTCCCACATGCACAACACGTCCGGTTCTTTACAACCAGCTGCAGCTCCAGGGACGTGTCCTCTGCGGGGACACAACACTTCTCGGGACTTACTCTGGGTTTAGTTCGACGTTCGGCGGCTCGGTGTCGGGGCTGTCGCGTGCTGCCTCGCCTGTAATCCGACGGTAGAAGAGAACTCGCGGTGCCGGGACGCGCGTATTCAGCGGTGACGGAAGGGGTGGGGGGGGCGGACGTTCGCTGTTCGACTACTTCATTCATCAAGTTTTTACACTTTTATTTAACCTCCTTTAAAAACCTTATTAAATGAAACTCACTGAAATAAAGTTATAGACAATACATTCTCAACATAAAGAATGAGTCTGCCTTTTCCTTGATATTTACGTTGAACTTTAAGATTGGTATGATCCACTTTACCAAAGACTACATTTCCCATAATCCTAAGGGGACGGCAGTTGACTGTAAACAGGATTTACCCCGATGTAAAAAATATTATAAATTCCCTTTCCTGACCAGTCCATCTATTTTCATTTAATTTAATTTAATCATAAAGTGTGGATTTTGATAAACATTTACAAACAATAAACATTGGCTACTTTTATCTCCCTTTTTCCAGCAGAGGGCAGACTAGTCAATTTAAAGAGAATAATAGTCCTGTATATAAACGACATCCTTTAAGTCTTCTGTGTATTATCAATAATATTTTATATAAACAAGAAGACAGACTAGAGTATAGCCTTATTTATATTATTTAATTTAACTTTTTGCTATTTTTGAATAATACATTTTCATTATGCTGGACCGCCTTAAGATTACTACAGCTAATTTCTCCAAAAGTCAGACATCTAAAAGTTCATGAATAAATAATCAATTATAATCAAGTTTGTCCAGGGTTAGACATTAAGAGTTTAAATACAGAATCTAAACCATTCTAACCTCTTGTCTCAGCTCAATAAGAGTAGATATAGACTGGAGTATTAGTGTCCATCTTACCTCAACAATATCTGGTCTAAAATGCTTTGTCTAGACATCAGTAGTGAATTATTAGCAGAATGTACATCACAGTTCAGTTTGTGCACTTTTAAGGACAGGAAAAAAAAACCTTGAAGCTGTCTGGCTCTAAAATGGTCTGCCCCGCTGACGTAGGATGGAGCTCTCACGTTCTGGAGCCTCACTTGCTAAGTTGAGTTGTCAAACCAGATAACGTTCACATTCTAGTGTCGCTAACAGGTCTGAACCCGGTTGTAAACATAATTTGGCCCCGAGAAATTAGACACAAGGCATTTCATGGGTCAGTTAAGTGAGCAGAGGCTCATGTAACACTCCACTGACATGGTCAATTAATTGTTAACACTTGAGCCTTGACTAGTGTCGCAGCATTAATGATAATCCATGTGGATTTCAGACCTCCAGAGGCCTCAAATGTTTACTCCACATCATTTGGATCCTCATAATTTGATTAATCACATATGCAAACCACTTTATTTGAGTCCTACATCCTGTGGTCCTTTTAGAGGGACTCCAAATCTAGTTAGAAGACCTAGACTGCTTACTCCATATTGAAGACATTTGTTTTATGAAATTGTTTTAACATTTTCTGTCAAGTAATATTAACAGAGCCTGGACAAGGTCGTATTTGTCTTTTCATAGAAGTAATTTAAGGCTCCAACAAACACTGACTGGTATTTTTTTTCACAAATACCTAAAATATTCAGGCTGCTTGGTTAAAAATGAAAAACGTTATGTTTGTGGAAAAGCTGGAAAATGTTTTTCGTGATAAATAAGTGCCGGGATATTCTGGTAAAAATGATTGCCAAAAAATTGTCTGTTGATCAGTAAATCAACTGATTACATCAGCTTTTAAGTGCTGGTAGGTGTCAGTGTCTGGGGAATTTTTAAATACTGCAGTGCGCTCTGAGGTCAGTCAAATCGTTTTTGCTCCAGGGCTGCTCGGGGGTTTGTCTGGTCATGCTGACGGCCCTGAGGATTTAAGGACCAACCACGAGCTGCAACATCCCAGGATTTAACCAAGCCAGGAGTGTTGCATGTGCTCACCTCTCTCTGTCCATCCTACAACTCACTGTCATGTCCCTGTGTGTGTGATTTTGATCCATGAAGGCATTTAAATGGCCAGAAATAAATGAAGGAGTTGGCTTTCAGTTCTTTTCATTTCCATTTTGTCTAATTATGTTAATAGTTATCAGAGCCCAGTGCTGTGGGTGTCGGGGCCATGGAGGTTTGTGTCAATCCTTCACATCTATGTGGGTGAAGCAGACACATTGCTTTAATTTAAGATTTAAAAGCCATTCACTTTTCATAAAAGGGGAAATCATGAATGAAACTTATCAACAAATAGAACAAACTCAGACTCTTCAGCTTCGGTTCTTGTTCCCCCTCTTTCCTTTTGTTTGTCTTTCATCATTTAAAGCAAACCATTCATGTGAGCTGGTAAACATGAGCATCCTCAAGCACTTTACAGCCATTAGACAGCTGCTTGTTGACATTCACGTGGTTAAAAGTCATTCTGCCTCTGGTTGCAGCTCCCGAGGTGTGAAATTACTATTTTGTGCAAGAATAAAGATCAAAACTTAATCAATTAGCCAATCAACTGATCTGCAATATTTTGATAGTAATCAATGCTAATTTCAGTAATCTTTAGAAAAACAGATCATGAGAAAAATAAAAAAAAATCAGTTTTTGTGTGAATATCTTAAGGTTTAACAGATTTTATGATGGACATATCCAAAGTCTGTCTTGTTAAACATAATTTTGAAGAGGGCTTGATAAAGATTAATCGTTGAAGAATTTGACACAATGCTCATTTTGCCCTAATTGCTTTTTATGAGGAAAAAGATCAAATGAAGTTGTAAATTGTTGTTCAACCAGACAAAACCTGAAACCTGAGGATGTCACTATAAGGGCCCAAGAAACTTGTGATGAACTTATGTTTTGCTATTTTCTGGTATTGTATTCACGAATAATCTGAAAAATAACTAACTGAAAACGGAAACAACTTGTATTCTCAACCACTGGCTTCATCAGCTCCGTGTTCCTCTAAACTTCAGCTGTCATATTGACATTTTAACACATCTTATTCTAAAGATGCTCTCATAGCTGTGGCTTGTGAAGATGTTTGAATTTGACACATTCTCTGCTGTGGGGATCAGACACTGTCTTCAGCCTCCTTCCAGCAGACACATGACCCAGACTGCTGCACGAAAGCAGTATTTGATAAACAGGAAAGTTTAATATAACATATGATAATAATAATAATATAAAAATAAAATAGGACCACTGACAGCGGGCATTATTCGTATCCAGCAGACATTTCGTTAACGGATGTTTGTAAAAGTGCACAACAGTGTTTTATTATTATATTGATAGGAACCACATAAGGAAGTAATGAAAGTGGGCTGATAACATGACACCTGTTACCGTAAGGTTTGTTTTTAATTATTTTAAGCCACAGGGACACAGGTTCACGTCCCCGGGGAATGACCAGCACTTCAACAATCTACTGCTGTTTGCACCTGAAGTAAAATGTTCCCGTAAATTAAAGAGTGGCTGAAGGTTGAATCCCATGTTCTTGCTCTTATGGGAAATGATTGTGTGTTCCATTCCACATTCACACTTGGAAACAGTCTGATATGACCACATTTTCAATTGCAATGTCAGAGTGCATATCTCCACCAAGGCCCAACAGATTTCAAATCCCAATAGCCCCAGATCTTTATTTGGATCTGCACCAATTTGCCCCCACACACATTTCATTCAGATAAACCTGTGATTTCTTTTCATCAAGATTAATAAATTATGATCTGAGAATAATAAGGACAATTTTGAAAATGCCATATCTCCGCAAGGTTAAAGAATTATAAAGCAAAGTCCCTGGATCCCTGACCTATAAGAAATCCTTTCACCAAGTTTCATGGTTATCTGCCCAGAATTGTATGTGTAATCCCGCAAACAAACAAACAAACAGACCAACAAACAAACGTCAGCATTGAGAACGCAACCTCCTTGTCGAAGGTAATTACGAACCACAAACCACCACTGGTGGAGCAACATGGAAAAACTGTCCTTGTCAAAAGTAATACAATGGTAACAGATCCAGAACAGATGAGTGTTTGTGTCAGTCATAAACATTCTCCAGAACATGGAAGGTCAGCTGTCCTTCAACTCACAACCCTGTGCGGCAGCCTCCAGGCTATATTGTCCTCCGTGTCCTCCAACTGCTCGTTACCCAGACGGCCTGTGTGGGAGAATTAAATGAAAAACATCCATTTGTTCGGCTCCACAAACACTCAAAGCATCTGAAGGTTTTTTTTTAGTTTTTGATGATTAGAGATGAGAGCCTCTTCATCTGTTCCGTCATATAAACGTCCTTTTGAATCCACTGTGATATAATGTAAGATACAAACCTCTCACATTGTGTTATCTGGCTTTCTTTTACTTGCTACATATTCAGAGTATCAATGCAAAATATTATAAACAATTATGTTTTATTTATAATTTGTTAAGTTGCCAGCAGTATACACATATCACATTTACTAAGAATTGTTCAGTCAACAAATTTAGATTTTATTTTAGGGTTTTAGAAACAGATTAATTCACATTTATGGCTCGTTCTTCAGGATGTGTACATATGGATATTTGAATTTATCATTTATGATGATAAAGCTTGTATATGAATCTATGACTTTTATTTGCATTACAGAATTTTTACTAAGACTACTTTTACGTCTGAATACAGGTTATCCATCCTATTGAAGATACTATTTCCTTCTGTGACCTAACAGAGTACAAACAGGTTTTTGTTGTAGGCAGATGTTCACGATTGCAAAGCTTTAGTGACTTGATATTGGGAAACTAGGCCACTCACTCTATGTTTTATCTCCCTCTCTGAGAAAGGAGGGGTGATGTTCGTTCACCTGATTTTTGGTCTGCTTTGAGAGAGGGGGGAGAGAGGGAGAGAGAGAGAGAGAGAGAGAGAGAGAGAGAGAGAGAGAGAGAGAGAGAGAGAGAGAGAGAGAGAGAGAGAGAGATGCACGCACGACAGCAACCAGCAGCCATCATCATCATCAGTCATGCAAGTTTGCAGCTCGCAGTGGGGGGAATAGGGACTCGTCTATTTTGGGCAGACCGAGTGTATTTTCATACCGAGGAGGTTCATAAACAAGGAGCGAGTCTCGGAGCCGCGCCGGAGGAACAGAAGCACCAGGATCTGATCACTCTGGATTTTTTTTGTTACCGACAGGATAAGAGGAGCAATGCACAGTGAGAGGAGGCTGCCGGGACGTCAGGAGAAATTCATGCTCCTCATCCTCTGTCTGCAGCTGGGGCACGGGCCCATGGTGAGTGGCACGGCATGTCGGACCCGTGCGTCATGGCACAGTCATTCCACGAGGAACTGGCTCAAAGTGCGGCAAAAAGTTGTAGATCACATGAGTAGGAATACTAGTCAGAAACCGTGTGTTTTTTTCTACCGTAATGATATTTGTATTGCGACGCACGAGAATAGCGACGCAATTTGAGGAGGAATTCAAAGACTCTTTTTATTTGTTTTCGACTTTCAGCATTTCCAAGCGTCTTCTGAGACTTTTTAGTTATGACCCGAGGAGCCAATCTGTGGGAAATGACGCGTGTCTGTTTGTGATGTTTGTTTATTTGACTGATGTTCGTTTTTAAATCTTCCGTCACCGCAGCACCCACTCACGCGTCATTGCTCCCCAGAGAGAGAGAGAGAGAGAACTGAGGCGCGTCGTGTGTGTGTGTGTGTGTGTTTGTGTGTGTGTGTGCGGGCTTCACTGAAGATAACTTTGGTGTGTGTCGTGTTTTGTCAGGCTGAAGCGATTCACCCGGACTGCGCCATCATCCAGCAGCACCTGAGGGCTCGGGAGATCTGCAGCCAGACGAGGAGGAGCGAGGCGCAGAACCAGAGCGATCACAGCGGTGGGTTCATGTGTGATGCTGCTGCTGCTGGGTGTGTTTGTGTGTGTGTGTGTGTGTGTGTGTGTGTGTGTGTGTGTCTGGTGTGTGTGTGTCTGCAAAATAGTTGTTATACCCCCAGAGGGTTCAGACGATACATTTCACTCATTTATTGTGCTGGTTTCTTTCTTCCTCGTTGGATGATACTTGCATGAGAAGACCTCATGTTAAACTTAGTTCATTTGATGAGCCACTGATGCATGTGATGCATGTGACTTCATGTGAGAGGCCGAAAGCTGTCAAAACGCAGTCACAATGTTGAAGACTCCATTTGTGCCTTTTAACATCTCACAAGAAACCAGAGCCTGAAGCTTGTCGCATTTCTGAAGCCTTTGTCAGACATGAACTCCAGAAAATATCTAGAATATTGAGTCCAGATGAACTTTGACATTTAAAGGACATATGTGTTTGAGTCAAACACCTTCACAACAACAGGAAAACATCCACAACATTTAGGTGAGACGTGGCCCCTGAGCAGAGCCTAACATAGCGAGGAATTCCACTCTGGCCCTTATCACCAAAATGTCTCGAAAGTCCTCTTCTTTTCAAGGGGACATCTTCATCTTTACGTGTATGGCTGCTCTATCTCAGCTTTGCCTGGCTGGATTCTGGCTGCATTATCAAATTGGCTCACTTTGACAGCTGAAAAGAAGTTATGGAGTATATGTTCTCTGTGGTTTGGGGAACACTTCCTTCAGACTGGCGTTGTTTACTGGTCTGCCAATTATTTTGTATCATTTAATCACTCCTTTGATTTGTATACTATAAAATGCAATGAGCATCAAAATTTCCCCCGATCCTGAGGGGGAATGTTCTTCTGTTGTTAAGTCCAACCTCCTAAATCCCACAATAGGCTGTTTATTTTCCAATATGACAAAGAAGAGCAGCAGGTACCAAACACCACAGAGAAAAGGAGCCAGTGAACATGAGACATTTATACTTAAAAACTGTCTGAAAAGATGATTGGATTATCAGAGCAGTTGCAGATTAACTTCCTGTCAGCTGATACATTAATTTACTGACAAATAAGTTCAGCTCCGAGGCAGCTTTTCTGTTGTTGAATCTGAATCTATAAATACGCACAATACATGTTTATATTCATGCGATGTAACTTTTCATAGCAGTAGCAGTCAGTGCCCATATACAAGAGACAGAAAAGAGCTGCTGATGAACAAAGAGAGTAATTTAACTACAGACACTGAACGTGTGGCCATATTTGGAGGATATTTCTGTTATAAGACGTGAAAAAACACCTTTTTTAAATGGTTTTGTTTGCACATAAAAATCCAGAATCTACTTTGCCAGTGTGCAGACTTCTTTGAACTCATCGAGTGTTTTTATTTTATATTCCCCAGTTCTCATTTCAGAAGAAGAATGGCTCTTAGTGGAGCACATACCTCCACCATGGCACCACATTTAAATTCAAATTTAAAGTCCCCTCAACTTGAGAAAGTGAAAAAATCTAAATGCTGGATCCTTGACCTGATACAAATCTTATTTGCTGACATAAACTGCATCTGTCCACAAAGTTTCATGATAATCCGTCCAGCAGTTTTTGGTTAATCTTACTTGAAATCAAAGAAACCAACAAACGTAGAGACAGGGTAAACAGCTTCTTGGTGGAAGTTATCAAACACAAAATATTACATTTAAAGGTAAATACTTTATAATTTACTCCACAGCTTTACTGACAGTTCCTTTAATACTTTATTTCTAACAAACATGATCAGTTTATACAATATGTTGCACTGGTTTAGGTTGTAAAGTTCAAATTAGCTCCTGATAGAACAGATACAACATGACAGTCCAGCTTTCATGTGAGTGCATACATAATCATCCAGTTATAAATAATACAACACTGACAGGGTACTTTCACTTTGGATACTAGATTTTGTGGCAAGTACTACACTGGAACTTTACTGACTGAGTATTCTGATATTGTACTTAGATCATTTACTCTAAGTCCACGTGTGTGACAATCAAAATGTTTTTTATATCTTTTCTTATCTGACTGAGTGTGTGCACTGACACAGGGAGGGTACACCATGTTATCTTCACCATACACACACTGACACCTGTTCTTCCTCCTGGTGAGGCCTCACCTGCATGTCCTCCCAATCTGACTCATTGACCTGATTAAACTCTAACGAGCTGTTATCTGGTTACCCCCCCCCCACACACACTTTCTTTAACATGGTAAGATAGTTGTTTTTCATCATTTTCCCCATTTCCCAGCAACAAATTCATTAATCTAGGTGAAAAATATCAAATCTGACATATTAAGAGGACTAATTTTAGAGTAATTTGATGCAGCTTGATTGAATTTAAGGGGACTGTTGGTGGCATAGTGCTTTCTACTGGGTGCCATTGTAGGTTTGCATGTGTTACCATTGAACAAAACGATCTCAGAGAATTAAACCAGTTACTGTTGTGCGGTACCAACAGATCAATATTCCTTTATTGACGCATTAAGAAACTGTAATTCTCTGTCAATAGACAAATTGTATTAAGCCAAACAAATTACAGTTTTCCTGGTACTGAACCCCCCCCCCATCTAAATGAAAATTAAGCATGTAAAAAATGGAATCCCGTTAAGACGTAAGAAGTCACTTAGAAAAGTGAACGAATGTCGCTTAATAAATGATCATCCACTTCCTTCCTCACTCGGGCTCTGGAAGCACTCAACCGGTGTCCACAGTCATTTGGAACGTCAGCTCTAATCCAGAATGAGGTGACATTTAAGTGGCTTCCTCAAGAGCTGCCTTTTAATAAAAGCCTGGGAATAGGGTCCTGCTGATGGGTGGCAAAAAACTTTTGGATGAAAAGAAACGCTTGAAATTAATCATCAGCCTCTCGACACGACTGTCACTTGTGAACAGTGGCGGACGCACCAGGGAATACAACCTTATGGTTTTTCTCGCATGTGATTAACACAAATACAAAGATGTCGATCCCAGTGAAACCGTGTACGTTTCCATAATTCATGCATTCATTGTCACTTTTGTTATATGGATGAATGAGGACACAGATCAAATGATTGTGCTTCTTTCTTCGATGCATCTAATCTCAAACTAACAAGGAAATCTTTGCATAAGCAGGACATCAAGGTTTTTCACGTCACCCTCAGTTGAATGAATGACTCCAATAAATCAGAATGAAAGCATCTGGAGGTGGGAACTCCCTGATTGGAATATTGTTCCACCACTGAACAAACAAGTCGACAGCGATACTATGAAATGTCCACGATTCTCGATACCCAATTCGATAACACGGCAAAGAATCAAAACAAAACAATAAATCCTATTCACCTCAACAGAAACTAGTTCATATAAAAACTATTAGAACATTGGCTATAGCCTTAAAGTGATAAATACAAAGAAAAGACTATAAACATTATAGAAAAGAAATATGGCAAGTAGGAAAAAGGTCTACAACACACACACCTACATACTCAAGTTTTTCACCTACATACTTGATGTATTTGCTGCTTTTAAATGCAATTGGTGATTTTCATGGTTATGATGGGGGAACTCATCAACAAAGACAATTTGTAGTTACAGTCATTTAATGATTAAGGAACGCCATTGTGCTTCTTTTTTTTTAACATTAGCAAACAAGTCTCAACTCGTACGTTTGGGGTTTTCTGCAATTTCAGAGCTCCGATGTCATAAGAGGATTCTGGTAGGACTCCGTTTGAAAGCAGCAGCGTATTTCAGCATATGTAGCAAGAGCAGGAACTTACATATAACTTTGAAGGGATCACCAATTTAAAAAATGCTCCTGTGGAGGAACATGAACTTCAACAAATTTCTTCCATTCATTATTACATTTCTCCAAAAACCTCTGAGGTGTCACAGGAATAGTTGAGTATCTTCTGGGGATCAGGAATGTCTTCTATTCGACGTCTCAACATCCCATCCCGTAGATCTTCCTCAGTGGAGGAGCAGCAGCCCGACAGACCACAAGGTCAACCATGTACAAAAAATACACATCCTGCCTCAAAACACCAACATGTTCTGTTTTCTATGTGAGTCGTGTAGATGTGCATCCGCTCTAGAAAACGCTTCTTGCCTTTTATACATTTCTAACGATGCTACAACTTTGATGAATTCATTCCATCTCCGTTGCCCTTTACTCCACCATGACTTAATGCATCCTAACAGCCTGCCACATGAAATTTATAGAGACGCATCTGAAGTTCGCTAATTAAATCAGTTGGACCATCAGCCCTCCTGTTCGTCATGTCATTAATGCAGCCGGGTCTGTGTGCAATTGGTTTTGTTTGTTCGTCCCCGGCAAAGTGCCCATAAACGTTCCACTGTCTCTGCTGTGAAATCTGAAATACTACTTGGAAGCTGCCTCTTGTTTTATTTTTTCTTTCTGTTAAGATTTGATTAAATTAAGATCGGAGAGCCGCATCTCGAAACCTCCCACACACAGTACGCTAAGATGCTTCTTCACAAAATGTACAGTTTAGAGAGACCAACATCTGTTCGGCATTAACCACAGTGGAATAAGCACAACATCCCTTAATCCCTGGTGCCAATTGTGTTAGCACAGCCATTTAGCCCCTTGTAAGAAGCTACTGTAAAATAATCTGCTAATCCCTAGCAGACAACACAGTTAACTGACAGTGTCTATCCTTACCCCTTTATTTGGAGCGTGGTACTTCAAATAAAGTACCATGTAATTTCCTTCCCTCACACGAAGATGCACTTGAGCAAGGGCGGTTTGAAAGCATTGTTTTTTGGGGTGTGATTAATTTGGGTTTGTGTGGGAAGATGTATTTTATAAAATCATGCAGTTTATTGTGGACACGCACTCACAAGGATTTTCAATATGACATAAAACATCCTTTTTCACTTCAGTCACTTTCCATGTCCCAGGAAACCAATGAGTATTGTCCTGGGACTGATTTGCCTTATATGATGCAGCCATTATTTATGTTATTAAATACAACTGGGATTATCCATGTCTGAAAGTCAGGTTCTCTGAGGGTCCAAGCTTTCCAGGACCCCAGATTTCTCCTTTACTAAAATGTATTGTGGCCCTGCAGATATATATCTATTAATATTTCATGCTTTAATTTCACGCTGCTCTGGTTCCCCAAATCAAATCATTTATATTTGACCTGTATGATACAGCAATGCAATTTCACAGGTTATTGTTTTGTGCAGATTGAAACAAGTTGCTCTACCTTGGTAGTTTTGGGGGTAAAACAAGTACTGGTGATATTAGGTTGTAGCTGGTTAGAGCTACTGGGGTCACTCAACACTAAACACAATGACATGTATATTACTAATCAAATAAAACACAACCCTGCAAGCTTACGTAACACAATTTGCATCAAGTAATGGAATAAACACTGGACAACATCCAGGAATCATCACCCGACCTCATCATCATGTCAACCTCATTAGCATTTTTCATATAGAGAGAAACTATAAATTATACAAATCAACTAGGGACTATGTATTTAAACATGTATTCTATATGTACGCTCAATAAGCACATTATTAGGGACACCTATATCATGCAGATGCAGGTCAGGAGTTGGATGCTCACATCAAACATTTAGGATGTAGAAAAAAAATGTGATCAGGATTTTAATCAGTTGGATTCCGGAGAGGCCTTTCTTGGAAGCAGTGGAGATCTGAAGGGGAGAAACATGGAGGGGGAGGCGGGTGTGACACAGTAAGCCCGAGATGAAGAGCGTATTTGAGTGGTAAACAGTCAATGACCCAAATGCAAGTTTTAATGTGGGTTAAGAGCGTGTACAAACTGGCTTTTCTCTCAGCTCGAGCCACCTTGGCATGGAGACCTCTGAGAAATGACCGTATGGTGGACAACATGTGGCACCGACCTTTAAAAAGAAAAAAGAACGTGTTAGACTTTTTCAAACTGGAAAAGCCCATCATGCTTTCTATGCTTCCACATCTTCTTTTCCCACACACTGATTGAGAATAATGCATGAACTAATGTGATATAATATACGACATCCTCGGCACAGAGCGGCATCCTGCTGAGTTAAGAGCAGGGATCCTGGTTTCAGCTGGAGACCGACTGCGCTCAGAAATCTCTCCTGGTTCTTTGAAACTATTTTAAAATTCCTGGAAACTTATAGTGCCTGAGGAGTTTCCACTTTTCATTTTTTTCCCCGTTTTTTAAAAGAAGACATTTCTCTCCGGAAAAATGATTTGACATTTATTTTGGTCTCACTTCAGCCTTGAGGATGAATAAAAAGGAAAACCTCCTAGCGTTGCTTTTTGCTTTTTCACTTCATCACTGCTGTTTACATCTGTGCAGCCTGGATGAAGATGGCTTCAGATATTCGCACTGACACGTTTATCAGCATGATTAATGAGTTTCAGACGTGAGTCACCACTGCCACCTTATCTCCTGAGACCACGTCCGAGACACGCTGATATGCAAATGACAAAATCTGAAAAAATGTGGGACAGAAGACGGAAATATCTGGTGTGTGGGACATTAAGCAAAAAAGCTTTTACCGTAATCCATTTACAGGAACATGACAAGGCGAAGGCAGCGCTGCTGGACTCTGGATAAAACCTGTCAGCTGGTTTCATGCACCTGAATAGATTTATTATGTCGGGATTAATATAAATATCCTCATTTTGGTTACAGGAGAAGAAGAAGGTAACCAGATCGCCTGTATGCAGTGGTGGAAGAAGAACCCTAACGCTTTTTACCTAAGTAAAAGTACAAATAAATAAGCTAAATGTGCCCAAGACGAAGTAAAAAAAAACACATACACTTTATCTTGTGACATTTACAGTGACAAAGTAAATGTGCTTCTCTCCACTGGTTTGAGAGGCTGCAGATTGTTCTCTATAGATTTAACAGCAGGACGTATGGGAGGCTGTGAGGAACTCATTCATTGTGATACTGTATAGATAAATTGAATTGACAAGCTGCTTCCTCTGTCTGTGTCCGTAGGGTGTAAAACAGAGTGGGACGAGATTGGATGTTGGCAGAGAGCTGACGTCGGGCAGGTGGTCAACGTTTCCTGCTCCGAAGTTTTTCAACACTTTTCCAGCAGTCAAGGTTTGTCCTGCTGAGACTGAGTTGGCATGGAAACACAGAAAAGAACATCTAGTTCCCCAATTATTCAATCAATCTGGTCCTTAATATACAGAAGATAATGTATAAGCCCACTTTCTAGTTTTATATATGGAAACCCTCTGTCTTCCCCACCTTCTCAAGACATACAGACATTATAAATAAATTAAATATACATTTCAGTTTGTGCTGTATGACCCTAACAGGATTGTCATTGTAACAGGATCATTAAGGGAGGATAGGTCGGGATCATTAAGGAATAATGTTCTTTCCTCCTGATGGAAATCCTGGCTCATTACGATGTGAATTGCAGATCAACTCAAACACAACAGAGTCTGAACTCTGCACATTTCTGTTTGCTCAGTTCATAGCAAAGACACAAAGACCACTGCTGTGCATTTGTTCCTGCTGATGCCTGCAGTGGTTAGATATCGTTTCAAGGGACTTTAGGGGCTTTAGGCAAAAGGGTCCTGGGGCCCCCGACATCAAACCTAATCGACCCTTCCTGCTTGTTAAGTGCAAACCCCCTCCATCATCCCAGGCACATTTATTTGATTTATTCTAGCCTTTAACCAAACCTCTAATGAAGCACTCACACCAAACGCAAAGCCAAACGATTCCCAAATCAATGCCGAAATACAGGTAGACATAAATCTCACCAGACAACGATAGACACAGAGAAGAGGGAGGCAATGTGGCAAAAGCCAATTAGCGTTGAATGTACGGGTTCTGGCACCGACCCAAGCTAGCACATCATCAAACTAGAACTGGAAACAGCACCATTCTAGACAAGGCTTCTCTGCTTGGGCTCCTTCTGTGTTTCCCCAACAGGTGCATCGTAGAGTTGTGTTTACTTGTAAAGCAATGGGAAAATTTGCCTCCCGTTTGGTGTGAACACAGCACAAGATTATGAAGCTTTAGCACGGGGCATTGTTCGGGCGTCTCTTATCATTTTGTCATCGCTGGCTCCTGTACGCAGCTGATCATAAAAATTGAGGAGATTCTAACAGAATCATAAACATGTGAGTGGGCTTGGTTGTTATCAGACATTTCTTGCCGGTGGCCTTCTTTGCCTGTACCCTGTCACAAGGCCCATAGACAGAGCAGGGCACATGCTGATCTGCCTCCTGACACCTGCTGTTTCCAAGTGGACGTTAACCAGGAGTGAATGTCAGTAGACATGAACGAGGACATGGAAGCCTCAGAGGTTTTCTTCTGACTGAGAGCACTTAATGGAGTGAAGCGGTCCAAGAGAGGAAATGTCAGCGAGGTGAATATTCAAGTGCACAGAAATGACGACTTTCCATCGCAGCGTAGCCGTGGTGTGTGAAAGGAAAGCATATGGGGGGGGGGATCTGTCTATATAGAAGATAAACGTAATAAGATCCGTTTAAGACGGAACATAAGGCAGCTTGATGCTGGGACATGAGCTTGTTTTGTGTGTTTTTAAGACCACAAATAGGTTTTTGTAAAGAGGGGTCAGGGTTTCTATCAGACTGTGACTCCTGTTTCCTAATGTGAGGCCACACAGGGACTTTAAATCCTTTATTGAGCTAATAGACTGAAAGACTTACTGCGCTTTTCCATTCATCACACTTTTTAGGAATCCAGGAAAATCTTTAGGAAGT
This sequence comes from Pseudopleuronectes americanus, assembly GCA_038501795.1. NCBI lineage: Eukaryota > Metazoa > Chordata > Actinopteri > Pleuronectiformes > Pleuronectidae > Pseudopleuronectes > Pseudopleuronectes americanus. Next base: position 16,543,212 of record CM076730.1, read on the forward strand.
CAACTTTGACCGAAGGAACTGCAGCCTTCATTCTTTCATTCTCCACTTTTTAACACCAGGACCATAGAGGAGATTAATCACAGGAGAATTATGAGACAATGAGATCAAACAATGTCAAGTAATTTAATGCCTCTTTTAGGGGGCGCTTTCACACCTACCTCATTTGGTCCGGACCTTTAGATTTCTCAGTTTAGAGGAGAGGATCTGGATCAATAAGAGGAGGTATTGATCCAGATCTGACAGGAACCATGGATCAGTGCGTTTGCAGTGTAAAGACACTTTTTTTGGGATAGTTTAAATGTACAGATCTATTGCAGGAAGTTGAGAAGGAAGTCTACATGAGAAGAAAGTTTATTAGCCGTTTTTTCTGGTAATTTAACATCTCTTTAACAACTGCTTTAAACGTGTCTTTTTGCTCTGTCGGCCTCAGTCAGCCTTTTTATGAAACTCAGATATGGTTAAAGAGGTTTAAGAAATTAAGTGGAATATTTAGTCAAAGAACTGTGCTGGTTGAATATAAAAATATATACTTGCATATGTAAAACCTGAAATTGCACCTTGTCTGAAGAAAAGCAGATTGATCGCCCCTCTTGTAAGACCGCAAGCTGGAGAAGGAAACTCTCTGCAGCGGTGAGATCGTGTGAAGGTCTCACCGTCTCCTCCCTGTCTGCTCCCACACCAGGGTATGTTTACAGGAACTGCAGTGCAGACGGCTGGTCCGAGATGTATCCACCCTACGAGGAGGCCTGCGCGTTCACTGAAGAGCCCGAATCTGAGGTACGCTGTAATCACGCCAATCAGTTAAGCTTATTCATATTGTTTCTGTTTCCTCTCTGCTCTTCCTCCCGAGCCGCTTCTGCACAACCCCATTTGTAGGATTAGTGGAAGGACAAAACTAAAAACAAAATAAAGGAATCGTGAATCTTTTGTTTTGTTTCAAGATGTAATGTAAATGATTCAGGAGAAGTTACACAGATATATTATATACAAAAATAGAATTAATTTTTTTTTAATCTCCTCAAATGTCTGTCTCCGTTTCTCTGTCTCCAGATGAGTTACCTCTCGACGTTCAGACAGGTCTACACTGTGGGATACGCCACGTCCCTCATCTCCCTCATCACAGCCATAGTGGTGTTGACGGCCTTCAGGTGAGGCCAGAAAAAGCACACACTGTCCTAGATACACACTTAGAGGACAATAAATAGGCTAAACAACTAGAACACTCCCTTGTCCTGCATTGATGCAACTATGCTCCAAAGCATGAGTGTTAACTGTGGTGGAAACTGTATCTTACAATTAATGTAAAAACCTTTATATTCTGTTGTAGATATCTTAGATCAATAAAGAGAGATTCAGGTTTATTAATCCACCTTCATCTTGTGATTGTCTCGTGAAATATTGATCTACAACAGTTTCATGATAATCCCTCGGGCAGCTTTTGTGTAATCTTGTTTACAAACAAACAAACACACAAACCAACCATGCAACAAACAGAAAATATAAAAATGCAAAGTGTTTAGGAGGGAACGTCGTGTAAGAAGCTGTGCAACAACCTCAGGATTAGTGTGCATCTCCGAGCCTTGCGCACAATCTATTAAAAATGTCCCGATATTATAAATAGAAATGGAGATTTGCTTATCGGTAAAAGATGGAGGAGACGTGAAGCTTGCTCCGGTTCCAGGTGACGTGTCCCTGACACCTGGCGCAAAGAAGGAGATGAGACAAAAGTCGAAGAAACTTGTAGCTTCATACAAATGAGAGCAGAACTTGGCTGCAGGCTCTGCAGTGAAGCAGCAGCGGAGCTAGAAGTTCAGTCTTCACATGAACGTCTGAGGAGGAGAAAAGTCATTACTGCTGTTTCTCAAGATTTTGGATGAAGAGAGAAGAAAATACAGAATTTCAGAGAAGGATCCAAATAAAAATCCTGATTAAATGAATTTACACGTGGTTTCATAAGGGGACTGTCCTTGAAGGATGTATGAGCTCTATTGAGTGACATGCCAGTTGTAGTAGTGGAGCTCAAAGACCTTTAATTATTATATTAATGTGGCTGTTCTCATCCATTGAGGCAACAATAGTGAATCTTAAAGAGGCTGGTTGTTAAGCGCTACTGCATGTGACCTCTTTTCAGAAAGTTCCGCTGCACCAGAAACTACATCCACATCAACCTCTTCTCCTCCTTCGTCCTGAGAGCCAGCGCCGTGTTCATCAAAGACACGGTGCTGTTCGCCGACGAGACGCTGGACCACTGCTCCGTGTCCACGGTGAGCTGATTATCTGTTTCCGTCACGACGGGGGAGACTTCCACATCTGGAACGTGATCGAGTTATCGGTGGAAATAGAGGAGTGAAAGAGAGGGACTGCCTCATGTCTGCGAAATCACCTCATTAGTGGACAAGACTGATGGAGCCTTGTGCAGGAGTTACAACATGATTTAAAGATGTTTCACAAAGTGTCTTTTTATAACAGAATGTAAAGGAAATCTCAATTTAAATCAAAAATTAAACTAATTGTATCTCTACTTGTCGTCGTCCTCTTCATAAGAGAACAAGTGATTGACCTGCCAGACTGTGTAATGACTCCGGCACCGCACAGATTGTCTCATTGTAACTTCTCTTTCCTCCGTGTCCTCTCCAGGTCGCGTGCAAGTCGGCCGTGGCTTTCTTCCAGTTTAGCATCCTGGCCAATTACTTCTGGCTGCTGGTGGAGGGCATGTATCTGCAGACCCTGCTCGCCCTGACCTTCGTCTCCCAGAGGAAATACTTCTGGTGGTACATTCTGATTGGATGGGGTGAGTGGAGGGGGGTGGGGGGTGGGGGGGGGGCTCTGGGTGGCAGGCTCACAGCAGGCTTCTCAAGCAGTGCATGGTCGAACGTGTGAAAAAATAATGAAATAAAAGAAAAGAAAGACATCCATCCATCAAAAGTACGATAAACTTTTTTACAAGAAAAAACCCTCATGACCTAGAGAACAATATATGTTCTGTTGTCTTTTGGGCTGTTCACTAAAATGCAGGTTAACACAACACATAATCTCTGTTATAAAGACAGATATTAAACAACCGGTATTCTTTTTTAAATATTTCTTGTTAGATATTCATTCAGTAAAAGATTTTTTCTTTCATTGACATCAAAACGCTCAGTCTGGGATCCAGATGAGGTGACGTCAGATTCACAGTCTCAGATATAAACACCACAAAGGGATTGAATGAAGCTTTCAACATTTTTTATTGTTGCTTTTGTCGTAGTTAAATAAAGCTTTTTGTTGAACACTGATTTAGCAACACACGCACACACAAAAAGATGATTTAACAGAACCAGTCCTTTTTATGGCATAATGCTTTTCTTCCCTTTCCAAACCCGGTGCCTACATTACCCACAATGCAACTTGACAGCCAGTTGGAGATTGTTTTGTGTAGTGATACAGTGCATTTTGGAAATCAAGATGAATATTCCTGGCTTTGTCGTTTAGTGCATTAGTCACATGTTCCCCGATTGTTGTATTTCAGTAAATTCCCTTGTTCTCGTACCATTGTCTTGTCTCTCGTTGATAGATTATCGTCAAATGCGGGTTGAAGATCTGCTTCTAGACTAAACTTCTCTTGTTTCCTCATCGCTTCCTTTGTTTTTCCTGATGTCCTTTGTTCCACTGAGCTGTCCACGGATGTTTCAAGTGGTTTTCTATTTGTGTTATATTTAGTGTTGACCAGTTTTTCCACCGGCTTCCTATTCCCGTCCAGTTTACTTTTTTCCTGTCCGTGACGTGTACCCCTGTTTGAGCCACCGAGGCCCAAGGTGACTAATCCCAGCTCGGTTAAGTGCAGCAGTGCAGGTGAGAAGCGGTGCCACAACCGTTGTGATGTTGTGAAGTCGGGACATGTGCGGTTTGCAAAGCTGCAGTAGAGGTCTCTACAAGCTGAGGTCACCGCGTAAGAATCAATAAGATCATATAGTGCGCTGCCATTTCTGAGGCAAGTGCTGCATTCACAAACAAACGTAAAAAAAACATCAGGATTTATAATCAGGAGATAGTTGGACCCTCAAATGAGATGTGACAGCAGGATGTCAGCTTGAATCAGATTGTGTCAGGCAGCAGAACCTGGAGGGTAAACAGCAGCGGCTGTAGTTGGCAGGAGTCTCATTAGAGATGGGCTGGTTCCTCAGCATTCGGACTGACATGATCCTTCCACTAAAGAGGTGTCGGGAGTTTTGTGTATCTATCTAATAACTGACTCTACAGTTTGGAGTTGTGTGTACTGAGTTCAGCTTCATTCAACTGAGTGTGTGGATATGTCAGTGGTGTTCACTCAGTATCCAGAGTGGCTCTGATGTTTTCTTATCAGCATCTTTTCCGGTTTGTACAGTTCTCTCTCTCTCTCTCTCTCTCTCTCTCTCTCTCTCTCTCTCTCTCTCTCTCTCTCTCTCCTCTCTCTCTCTCTCTCTCTCTCTCTCTCTCTCTCTCTCTCTCTCTCTCTCTCTCCCTCCCTCGTCTCCTGCTTTTATCCTGTGTCTGTTTCTTCTTTTGGCTTCGAGACGCAAGTGGAACACAGATAAATTTGATTCACACAGTTGTACACGTGCCTCACAACATTTTTGTAAAATATGTAGTGCACATATTGTGAGTGGTGCCGGGTTGTTGTTAAGATAAATTTTACTCGACAAATGCAGAACGGATGAATAATGTATCTCTGTTCTGACGTCGCAGGGCTTCCGTCAATCGTTCTCATGCTTTGGGTGTTGACCAGATTCTTCTATGATGACAGAGGGTATGATATGTTATTATATTCTATTTTTTTTAAATAAAAAAAACTTTTCACTTGATGAACATGTTAAACAGAACGTTGTACTTCCTGCAGTGCTCAGACTTTACTTTGATTGCAGCATAATTTTAAATGAACGTCTCTTCTGCCTTAAATTGCAGCTGCTGGGATGACACAGACAGTGTTGGTATTTGGTGGATTATTAAAGGACCAATAACAGCCTCGCTGCTGGTGAGTTATTAAATATTCTGCCCAACTGACCTCAACTCCAAGATATGAGTTATCAATGCTCATATATTTCTCTTACATACATAAATTCCACTCATTTTAACATATGAGGTATCTAAGTGAGAGCCTGGCAGGTTTTGTGTGTGTGGAGGTATTTATCATTTGGCTAATTGTGCATCTACTGTATCTCTACCAGGTCAACATAGTCATATTCGTCAATGTGATCCGGATTCTGGTCCAGAAGCTGAAATCCTCCACCATGGCCGGGAACAGCGACACTGGACATTTTATGTGAGTCACCACAAACGTTTCTGGACATTAATGTTTGCAGAGGTAATAACTTGGATTTATATGGCTCCTTTCAAGGAAGCCAAATCTGCTTTACAGAGTAAGTAAAAGGAAAGACAAAGACAAGTAATACATAAAACTATCACAGTATGTTATCCTGTCATGTTGGTAAAAGGCCATTTATACAGAAATATAATTCTGTAAAATGTAACTGCCAAAAACACACAGTGACCAAAAGTTAAAGGGGAAACTTGGGCAGCAATAGTAAGCAGACGACCGACGAACGAGAGGGAAACTCGCACGCTGATAAAATCATTATTAGAGATTGCATTGAAGTGATGAGCATGTGCCTTCCTGTGTCTTTGATGTCTGCCTCACAAGAACAGATTCGTCTTTCCCCTCAGTTCTCCTTTTGTAAGAGAAATACTGAAAACCAGAGTCATACATAATATTCACGACGTAATTTGACTGGTAAAGGCCAAAAGTTGAGGGTTTCATTTGACCCTCTGATCTATTTAAAGAGAACATAAGACTCTGATTGGAGAAGATCAGCCCTCGCTAAAAAATGCTGACGTGAAACTATCAGCTAACATGAATATAAACTTTTTTATTTAAACGATAACACTTTTTTTGCTGGTGACCATCATTGGGGCAAACAAGTTTAATGATCAGAATTCAATTTAAGAAATTAAATTTGGAAGTTATTGCATCGCAAATGAACAGCTGTTTATTTGCAGAGTTTAATTACTATGGAGAGGAAGTTACCTGATTATTTGTTTCAGTTTAACAGAGAAAACATTGTATTTACGAATCTTCAATGTTTAGCCCAGAAATCCGGCTTCTCCTAAAAGAATTCCACCTGCATGTCTGACCTTTGGCTGCTGCAGATTCCAGCATCGCTGAATTAATTCCCCGCGAAGGGACTTAAAAATAGCAGCTGATTCCAGAAATAGATGTCTCCTCCGTCACCGTGGGACAGGATTATTCTACCGGTCCAATGAATGTTTCACACTTTCAGAAACTACATCTGTGTCTTACAGACCTCAATCAGTTTTCGGGCGGATCTGTGATGGTAACACAAAAGCACAAATCCCAGGTCTGACAAAAGACAAGATCAATCCTATTACGGGCTTTAAAATAAGCCTCAAGTTTTTTCGTATCTCTAAACTTTGAGCTGCCAAGGCTGTGATGTTATTTCTGATCAAAGTGATTATTTTGGTTTTTTGAATACTCAGACTCCAGACGAGTATATTGTCGAGTCCTACAAAGTGCAGATTGACTTATCGGCTTTGATCTGATGTGAGCATCAGGGAACAAAGGAAAATGTCAGGAGGTTGATATAGTGCTGTTTAATGATCTTTGATAAACTGACTAATGTTCTCAATTCATTTAGATATCTATACTCAGCAAGTTTAAAATGTCAGAGACGTATGTTCAAGGTTTTATTTACTTCCACATGAAAATATATATATATAAAAGGGGGTTAAATGAAGGAGAATTGGCTTAAAATCAAACATTCATTGGACCTTATGGACAATCGATAAAATTGGGTCAAATAAAAAACGTTTATGGGCAGATATCTCCATATATTGGACCCTACGGGAACGGGGAGTTGAGGCAACAAGAGCTACGTGTTCACAACATGATGATGTCAATGGCGACATATTTGGACATCACTGATCTTTTTTAAACTAAGCTCTGCAGCACAATTGTGCATTTTGACAATTTGTTCCGCTACCCTGACTGGCCTGATGGAGGAATGGTGCATTTTGCTGTGTTTTTACTTTGTCTGACACTTAAGACTTTGTAATCACTTTCTATAATTTATGGCAAAGTGTTGTCTTTTCTGGTCTTTTTGTTCTTTCTTTCATTCTGCTGTTCCGTTGCTCTCCCCAGGAGGCTGGCTAAATCCACCCTGTTCCTCATTCCCCTGTTCGGGATGCACTACACCGTGTTCGCCTTCCTGCCCGAGAACACCGGCGTGGCTGCCAGGCTCTACATCGAGCTGGGACTGGGCTCCTTTCAGGTAACACACAAAAGAGGAAGAAGGAGCAGAATAAAAGAACCCAGATGCACAAATCACAGAGAGTGTGTATTACTTACAGTCGGATACTCTCAGGATAGGCATCTTCTTCACAGCAGGCATTTTGACTTGTCATAGTGGGTGAAGCGTGTGTTTCTAATAACATGGAGGGGGCCTTTGTTCTGCTCAGGTGTGACACTGAGCCAGCACATGATGATAAGCCATCATTATTTCTATCTCTCACATCTGTGCTTTTCCTCCTGTGAAAGGACCAAAGGAAATAATAGTCTTGGTCAGAAAAAAAACGCATTACTCGAGGGAGTGGTGGGGGTTTGTGGTCTGCATCTTCAATGTATTTTATTTGTATAGCGCATTATTATTATATACACTATCTCAAGGCAAGATCTTAAAAATGATAGTGGAACCCACATGTTCCCACAATGAGCAGCACTTTGTCGACTGTGGAGAGGAAGAAGCTCCTTAACTGGAAAGAACCTTTGGCAGAACCAGACACAGTGAGGGCGGCCATCTGCCTCGACAGGATGGGGTGAGAGGAGAAAGAAGGGGGTGAGCGGAGAGATGGGTGGAAAAGAGGGGAGAAACGAGAGAGAGGGAGAGGGAGAGAGACCAGGAACAGTTGTGCACCATCAGGTTGTCTCTAAACACAACCTGTCTGTCTGGTCTTCAGCCGTGTGTGTCTCCCCCTGGTCTTTTGCCAGGCAGACAGGTTGTGTTTATTACAGTCCTGATTTATTGATGTGTAAAGTGTCTCAGAAAGAACTTAACAACTCTACCTTTAAGCTGGCAATACTTATAACTTCCTAAAAATTTGTATTAGCAACCATTTATATTTTCCGGGAAAAGTCACAATAATTCTTTGGGTTATTTGTTTCTGTTTGATTGATCTTTTTAAAAAAGTCTGAGAAAATTTACTAACAAGAGTTTTTCTGTTCTTCCATTAAAACACATTTTACACACATTTCATGTCACGACCTTAATATGCCCTTAAAATGTTACTGAATTTAATACCTTTTATTTTAGTTCATTCATTTCTTGCTGTGGATTTTGTGAAGCACGTTATAACCTTGTTTAGATATGTTCTATAGAAGTAAAGTTATTATTTCTCTTTTGGGTAAATACATTATTTTTCCGTCCCTGTCTCTCGTGTTGCAGGGGTTCGTGGTGGCGCTCCTTTACTGCTTCATGAATGGAGAGGTAGGTGGATGTTTTTGACACATAATCCATCAAACATGTATCATAGCAGATTTTTTAGAAAGTTCAGCTTATTCAAATATATTTGAGAAATATATATTTATATATATAACTCGTATTATTTCACCCGTCTTCACTCTTCAGGTCCAGGCAGAGCTGCGGAGGTGGCTGTGGAAGTGTCAAAGTCAGAATCATCTGACTCCAGCCAAGAGAAGTATCACTCAGATCACGATCCGAACCCAGAGGGGCCTCGGGGAGCCTCCCTCGTGTGGAAACATCTCCTCTGTATGACTTCAGAAAACAAAGACAGAAAGGCAGAGACTGAAGCTGAAACTGCTGTTGACAACAACTCAAAAACGCCTCTGTGAGAACACCGGACTATAACAAACCCTGCTGAGCGACTGGAGACATGTGTCAGGAGGCCTTCCTTCCTCTGATGCTGTGGGGACAGTACACCACATGCTCCTACACTGTGGGCTCTCCAACACATACCCAACAAACGGGAACACTGGTGCTCGATCTGGAACTGTGTCACTGTAGAATCCACAGAGGAGACGGAGGTGACGGAAAAACCCTTTCACGTGGTTTTGTTTACGGTTTGAACTACATGGGTACGATACGAACAAATGTGGAGCGATAGCTGAGGAAACAACGCATGTTTGAGCTCGGCTGGATTACGTGAAACGAGCTCGACTTGCCTGATGGACTTGTCTAATTGTTACAGGAGCAGATCAGTTATCTTTGTGCAGAATGAAAGGATGTGTCTGACTTCTTTTTACTAGTGTATTTAAGTGTGAAGCTGCAGTTCGTTGGTACACTGTGTCTTAAAAAACTTCTTATTCGTAGGCGTTGTCTGCTTTGCTGAGCCATCTCTGAAGAGTGTACGTGAACATTTATGGCATTGTCGGTTTATAATAATACGTTTTCATTTGTATTTGTTGCACTAGAGGTGAGTGTTACGGTGGTACAGTGGTTAGCACCGCTGTCTCCCGGCAGGAACGTGCAGAGTTTGAAACTGCTAGAAAGACGGGCCCTGTCTGTGAGGAGCCTCTGGGTACTCCAGGCCCCTCCCACATACCAATGACACTTGCAGAGCATTTCCACTGATGCAACGAGAGCATCTTCACTTGTTTTTAAAGTTCACGATTTAAAGTGGCACAGTTGTGTTGCCCAGAGTCGATGAAAGCCAAGATTTAAAGCAAAGAAAGTCACGAGAATATCTGTCTTATAATAAAAGTTCTATCAACACAGGTTGGACTTTTTAACAGTGTTTAATTGGGATGAGAAATAGCAGCAATTGTAGCCTCTGTATGTTTAACTTTTTTTTAATTTCCTACTTTGAACATTGATATTTATACAAACAGTCTTTATTGTATGGAGCGAGATTCATGCCGTGATATTGTAAACACTTTCAAGGACTCATTGGTCATTTTGATAAATACACTCATGCGGAGCTTAACGAATTGATTAATACATCTTTAACATTGGTCTAATGTATAAGAAGCTACAGCGGCACGTTAGCTTAGCTTGTGAAAAAGGTTTAAATTAATCTTCACAGGAAAAACTGCTGTAGCCTCATATTTACCATAGATACTTGAATGGTATTTATCTTCTCATACACTTAGAAAGAAACCAAGTGTGTACAAAATTTACTATGTCAAAACTAAATGCACTTGTAATTGGTCTTAATGTGTATTTAGAGGTAGCCTCGAATTATACTGTGTGGTGTTAAGTGCTGTCAAGACACATGTATAAAGTTTAGGTTACTTTAGATGGAATCACCGGAAAACACATCCAAGATTTGTTTTATAGTGATGCACCATTGTCACGGCTGATATTGACCTTATTAGGATTTAAAACAAAATTCAAAATGTAAACATAGTTTTAATGGTTTCTTATTGAACACATGATCTTTACCAAAAGTTTAGTTTAACAGTAAGTTTTTACATTTTAGCAGCAACAAAAAAATATCACTGCTCTCAGAGTTCAGATTGCTGCATCCTTCGATTTTGTTTTGTCAACTATGTTTATTGCACTGTTGTGTAACTTTAAGCACTTTGACTGTCGTCAGTGCACAATATGTGTTTAATGTTGCACTTTATTTTACATTAAACACTTTGTCTTTGTCGTTGTGCTTCTCGTGGAGCTGGTGAAGGTTGGCGCACTGAAATAAATGATGAATTTCATTTCACAAAAATTAACTGCTCGGATGTTTTGAGTCTCATCCACTTTCAGAGGGGGAAGTGGGACTGAGAGAGAAAATGATCGGGGGTTATCATAACAAATGTTTATATTGATCTTGATTTTTCAATTTAAATAAACAATGAAAGGATGAAAAAAAGGAAAAGACATCAGCAGCTCCATCAGCTATTCAACATTTGACCTTCTATATCAATAGGTCCCCAAATATTTCACAGAGGTTGATTCCCTTTAAAAGATTATAACTATAATGGAAAAATGAAATATAATCCTCACAAGGTACAACTAACCACAGACAGATTTATTTTGCAGTCAAATATACACAAACTGGGACATGAATGTCTGACACCTAAACACATGTTTACACACAACAAAAGTTGGATGAAATTTTTATATTTTCGTTCACATTTAAGTTAGCCTACTTATATCCTTGTGAATACTTGCCATTACGTACACATGCATACAGAACACAACTTTTAAACATACTCAGACGCACACCCGCACTCACACACACACCCACATTCATACACACACACACAGGCTCTGAAAACTGGTACATAAACATCTACAAAAACACGGTCACAAACATTACAGGTCATCAAGAGGTTCACCTGTGTGCCAAAAATATACATATACAGTGTTTCGTAGATATGATCAAGAAAAGACATCATTTGTACACTATGGCAAATTCATAGCAGGCGACATTTAAGAGCAGCAGAGCAACGACGGTACATTCAAAAATTCATTTGCAGTCAAAACTACTTGCACTTGAACTCAGCACTGAATAAAACTGGCTCAATGGGAACAAAGTAACACAGAGATGATGCCCCACAGAGATTTATTACATTTGAATCAAACGTTTGGGAAATACGCTCATTCGTTTTTTTGTTGAGATTTACATGAGAAGATTAAAATCACACAGGGGAAATCCAAATGTACTTATTTCTGTTCACTCAAAAACAATTTAGTTGGTTTTCACGAGTCTTAAATATGATTTCTTAATGTTGTTGTGGCTGGACATTGGCAGGAACATTAAAATGGGTTTTTCCTGTGTGGTATGTTTACGGTAAGTTGAGTGGGAAACTCCCTCGGGCTTCTATCTCGGACATCTGTCATTTCATCCATCATACTCTCTATTGTTGATCCATTTAAAGGAAATGTTGTAATTAATATTGTACAGTTGGGAAGTGCTGACAAAATCGGAATAGGAAAATAGGAACTCCCAGCAACAACCTTCTCATGTAACTCTTAGCAAAAGACTAAAGAGCATAATTCCCCAAAAAGGTCAAAACCAAAGAAATTATCAAAGGATTTTTCTTAGGCCTCATTCAGAGTCCAATTTACATCGATGGCTTCTTTGCTGATAAGTGCAGAAATAATATGACTAAACATATATGTTGTGAGATGGATGTTAATAATGGGTCATAAACGCATCTTAAAGCCTCACTCTCCACCGGCTCCCTCTAAAATCCAAGGTTCAAAAAGCAAAATCAGTGCTGGTCCAAACCTTCCCCCTCCGCATTAAACGGACAAAGTAACCCTCCAACGCTGTGCTGCCACCTTGTGGTTAATAAGTATACAGCACTGACATGGTCAAGTCTGGAGTTTTCTCCTCTTGATTTTTTTTTCTCGGACAGTAACAGCTTTGAGACATGGTCGTTTCCATCTGAGCCGATTGGGACTCAGAGTGACGGCTGGTGATACAACACGTAAAGCAGCAGCAGAGTGTTTGGTCCAGAAGCAGCGGAGGAGAAGAGGCCTTCCTGGATGCTCCTGTTCTTTCTACAGGTTGTGTTAACATGACATCTCTCCCTATCATCCTCTGCAGCTTTGGATGGCAATTTACTGTGAGTGTTGTCGTTTTTTTTCTTTAAAGTCAGAATGGCACAACATGTACACGTGTGTGGCACTTTGACCCCGGGAGAGTCAACATGGATCCGTGTAATGAAAAATTGCACGAGTCTTAAGAGTTATTACACAGTGAGAAGCGTGTGCACTGTACATTGAGATCTGTACATCACATGGCACTGGGCGATGGGAAATAAATATACATCCTTACAATATCACCGGTTCATTGTTTTTAAAGTCGATACATTCGTTTAATTCCACTCAAATGACAGTACAAAAAAAATACCCAAATAAATAACGTGAATAAATATGATGAAAAATTCCCTCTGTACAAATGATTTCCCCCCCCCCTTAATCCTGACACATGGTTTGCCCCACCCGGACAGGTACTGTTTGTCGAGACTGAAAAAGAGAAAATGAGCAAAAAGCAGCGATTGTCAAGAGCTGTCACATTAAAGCATTTTGTGATGACTGTGTGTTTTCTCCACGATGAAGCTGTTGAAAATCGTTTCACTAACAAACAAGCAAAAATCACAATCCACCGATAACCCCCCACCCCCACACCCCCCACCCCTGTACATTCTCTCCAGCAGATGAGGCGTTGAACTGTAAAATAAAAAGCGATGTCTGTTTTTTTGTGACTAACTAGGCACTTTTGGAACATGAGTGTGGGAGATGGAGTTCATCTCAGAAGTCAAAAAATGAAGAGCGGTTTTAAATATGGCACGATGGGTTGAAGGAATCCAGTCATGGCAGAGAGCATGTCGAGGGTTTTGATTATCACCGGCTACAATAAAATACTGCACAGAAAAAAAAATCATGGCACTATGAGAAGCTTCGGAGAAAAGCATCCGAGGAAATGGCACATGTACTATTTATGTTTCACAGTCTGCATTAAAACACGTCTGATAAGTGTGCGAAAGAGAAAAAAACCCACTGGAGGAAACTACTCCTGTGCAGGTCGAGACCTCGACAGCAACAAGGGTCGATTTTCAGTGTATTTTTCCTTTTTAAATACATATTTAAAATCCCTTTATGTACTACAGCGATGGTTTCAACCTTTCTTTTGTGTCTCAGTCCATTCACTGTTCCTCATCAGGCAAATAAGGAATTTAGCTTCACAGCTTGTTTATATTCTACAAGAAAAGAATCAAACGCAATAGTTTTATAGAGCAGAAAATATGTTCTTCCTTAATTTACTTCAGCTCCGAGGTTTGGGAAACACTGTTCTTCATTTGTTTTGGCACTATTTTCCTACATAGACTGTTCAATAGGATTTAGGATATTTGATGAAGTCTACAGATCTGGGCTCCAGCTCCTTTTGTTTGTTTCTAAAAGGTCGTTTCAACACTGTTTTATGCAAATAGAAAGAAATGAGACACTGAACGTAACTATTTACAAAGTCCATGAGTTGTTTCTTTTTGTTTTTAAATATATCTTTTGACATAGTCTGTACTTATGGCTGATTGTAGAAAAATGTTCAGATTCAAGATGAAACATTTAAACTGGGAGCATTTGTACAAGCAAGGCGAACATTTGGTTGATATTTCCCTTTGGACTGTTGTGAGGTCAGATCCAGTCTGGTGACCGATTTGAGTCATTTTACACCCACAGCAAAATATGACCCCAAAATTTAATGTTAAAGTTTTGATCTGTTTCACTACTTGTTTGTTTCTATTCGCACAAACTCTGTGTTTGTGTTATTTGTAAATAAAATAGTGAACTGGGCAGAATTGAACGTTTTCACATTGGCAGAAAGGGAACTCTTAATATCTCCTAATGTTTTAATTCATAGAGAAGAATTTGTTTGTAAAAAAGATTAAGTGCATCATTAATCATAAAAGTTTGCCACCTGCAGAGACGACTGCAGGATTATAAATATTTTAAATAAATACAATTTGAAGTGTGGAAGCCAGCTAAGCACCTCCAATGACTCTCCAGTAAATGCTTTCAGGAATACTACAAAATATAAGAGGTGTGTGGGGCCACTTTGGTCTGGTCTGGTCGCTCTGGAACGTACGTGAGTGGGACGGCACCTTGAAGTCGACTCCGGGGCCAATCAGACGCTCAGGTCGGGAGGCTGATGTTGGCGTTCTCCGCCAGCGGGCTGGACATGCGGATCTGCGAGCTGCTCTTGCTGAGGATGGACAGCTGAGTCCCGCCGTTCACCCCACTGCTGGCCAGCGAGGGGTGCCGCTGCTGCTTCAGGTCCACAGCAAAGTACCGGTTCACGGTCCAGCTGCGCCATTTCCTCTTGATCTCCGACTGCACCTTCAGGGAGAAACTTCACAAGGTCATTTTTAATGTACTTTAGGCTGCACCGGCTCCATGCAAAGGTACAGCTAACCACACAAACAGGTGAGATATTAGACGTTTGGACATCCGATGAGTAATATTACATGTAGATATTAAAAGCAGCAACAGTTGTTTTATAGAAGAAGCTGTAACTGTTCAAAATGCTATATAAAGGTTTTCTAATATCTCCATTTGTGTTTTCACAAGGGTTTTTCTTCCCTTCTGGGTAATTATCTTAAACACAGTTGTCTGTACTCAACAATTCTGATGTGCAACTGGTGTATTCATCATTAAGAGCATTTATTATATCAGTCTATATGAAAAATCAAATGTGATAATATGAGATAGGACCAAATCTTACTTCTCCGTTGAGGAAACAGTAGAGAACAGCGACCACAAAGCCCTGAGGGGGGGAGAGGAGAAAAGGAGATAAGAGTAAAATCAGATGATAATATGTTTTCACCTTTCAAAATAAATGCAACCCTTATAGAGAATATATTATTAATTATAATAAGAGTGTTAAAGTTGTGTCTACCAAATTGTAAATGTCCTCTAAACGTAAATGGGGACATCTTGTCCTCGATGTATATTTTTTTGTAGGTATTGTGGTTGGTAGAATGTTATTTATACACTCTCAATGCTTCCAGAGAAAAGTTTCAATCGTTATTCTAATGTGTATTTGTGTTTGATTGCTTTGGATTGTGAGACGAAGGTTTGATCATCATCATCCGTCTCCTGAAGAGCCTCTTTGCATCCCGAGCACTCGGCTGGTTCTTCATCACGACTTCTCATCCGTCACCTGGAGTTTCTCTCTGGGACTGAAACGTGTGAGTCGGTGCCGCTCGTACCTGGAAGGATCCGAGTCCCAGTTCGAACACCAGCCGCTCCCTCTTACTGACGTCCTCCGGTGAGAAGGCGAACACGGTGTAGTGAATACCAAACAGGGGGATGAGCAGGAGGGTGGAGCGAGCCAGACGCCTGTGCACACACACACAGACACACACACAGATTGTAAATCAAAGTCGTATTTATGTGAACATGTTCCAATGCTGCTGGTCATCTGGATGTGATGCAAGAACGGAGCCACTGATGAAATGTCATGACGACACACTTTCTGTCTATTGATGTGACCTGGTTCTCTTCTGAACAGATTCCAATTTAGTCAAAACACACATTCACTTTGCAGATTGGATCAAAAGAAACTGTTGGTTTGTTATTTTATTTTTCTTATGTCAAAGAATCCCACAAAAATAGATAAAACTTGATTCTTCCAAAAACTTGAATTGTTGGTTTTCATCTTTTAATGGGATTTGTTGACAATAATAATTGTATTACTTTTATAAAACCAGACCAAAACCATTATTGTTGACTTGCGATCGATCCCCGAAGTCACACAGATGGACAGAAACACACAATGGCCACACAACAGATGATATCTCAAAAATGGAACAACACACAATTGTGCAACACAGTGGTTTTCACAGTGCAGTTCTACAACGCTCAGGGGTCCTTCAGGAACGAGAGAAAGTCAAACTCACTTTCTACTCTGCGATAAAAAACACAAACGCTGATTTCCATTTTCTAAATGTTCATTGAGTTGACATGTTAACGTTGTAGGTTTGCAATCTGGAGGCGAACAACTATAACAGACGATTGTGAGAAGGCAAATGTCTCAGGAAGAGGAGCCACACATGCAGAAGACAGAGACGTCAACTTGGAAAGACAGTGAGATTAGAGAGCGTTTGACAATAATGGTCGATGTCAGTGTTCATGATTTCTGTAGTGAGATTTATACATGATGTCCTGCCTCGTGCATGCAGACGTCCCTCGCCTGAACAGTCCAGATATTTTCCAGTTGTTGTGAACGTGTCGGGCACAGACAACCTCCTGATGCCTTCTTTCTATGTCGAAAGGAAAATGTCTATAGATTCGATTTTTGGGATATTTTCCAGATTTTGTGTCTGAAAACGACTAAAGTATAACTGTATCTTCTGTTGTTGTGTCTCGATCCAAGCTTTTGAGAAGATTCTCTTTGGCTTGAGGTCAGACTCTGGGTAGGAACTGGTGTTAGGCACGTGGTTGTGATGGTGAAGGTTAAAAGGTCAATGAGGGTCCTCACAGGGACAGAAGTACAAACATGCACACATGTGTACTGTATGTGAGAGAGAGTACACATATGGGAGTCCAGACCGTCGGAGCAAAACTCGAAGAACTCCTGGAGTGAAACACACACACATGCGGTCGGCATTGACAGACACACAAACACGCATGTCTGAGGACGGACACACACACACACACACACACACACACACACACACACACACACACACACACACACACACACACACACACACACTTACAGCGTGATGGTGGATAACTCTGACATCCTGCACGAATGCTGAACAGCCTGTGTGGGCTCACTGAAGCATTTCTGAGCACAGCTGCTACACAGCACAAAGACAACACAACAACACAACAAAGACAGTGTCTTTAGGGACACAGACTCACAGTCTCACACAACACACACACACACGTCTCACACGTCTTCACACGTCTTCACACTTGGTCACGCATGTACAGGTCTGAGCAACAGATGAGAATGACATTATCTGCAGGGCCTCAGCAGACAGGATCCAGTGGGAGCGGAGCAGGAGAGATGTCTGGCTACAGTACAACTCCATAATGAGGAAGGAGCTTCCTGCCAACAGGTAGCACAAACAGATCTGCTGTGGAAAGTGTCTGAGAGGACGATTCAGAGATTTACTGAGACGTTATAAATGAGACTGTAACAGCTCCTTCCCAGACCGTTTGTTACTTCATGACTCGTGTCTGAACAGAGCTCCACTACTTTTTAAAGAACGAGTCCAGTATTTAAAGTGTGAGTCAAGGAGAGAGTCCAGGGTTTCCTCTGGTGTCTCATTGAAGGAAACATGTGACTGGGTTTTCTTCTTATTGACAACAAATCCACTGTAAAAAATCCAAAACTACATAGTTTATTGGTCCATCTCTTCTTTTTTTTTAATGAGGTTTTAGATCAAAGACAGTACATAAAGTGAAGCCAAATCATCCGGTTCGCCCCCTAGTGGCTGACTGCAGTATAACTCATAAACATAGACATGAAGCAAACCAAAAAGTGAAAGTCATAACAAAAAAAAATTCTGTCGTTTCAGGTTATTCTAACCAAACTGATGTCCACGGTAATATATTATTTGATGCTAGACAAATGGGGGAAATATAAATCATTGACAGGTAAGAATATCCCCAAATTGGACTGTAGAGATGTGTCATCCATATTTATTTAGAGCCTCTTGTTTAGATACATAGGAAATACATATTATTTCATTGTTGTTTTATTGTATTGTTTTGGTCTTATCGTGGGATTTGTTGAGAATAAAAAATACAGAACATCCCCAAACTCATATTTAAGCAAAGGTGAATAACATCTACTTTACAATTGTTGATATAATACACATTCTATTAATATGAATCTATAGTCTTATGCAGGCACACACACACAAAGACACGCGCACACACACACTCACAGTTTTGTCATTTCTGAAGCCAAACATCACACAACGTGTTAGTGACTTGGTGACTTACAGGTAAATGCTGGATTCATTTCCTCCGATATCAGGCGACTGCAGCTTCTGCACCAGGATGATGATGATTCCGACGAAGAGGACAAAATTGATCTGAGGAACAAACAGGAAAAAAACCAGTCGTCACCTAATTTCCAGTTAGACAAAATATAAACCCGATCATGTGTAGGAAATGAAAAAACAAGAATGTGTGTATGAACAAATCAGTATCTGTTGTACCATTATTGAGGCCACCACAGGTCCCTTGATCACCCACCAGAGGGCAGTGTTCTCATTAGTATCCCAGCATCTGGAGGAGCAGCAAAGTGTTAAATCAATAATCATCCAGCATGCTCCTCTTCACTTTCTCTCCACACGTGGTGATACACAGCGCAAAACAGAGCATCGATCAAGTGGCCATTTGCAGAATGACAGAGGGAAGGGTCACACGAGAGGGGGGGGAGAGAGGGGGTGTGGGGGGGAGAGGGGGGGGAGGACTTAAAATGGAAGCAAAGATGACAAGTTGGGAATCAAAATGTTGAATCTATTTTTTTTAATCTGACTATTACTTATTTCTTACACTTATTTAAGTAAATATATATTCTTTACAGGAAATGGTAAAATACAAAGGTGGAGTTAAGGGTATGGAAATTAATAAGAGCTTGCTAAATGAACTATATGTCAGATATTACGATTTTTAAACAATCTAAATAAAAGTATCTGCGGCGTCAACGATGACAAAAGTTATTTCTCTCAACGGTTTCACGGTTTCCCTAAAATCCTGCAACTGCAAAGCTCCTCTGCTTAGATTTGAGTGTTTGATTTTGAAAGTGGATTATTGTCCATTTGTAAATCATCTATTTGTCTATTTTGCATAAATAACCTGAGGCAGTGAAGTAATTACTAAGTTGTTGTTATTCTCCAGGGGAATCTCAGGAAGTGAAGGACGTACCCAGTGTCGTCAAAGTGGAGCCTCAGAACTGCCCAGACAGTCACACAAATAGTGGGAGTCCCTGTGATGATAAAACAACACAGAATACATATATGTCATCATTATGTCTTCGTTTTCAGAGTTAAAAACAAACGAGGGAGGGAAGTTCCCACTCTTCACCACTGGTCACACGCAGACTCACCCCATCCCACGATGGTGTACCAGTAGAAGTATCGTCTCTCAGGGAAGAAGGTCTCCACCAGCAGAGTGAAGAGATACAGGCCTTCGATGAACAGCCAGAAGTAGTTGGACATGACACAGTAATGGAAGAAAACCATCACCGCCTTGCACGCCACCTGCACAGAGAAACCCAGGTGTAAACAGAGATTAGCGTTCAGCTCCGGTTTCCCTCCAAACACTTTGCACGACTCCATGAGCGACGATTAGAAAGTGCCTCTAATATTTCACTGTCTGCAGGAAGAGACCCACCTGTGTCAGGTGGACTGTAATCTAATGAGATCATGCTAATGAAGAGAGTCCATACTCTGAGTGGGGGGGGGTCAACCAATTACAGCGCTGATGTGATTTCCAGTAATACCATGTCATGATAGTGACCTGTGATTGCCATGGCGACCGCGGTAAAGAGGAGGGTTTAAAAAAAAAGGCCAAAGGAGCCATTGATATGTTAATGGGCCTCTGGTAGAAGATTTCCACCGGCCCTGCAGAAGCCATTAGCGTAGCTCATTAGCTTTATTTATCATGGCTGCCCGAACAACAGTGAGCAACGTGTCGCTACCAGACAAAGGCTATAAGAGCTTGTTCTGCATGTGTAATCAGGGAGCATTAGTCATCTAATTGTGTGTTTACTGTTCCTAGCATTTGCGTGTGATTGAAGCTCCATCACAAGGTGCAGATCAAAGACACGTCGGCTTGTTCCTGAGCCTAGTTTTGCATCTGGAGCAGATCCGGCCTGATTGTTTATTTTACTCTCTTCATTTCTATGAATCTCTTTATTGACATTCTCTGGAAACAGTCGATTTATAATCGACACAAACATCGTTTACAGATTCCAAACCTGCCAGCAATTATTATTTTGTCTGAGTAGGAATCACTCGCAGTTTAATAAAGGCCTCATTTTTCAATTATCTGCATCAAATCTAAATTGATGAAATAATGAACCCGTGGAATTGCAAAGACATTCATTAACAACCAAACCAGCAGTCATGGCGGTTTTCCTTCCTCCACCTGACGACCACAGATAGTGTTTGTTTTATAGAGCCTGTAAATGTCCGTGCAGTACATTTGTGTGAATGAGCTGCTGTCACTGACCGTCTGGACGAAGCAGTGGTCACTGTCTTCCTGAGCGTACAGCACTCCGTCCTTGATGAAGACGGAGATGGCTCTCAGGATGAAGGACACAAACAGATTCATGTGGATGAAGTTTCTGGTGCAGTGGAGCTTCCTGCAGAGGAGAGAGGAGAAATAAATCAAATCTCCTCTTGTTATTCACATCCCTGTTTAAAAAATGCATAGACAGATACAGATAAAGTGAATAATTAACAGGATTTTAATTATAACTTGCACCTTTTGAACCTTTGGCTGTTTTGACAGGAATTTCATTACCTTGCTCACTGGTTCATGGCATCGTCATTATACTGTTTTGCTTTAGCTCAGCAGGTGTTTTTAGAATAAAATGACTCAGAAAGTCTTATTTAGCTTGTACAGGCTTTCAATTAACCTTTACATTTTTCTATTAAATTTATTTATCTATTTAATTTAGATTTGTTTTTTTACACTTATTTAAGTAAATATATATTGTTTACAGGAGATGGTCGAATAAGGGTTAAGGGTATGGAAATCAATAAGACTTTGCTAATTTGGCATTTCTACTTAAAAAAACATGAATCTTCTGTTCATGGACCGATGAGGATAAAACAACTATTTAATCCAAAGAAACACAAAAATACAGCTACACATAAACCAAAATTACACAAATAATAAAAAAAGAATATCTGTTAAATTGTCCTGTTCTCATTTCCAAATGGATGAACAATAATTTGAGCTTGGATATTCAAATGGTTGAGGAAATTGAATAAAGATGCTTAAATGAAAACACGCGATGATGAAGCTCACCTGAATCTGCAGAGGATAACCATGGCTGTCGTCAGGGAAACCAGCGATGTGCTGTAGCCGACTGTGTACAGGGCCTTGACCGACGCGTAGTACATGTCCTGAGGTCATACAGAGAGGTTTAGAGTGAGTGTGTGTGTGTGTGTGTGTGTGAGATAAATGTAACAGGAGCTTCAGATGCGGTGAGAGAGGACGTACAGGTTTGGTGGTGTTGTCGTAGAAGAGGCACACGTCCATGTAGTGAGGGAAAGGTTCGGACCAGCCGTACTCGGTGCAGTTCCGACTGACCCTCCCCATTTCTGCACAGAAGAAAACTCTCTCTCAACTCGACAGAAACAAAGTGAGCTGCCGATGAAGGAGGTCGAAAGGGATGAGACAGGCCACAGGTAACCTGTCCGGGTTCCACTCACCGTCCTCGGGGCCCATGAAGTCATGGAAGAGCTCGGGACAGTTGACCACCACGACTTCCCCGACATTGGCCCCCTGCCAGCAGGTCAGGTTGTCCCACAACCAGGGACACTCTGAGGACGAGAGGAAGAGGAACACACAAGTTCAGTGGTGTAACTGTGTCCTCTTCTAAATCCAAACCTTTTAATTAACACTTATTTATATCACTATTATCTAAGTCATTATTATTATATACCATGTATGATCTTTCCTATTTTTTGGGTTTTTATTTTGAGCACATTGAGATCACACTGCTCTGACACTGCACATCACGTGAGCCGTTATTACACTAAACAAATGACACTGACACTAATTAAATTGAATTGAACCGAAATGAATTGAATTTCAGGATAATTGAATCGGAGATAACAGCATTTCATTTCCAAAGATATCGAACATTTTCACGAAACCCACACGGAGGAAAACGCTGCTCACTAGGAAGCTGCCTGGAGATCAGTTTGGCTCCTCTCCACTGATCTCAGTCGGATCAGTTGCAAGGACACGTGTGTGAGGCCGTTCAGTTTCTCTTTCTTCTCGTGTGTGACATGTATGTTACAGGTCTGCAGAGTTAAAAAGCCAAAAGCTCCTGAAACACCTCGTCAGGCGTCCGGTCAATCTCAATTTATCCATGGGCTCATACCCACACAACTTTATCAAGATGTAATTTAATGCCAAACTATTCATCCCACGTCTCCACGGTGCACAGGCCGTGTTGTAACTCTCCTTCATTAATCAGCTGATTCACACCAACGTCACAGAAAGAGCAACATACAACATTAAGTAGAACGCACAACTCGAAAGCCGAGTGATGATTGTTGATGTTATGGTAAACAAAGAAAAAGGAACAAGGTCTAATAACGTAAATTATTTATTTGTCATAAAACACAGTTGGAGAAACTGAAAATAATAAATAAATCCTGGATGAGCACCCGGGCCCCATCCCTGCAAGTTTGGTGAAATCCGTTTGGTAGTTTATTTTGTTGACAAATCCTGCCAATAAAAAAAGGAATAAACAAATGAACTGTTTGGACATAATATTAGAAAGTATGTCTCCATGTATATTTGAATAGAAACAACTGTAAAGAGTAACCACAACTTCTCCAAAACAAAGACTGAACACTTTAACTTTCACAAACAAACTGTGAACTGAACGTTTGGGTTTCAAAGTACTTCAATGTTTAGATGTCATCTGTTTTTTGTGAAACTTATTCTTCCCCAAACTGGCTGAATTCTACTCAACCCAGTTCAACCCTTACCTTCTTGGTTTTGTTTTGATCTGGTTCCATTCATCTGCCTCCGTCATTGCCTGACTCACGCTCACCAAAAATCTCACGTCTCTTATTTCCAGCGCCGTTATATCACAGCTTTGATTTCTCTGTCTCCCTCGTTCTGCTTCCACGTCCTTTATCTTCAGCACCCCCCCCGTCCCTCCCTCCCTCCCTCCCTCCCTCCCTCCCTCCTCCTCCTCCTCCTCCTCCTCCTCCTCTCACCAGCTCTCTAGGTTTAACCACATTGTTGATGCTCGGGCGGTTTTATAGCGATGCAGTGGCAGGTCACATTGTGTGTGTGTTCACTCGCATGCATTTTGAGTGTGTTTGTGAAATGTGTCTCTGGACATGCAGTTGTGTACGCAGGTGTGTTTTTCAGACCTTCCCTCTATTCTGCGCGGCTCTCTAATCTGTTTTGGTTCTGTCTGCTGAGCCGGACACGAAGCCAATTACCTTTTAAAGGGCAAATTGGAGCCAAATGAGCCGCACTGAGCTACGGAGGTAACCGGCTTAATAAAGCACTCTGTCTGCATCACTGGCTGCCTCACACAGGATCCCACAGCGGGGCTGGATCTCCACTGAGCTGCAAAGCCACAGAATGATAACTACACATGTAGTGCACATGCACGGAGAACAGAGATCCTGGAGATGGACATAGATTCTTAAGCTGATCTGATCAAACAGAGCGAATGAGATTTGGGTTTTTGTAACCGAGTCACAAAGTGCAACTGTAACAGAATACTGAGCAGAAATTCAGAGGTGATTATTTTATGTGGGACCAGATGCCACAAAAGAATTCCTTCATGATTTTAAACACTCCTGTTATAACATGAATCTGGTTCTTTTAAATCATTTTACTCATCGTTAAAGAAGACAATGAAAGCAGCAAAAATTAAGCAAGGATGCGGATAATGATAATCACCAAGTAATGAGCCATATATTTTCCTTTTTAATTGATTGGTCAATAAAATGTCACAAAATAGTGAAAACTGTCTAATGACCCAAAAGAGATATAAAAAGGTACAGACAAGAAATTTAAAGATGGAGAACAATCTAAGACATTTAATTCATAGTGATCACAAAACCCTGAAAATGTCAGAACATTGGAAAAGTGAAATCAGAGAATGTTTTGTGTTTCACTCTGAAAACCTATTTACCAGATTATTTCCTGTCAACTGACTAAGCAGTCGCTCTACGGGAGAAGTTTGTGTATAATCAAATTTATTCTCTTTCAGATTAGGGATGAAGATGGTTCAGTTCTGCAAATCATTTTGTAACAACAATTCATTTTTGCAGTTTCTAAATTCACTTGGCTGCTGATTACAGCAACGGAAAGCAAATCATTATGGAACAATTTCACATGAGCTGCAGACCAATCTACCGCAATTAAAAATAAAATAACAGATCAATCATGAAATATGCGTCTGGAAATGGACCTTGATAAATCAACAGGGAAAATGGGTCCAGACCAGCGGAAGGAGGCCACCTCTCACTATTTGTTACCCTGTCCTCGTTTCTCCTTTTTCTTTCTCAACGTTTTCTCGAGGCCTGAAGTCAGATTTCTGCAGAGCAGGCGTTTTTTATCTCCTCATCAACGATTTGCTGTCAGCAGAAACACTGGCTGGTTCCTCTTGAAGGAGAGGAGGGGGTGTGTGTCAGCGAGTGGAGGCAGTGTGACGATACAGTCTGAACATGGACATCTCAACACAACATGAACAAGCTGCCCATGTTTCAGAGGAATAAAGGAAATAAAATGGATTTTAAACTCGAGTCCAATCCAGAACGAGTTCTTTAAATATATGATGCACTCACTGGAACCCACCACAGAGCAGAGAGCGTGGATAGGAACCCACGCAGAGATCACATGCAGTTTGCAGGGAGACTTCAGGGCCGACCTTTAAGATCTGCCGATGAGAAACGAGCTGAACTTACACCTCTTCTCTTTAAACGTGTTATCTCTCACACTGGCGGCTCGTTTTTTAACAAGCTGAGCACAGAACACAGTTTAAATGCAAGATGCAGGTGCATTTAAAGTCGACTTCTACTGGTGTAACGGACAAAACAATAACAACAGGGTTGTATTTAGTCTGTTTTAATTAATTGGGTGTATTTTTGTGCCACCTCCTGTTCCCTTTAAAGCCAGATGTGCTTCCCTGCAGTGCAAGAAAATACCTGTTTGTGCTCAGATGGGACCAAGTGTTTCTCCTACTCAACCCATTCAGACCAGATGCAGCATATGCGTGTATATACCTTTAAGTCCGAGTGCTTCTCCCTTTAGAGCTCGATGCTTCTCGTCTCATTGTTTTCAAGACATGTGACTGATGAAATACATCGTAATCCGCTGAAATACTTGGGGGAAATGCACTTGATAAAGGAAATGTAGTTTTCTTTTATCCTCAAAACAATTTAAATTTGCATTTCAGACAACGGCCGATGATTCAAGACAGGGGAGAGATTTTGAAACAGATGAAAATAACAGTGATGAAAATTCAGACCCAGAGGAGAGGTAGGGTGACACCGTGAGTAAATCCACAAAGTTTTGGTTAAAGCAAATGATTTATGCAAAACCAAAATGTTGAAGCCATCAAATGGTTTTTATTGAATGTCTCCATCTCCTTCACAGGCTGATAAATAAAAGTTTTTACGCAGCATTGGCAGCTCAGTTCTTTAGCAAACCATTTTCAAACAAAGCTTTGGTTTGAGAGTGTGTTTTTATCCGGTTCTTTAATTCTTAATGAGTTTTAAACAACTTGGGCGATGGATGAGAAAGTGGCAACCTGTGTTGGTCTGAAACTAGCGAAGACACCTTCATCGTGCTTTGAGCTGCGGACGTAGAGACGACCCCTCGATCCTTCATGTCTCATGCTTTCTTCTTCTGGTGGCTTTCAGAGAAGCCGTGAGTCACAGTGCAGTCTGGGAGCTGCTGCGCAACTGTTGAGCCGCAGGAGGGCTGCAGCAGTCGCTAATGAAAACCACAAATCCATAGCCAGGAGAAATAATTGCTTCCAGGGATCACATGACAACTTGCCTGTGTTTTTGGAGGAGAAACATGTGAACGCGGCTCAGCGTGACATTACAGGCACACATTTGGTCTGTGAACTGTTTATCCCCGGATGATCGTCTGTGCTGCCAGGTGATGTATTTATAAACTGAACATGACATGAAGGAACGTTCATCTTTCATCCGTGCGTGTCTCCCTGTGACCTTTGCAAAGCTTGATTGGATAAACTGAAAAATGCCAAATCGCTCAGCTAAAAAAAGCCTGTTTTCAATCGGCTGCTGGGAAATGGCATGACGCTCATCGGAGTTTTCAGAGCAACACAATATGTGAACAATTTGAACACACACAGCAGCAGAGCAATGATGATTGTGCAAACAGAAGGACGCGAGAACAGAAACACACACTTACCCAACTCGATGTCATCGCCGGGGTTGTGGAGCTCGATCCTCTCCATGCACTTCTCATGTTCACGCTTTATTAAACAGTGCTCGGACTCTGAGGCCACCTGGAGAAAACACACAAACACAAACCATGACACACAACGTACTGACACTGACACTGTGCCATCGGAAAGTTGACGTAATAAGTTTCTCGGGGAAGAGCATTGTTTGTTAAAATGATTCAAGTTTTTAATGGAAAACTTGTTTCTTTAACAGTTGATTCATTACACAACCAGCTACATTATGATTTATGTTGTAGTTCTGTTTCTGTCCAACCGGTGAATATAAATCAAATATATTTTAACCTTTAGCTCTAATTTTTGTTTCTACTAAACATAAAACTTCTCAATCTGTTGGTATAAGTATTAGATTTATTGATTTATACCAAACCCCCCCATCTACCCCCTATTTTTTGATGACTATTACTGAACCCTGGGTTGTAAAAATGTAATCAATCAAATATGACGCTTGGTCGACTATAAACAGATTCTGCATGTGAATATGCACAATGTGAGATTTTGGGTGGTGGGAAACTTTCTTCTTTCTGATTCCAGTTTGACCAGTAATCATGTTTGAGCAGACACTGGTTTCCTGTAGGTAAACAGTCCGTGTGGGGAACAGAAGAGTCTAAACCCATTGACAGAAATGTAGTGGTTAATAGGGATTAGCCAAAATGTCGTCTGGACTTAAAAGACCAACAAAAAGCGTGTTGCTGCTTGTGTGTTTGTGTGGAGAAACGTTGGCGTGTGTGATAGAGGAAACTAGTTGAACTCTAAACAGAAGCACCGACATATTGGCCGATGCTCTCAGGGGCTAATTCATAGTCAGACAATAGACCAGAGGCTTTGAAATCCTTGCTGTCATGCGTCAAAGATAATTGTTCATGAATTTATTCAGCAAAATATTTAGTGGCCGCAGGATCAGTTGTGACTCGACCACTTGCTGGGTGATTTCTTCTGTTTCTCTCTCTTCATTTCATGCTTACACTGTCCCTATTAAAGGCAAACAGCCCCCAAAGATTTATATTTATCTACTTCTCTGCTTCTTAATTCAATTGGAGATTTGCCAACTGAAGATCACTTTTGAGTGATCAAATCAAATCCCTGAGGTTTTTGTCTCATTTTCAAAACCCCCAAATTTGCAACACACGTCAAATTCTGCTTCCCTCTGATATTTGAAGAAAACACTGTGAGAGAAGGTGATGTCTGTGTCGGTTGTGCAGTCAGAGAAACTCTTTACCCAGAGGTAGTAGACATAAGGAACATCTCTCAACTTCTCCGTAACTCTCATTCTCGCTCTCTCACGGCCAATCTCTGTTCTGCACCCCCAGCTTCCCTGCACCCCTCCTCCCTCGCTCCCACTATGAAATGATGGGTGCTATATATCCCGGCCCTCTGAGCCATGCCCGACTCTTCACTCCATCTCTCCGGGGCCCTAATATGAATTCACTTCAGGCCTCGCTGCCTTGATAAGATAGAGCATCAGCCGACTGTGAAGATGTCCTAAGATTCACATCCTCTCTCTGCGTCCTGCTGCACGTGGAGGGAATTCTCAAGCGCCGCTCAGAGCATTGTGCAGAATCATCTGATTCCACAAACACTTCCTGC
This sequence comes from Pseudopleuronectes americanus, assembly GCA_038501795.1. Classification (NCBI taxonomy): domain Eukaryota; kingdom Metazoa; phylum Chordata; class Actinopteri; order Pleuronectiformes; family Pleuronectidae; genus Pseudopleuronectes; species Pseudopleuronectes americanus. The sequence continues at coordinate 16,571,466 of CM076730.1, forward strand.
TTCACTAAACATAAACAACAAGGAATCAAACACCACTTTTTTCCTTCTTGTTGTTGGGCGTTTGATATTATTTAATGAAACCGACACTGGGCGTTGTTAGAAAGAAAGAGTCTTTGTAGCCGTACCAAACGTCCATGTTGCTAAGCAGCAGGTAACCAGCTAAGGGCCAACTTCTATTGGAGGCAAAGCTTCCCAGAAATGAGAAATAATTGGATGCAGATGACTAAATGATGAATATGAGTTTGGCTTGAGCGCAGACAGGCCTGTTAGATGACAATATGAAATATGTCCCTCATTAATTGACTTCTATGGAATCCTGGAGAGAAATGTCTGCATGTTATTAAGCTGTTTTTATTTCACTGGAACCTCAAACCGTTTTACTATTCTATTATTCTATGATTATTAACTCTGATCCACACACACACACACACACACACACACACACACACACACACACCACACACACACACACACACACACACACACACACACACACATAGGGCCCTAGAGGCGTATCACTAAACAAAAGGAGGAAATCATTCAGAATATCGAGATATCAACCAAGACTTGACTCCTCTCCTCTCCTCTAACTCTCCTCCTTCCTATTCCTCTTTCTCTTTATCTCACTCTTACTCTCCTTCCTCTTCCCTTCCTCTCCTCTTCCTCTCCTTTTCCTCTCCTCTTCCTCTCCTCTTCCTCTCCTCTTCCTCTCCTCTTCCTCTTCCTCTTACTCTTCCCCTTCATCTACTCTTACTCTTACTCTCGGCTGCCTCTTCCTCTCATCCTTCTTCTTCCTCTTCCTCTCCTCTCTTCTTCTCCTCTTCCTCTTCCTCTTCCTCTTCCTCTCCTCTCCTCTCCTCTCCTCTCCTCTCCTCTCCTCTCCTCTCCTCTCCTCTCCTCTCCTCTCCTCTCCTCTCCTCTCCTCTCCCTCTCCCTCTACCCTCCGAAACAGATGTCTGTCCAGATAAGCTGCCCATTTTGAAGCCGCAGAATTTCCCTCCCCCAGGGTATTTTCAAGGGGCCAGATAACTGAGTGGCTCCCACAGCACAGTGCAGCACAGATAATAAAACTCCCATTTGACGTCGCAGACCACTGGCCCTGTGTTCAGACCCATTTGACACACGACAAGTGCATCACAACATATCGTATCGACGTATCTGCCACATCAGCCGCTGAAGGTCAGTGTGCGACTGACTTTTGCAAAGACGTCAGCGGGAGGAACAGTTCACATATGTTCGGGAACAATGTTAAATTAGAGGTTAGGAAAAGACATTTGTGACCGAACGGACACATGGGGGAATTCATCTCAGTCTCCCTGGCAACCGTCGTCAACTCTGACTATTACTGTTTCTACTGGTCATGGCGAAAGCGTGAAGAACCGAACGCCACAATGGAAGTCAGAGGAGAGTGAATACCAGGATGTCAGAGTCACATAACGTAGCATGTATTTTTACATGTGTGCAGCATCCGTGTGTTGTATATAATCCCTCCCACACATCTCGCACAACTCCTCCATTCTGCGATTTATTTCAACGACGCCGCTAAAATGGTGGTGAGCAGATGGATCTCCAGGTCAGGCCCAGGCCATCTGTTATTGTTCTATAACATCCGGCCAGTCGCCTTATAACACAGAGCTGATCCAGGAGCTGTGAACGTATGCTGATGTGCTGAGGCGGCATATGGTGATCGCCATCCTTCCAGCGCCCGTCACAGGCACAGAGTGTTCCAATGAAAATAGACCAAAGGAAGAGCGGAGAGAGAGAAAGAGAGAGGAGGCCGGTGAAGTGAGGGTGACATGCGAACACACTCACAGACTTATGTATGGATATATGCATTTCTGTGTGCACAAACACACACACACACACACACACGTGCACGTTGGATGCATGCAGACATAAAACTCACCAAGGGCAGCAGAAAGATTGCAGTCAGCAGGTAGCCTCTCATTTGTCTCCCGTGAAAGACTCGTATCCAAAAGACTCTACGATATGTCTGTGTGTGTCTGTGTGTGTCTGTGTGTGTGTGTGTTTGTGTATGTGTGAGTTCACAGGGATGCACTGAAATTGCTCCCCTCAGCGTCACCGCACTTCAGCATCAAGGGCTCTGAAATACAACACACAGACAGAAAGAAAGTGTGTAAGAGAACAACAGCAGTGACAGTCTAACATGGCTCTGCAAGGGCCAGATTAATACAGTTTACTTTTCAAACACTGAGTATCGTGAATGCTTCTGTTTTTTTTTAAGATGATCTTTTGATCACAGTATTGACGTCATAGCCGATGGCTCTCTGATTTCTAACGGCAAAGTTTAGAAATTGAGTCACCGGCTTTCGGGGGATTGATTCCAGATCAAATAATTTGTTTTTTCACCAAATTAAGCTCAGTGGGTTTATTGTGGGAAACACCAGAGTGTCACAGCATCGGTGCAGGATGGAAAACCACAGGAGCTAATGGGCTGTGAATAGAATCTGGGGTTAGTTTGTTTCACCAGAAAAGTCAAATGAAACTCTTTACACAATCATCCTCTTTTAAGTCATTATACTGGATATTGTGAAATAGCGTTTATATTTTCTTGTAGAAATTAAATCATGCCACAGTGTGTGTGTGTGTGTATATATATATATATATACCTGTAATATATAAATGAAATGCTCATTTATTATTTTCAGAATATTTTATGTATAATATAATATGGCCATGTTTTGTTTGTTTTTATGTTATTTTATGTGTTTTTACTTTTACTAGATAAATAACAATTGTTATTACTATTATTAACATTATTATTATTATTATTGACAAGAGGGGGTTAGTTGATAACTGAAGGAAAGGGGGAAAAAAAACAATTGAAAGTATATTCAAAATAAAGTAAGTAAACAATTCAAGTAAAAAAGTAAAATCTTAAGACAATAAAATGTACCAGGGATCGGATTTAAAAACAACTCTCTACCCTCACCCCCCCCGCCTTCGTGTCTTACTCATCAGCAGAGCTTCCTGAAAACACAATGATTCACTGCAAACCCAGAGCACACACTGGAGAGAACCAGCAGACACACACACACACACACACACACTCACTCAGCTAAATCATGCACACACACTGACAAATTCCGCTCTGTGTCCCTTCCCTCCAGTACCGAATCCAATTACCTCTAAAGCATCTCTCGGATGCTTTATCAAGTGATAGGACAGACCGTGCTCCGAGGAGAAGCCCTGAGATGCACAGGGGGAGAATAACACGTGTGCAGGCAGGGCTGAAACCAAACTGTCTGGAAGAAACAGAAAGACCGACACATGCAGAGACAGACATGGGGTCTGTTGGTCTGTTTCCTTTTGTCTCTTTAACCCAACATATCACAGCAGCCATGTTGCTGGAGGCTGAACATGATGTAAAAAGGAACAACAGCCCTTGGTATTACAGTAATAAGGATATTAAGCACTGGTGCAAGAGACGACAGAAGGACCAACATCTAACTCTCCTGGAGGGCAAATGAAAGAGAGTGTTTTCTCAGCTCGGCTCTGGATCCATGACGCTCAAATTCAAAATGTTGTTTAATCCAGAAGCAAAAAGGCCAACGAGGCACAATACCTCCAAATGAAATCAACCTGTGACAGAAGACTGAGAAAACACAATCCCAAAAATGTGCACGTACGAGTGTGTGTGTTTGTGTGTCTGTGTGTGTGTGTAGATACAGAAGCAGAATGACAAAAACAAGAGATGGAGAGGAAAACAACGGGATCTCTTCATGTCTGTGCACCATCTTTAATGATTTATCTCCATGGTAAAGAGAATTGTAAAGATGTGTCTCATTGGATCAGTTGCCTCGTCATGTATTTGTGTGTTTGTGTGTGTCCAATTCTTCTCTGGTGCATCAATGATTCATCCCCAGTTTAAACGGATCCCATGTAAGACATGAGAGGCTTCCAATTAACCCCAATGCAGCTCTGTTAAAGCCTGCGTGCCTCTGTCAGTGTGCAGCGACGCTCCCACTCAGAACCAGGACTCCCGTGGACGTGCAGCACCACATTAGAGGAATGACAGTTTATCTCTGCTGCTGTTTTGCTCTTCTTAAAAAAAAACCGCTTTCTGGACAAATCGTGGCGCAAAAGATAAACACAAAACAATCCATTACAATCAATCAGTGACAAAGGATGTCCCCCCCCCACCGGTGCTGCAGGATCTTTCTATTCCCGCTCCCACTAAGGTTTGATTCACCCAGTGCATGCGGGTGACCTTCGCTTTGCACATTGGAAAAAAAAACAAAAGCGAAGACGAGCGTCTGCACTCCAGATGCACCCCACTGAATTCCTCATTCGTGAGGAAATTAGATTTTCAGCTTTTCAAAACAGGACAATCTTCATCCTCATGCCTCAGTCGCAGTGAAAACCAGAGATGTGAGTGAAAGCGCATCAGCGGCAGAGGAAACAAGTAGAAAGGGAACTTACCGATGCGTAATTTTTCACAGGCGCAAATATCTAGACATGAGGCCATCGGTATTCCGCCGCGGTGCTGGTCCGTGGTTTGGGTTTTCTTATAGAATATCTCGTTTTACGCACACGACGTGGCAATCAGCTCTTCCCTGGACAAATGACAGGTGCCGATACTGCTGCTGCTGCAGGACGCACACTCACCGCTGCTGCTGCTGCTGCTGCGGCACCACGACGAGGAGGAGGAGGCGGAGGAGGCGGAGGAGGAGGAGGAAGAGGAGGAGAGGGAGGGTGGTGTCAGTTCCTTCGGGATTCGCACCTCTTCAGACACAGAGGCTACAAAGTGAGGAAACAGTTTAGTCTACAAATGCGAGGATGCAGATTGGATGAGGAGGAGGAGGAAGAGGAGGAAGAGGAGGAGGGTTTGCAAAAAAAATCTCAGCGTGCACCGGGATGCTGATCTGACAGGAAAAAAACACCCTCCCCACGTGTATTCTCATGCGTGGGAGTTTGCTCCAAAAAACTATTCATGAAACTCCCGGACGTTTGCTCCTGCTCCACTCAGCCGCTCCAGAAGGCTCGGGCTCCCTGCTGGGTTTAATTTGCGGTGCACTGAGTCGTGCGTGACTCACATTTTGTCTGAAGTTCATGTGAATCCCTGCGGGGGATCCGGAGAAATCCAGAAAGTGCACGTCAGTCAAGACACACGAGGTATTATTTTAATCCAAAGAAAGAAACAGATTCTCTTGAAAGTGAGATGTAGTGTTTATCTTTCAGCACCCGATGTAAAGAGTAGCTCTACAGGGGGGCCTTATAAAATGTGAAGATAAAGAAGGAAAGCAATCAAATAGACGACAAACCAATCACCCACATATGTAAAAACACTAAGAGATACACAGTGATCATAGAGAGAGGACAAATTACCATAAGGATGAAGGGTGAAATCATAGGGATGCAAATCAACCACTAAAAGATGATCGCCAAGAGATACAGACCACAGAGATACAAAAGAGATGTCAAATTACCAAGAGCAGATTCCACAAAGTCAAAATTATCAAAAGATGTGAGAGGCAAAAACCTTAAAGATACAAAACCACCGAAGCGATGTAAAATAACACGAAAGACACAAAACAACCGTGTCTATAAAGATGCAAAGATGGACAACCAAGCGGCACAGAGTCAAAACGACCACAAACACATGCTACATGACAACAAACAGACACAAAATAACAAATTACAATCATTCAGACGAATAAAACAAAGAAGCATCTAGTGATTAAAAATATCCACAGAGACGGACAAGATGCAAAATGACCTCAGGCAGCTGGTTTTCTCAAACGTTGTGTTTTGCTCTCGTATAGAACTGGTGATGGGCCCATTGTTTCATTATCCATGTGCATGAAGAAGACTCACACATATGCATCTCATCTCTTTTAGACTATTTAAAGCGGTTCATCCAGTATTTATCTTACCAAATAAATAATATTGATAATGTACGGATTATCTTCGCCAGGAGCTGGAGCCTAAAACGTGAGCCAATTAATTTTTCTAAATCCATCCCTGGATCTATTCCAGTCCATTCCCAGTGGCAGTCACAGGCAGACCAATGTTTTGAGTTCAGCCCGACACGGAGGTGATTGATCATCCAGCTGGAGCCTTTTAATGGGTCGGCCATAAATCAATGAGGCATAAAAAGTATTAAACCCTTGCCGTGTTGTGGATAATCTCAGAGAAAAGGATAATAAGGAAAAAGGGAAAGGCCACCATGGCTGCCTTGAATGCACCAGCACAACCACAATGTATTAAATGAGGAGGAAAGAAAATCCATGAGGACACCTGATTGGACGTGAGGCAGCGAGGCATGTTTACTGCCGCTCCCGGAACCTTTTACCGCTGTTACTCAATCTGCCTCAAGGACGTCAACGGAAACGCTCCCCGTTGAAAGAAATTCAAAAATTCTCATCGCAGCCATTTATCCGTGGCCCATTTTTGTGGCATAATAGCAGGTGAGACAATGCCAGGAGCCTGGTTTCCATGGCAAACACTGCATCTCAGAGACTGGAGGTGTTTTGCTCTTTTCCAATTCTCCCCTGAACCTCAGACCAGACAACGAGACGGTGTCAGACGCTGCTGGGAAAGAGAACAAACTCCGGTCCCTGGGATTGTATTTCTCCTCCGAAGACACGTCTCTTAATTCTGGTCAGAGAATAAAATAATAATAATGACAGGCTCAAGGACACGGTGCCACTGGATACTGTAATTGAAATGTCTGTGGGGGTCAAGGGTCAAAGCTGCAACCTGCTAGCCATTAAATCTCCTCTTCCCCTCGAGATCATGACAAATCCGTGCTTCCTGGGCGTGAGCAGGTTTTCATTTCAACCAAAAGAGCAGATTTTGTCCCATAAAGACACAGAGCTGGTTTAGGCGGAGGATGTTTTTTTTTATCTATCTCACACATGGAACTGACTGATGTGGTGTAATCACCTGATATATATAAAGATGGTTTACTTTCTACCCTTGTCCAAAAGAATAAGCTAAAATATCCCTATCTGGTAACATGGAGAATTAACCAGCCACCAGGGGGAGATCCAGATGATTTGACTTCACTTTCAGTCTTTAGTAAACACTTGTGTTAGAGCTCGGCTACATTGAAGTAAGAACAAATGAGCAGGTGATAACTGGCTCCACTGCTGGCTGTGTAATGGAAAATGGACGACTGTACGGATTACAAGGAAACTTGGATGTGATTGGTCGAGAAAGAGTCCACTACATTTGATGCTGATTCAGGATCAGGGCGTGGAATTTATAGATTTCAACACTTTCTATTAAATATGTGAGAGATGGCGATGGGGGGCTGTTGGGCCTAGGCGAAGGTAAAGCTCTCAAACTATTCTAGTGATGCAGTTAAAGGATCATAAACATCAGATGGTTTCTCCCACTGCTTGCACTCTCCTTGACTTCACTTCAATGACGTGTGAAATGATGTAAACCACCAGTAACATAACCTCCAACTGTTTTTATACATAGGTTTTTCCAGTGGTCTGAGATCATTCCCACAAAGAGAAGAGTGTGTGTGTGTGTTGCTTTATAGATAACACACAGTCTCTCTCGAAGGAGTTTCTGCCTCATTGCTCCGCATTCAATGAAACTCTCCACAGGACGTCCTCCTCGCCTCTCTGTCTGTCTCCGCTCTGCCATCACGCAACCAATCGGACGGATGGGTGTCCATGGAGACTCGTCTCTGACTCAGTGTGGGAGGAGAGCATCAAGTGGTTGAGTGCCGAGCTCATGTTCCCACCCCATCACGGAGAGGACTCAGCGGGGGGGGGCCAGGCCAGACCTCATCCACACCCTGCAGCCCCTCTTCACTCTCCTCCCACATATTGGTCTCCCACCGAGTGGCTCACTTGTAGCGGATTAATCAATTAATTATGCACACGACAAAAGGCAGATGGAGGAAGAAGGAAAATCCATTAAAGTTATATATGAAAAAAAATAACTGCTCCCCTGGTTATCCATGCAGCAATATGTTTTTTAATTAAAAGATTTTGGACTTGTTTTACCAGTTGCTTGGACTTTTAGTTTATTAATAAGGATCTTGAATGAGCAGGACTGACCTTGAATTTAAAGAAACATCATTTGCTTATAATTTTGTTTTATAACTGTGCAGCAAAAAATACAAGAAAAAGAAGCCTTGTATTTTTTAAATGAAATTTCTACTCAAGCTTTTTCTCTCAATAACAAATCACCGCCATTTATAAAGAAGGATTCTCAAATTGACCACAAACAAGGAGACTACTGCCAAGACGACCAACAGCTCCCATACTTTCAATGTGCCCCTGGGTTAAGATTTCACAGGGTGCCTGCCGGAAAAACCTGAATGACAAGGATGAGGAGGAGGAGGAGGAGGAGGAAGAGGAGGAAGAAGGGCAATGATCTCTCCGCACAGAGGGAGCTAATGTTTTCTCACAGTGGCAGATGGTGAGATGATAAAAGAGCCGATAGAAAATCGTGTCTATTACGAGCGCTCACCGTCGGTACTGGGTTAGACGGAGGCTGCAGCCCAGGTTGATGATGGGTAATGGGACCTTCGTTATAAGACACTGGCACCAATCAGCTGGAAAACCCTGCGAGACGACTCTCTCTGAGCACGGTCTCCTCAAAACTGTAATTCTTTCTTGTCAATAGAGTCGTGAAGGGTTTGATTTACCGGATAATTCAACTTCCCGAGTCATTAGCAGTGATTTGAGCGTATCGTGATAGGCGTTTAACTCATTGGGACTTGATGTGCTTCTCTTAGTTGCTTTACCCTCAAGCTGACGATTCCAGAAAGAGACAGCACAGGGCTCAGACCTCCATTTTGTGCCTGACAGTCTGTTCAGAAGCCGCTCCATGTCTTTATTGTGCGGCTGGCAGGGTGGATTGACTTCCACCGAGCATGCTGATATAATTGCAGGTTGTCAGTGGAGGAGAAAAGCGGCTGAGCGAAATGTTCTGTAATGGATGACGCGTCATCACAAGGTCCTTTCACCAGAGTGGGAGAGGAGGATGACAAATCATCAGCAACACAAGTCTCAGTGTTTCTTACCATGTTCGGGCTTTTTCTCTGTTTCCGGTCCGAAACAAATGCAGACAGAAGAAGGAGAATAAACGTTTAGTTATTAATAATACACATATAAATGGGTATTTTGGTAATCTGAATCCAGTTAGATTTGGATTCACATTGCGATTTAGGTCGAAGACTTTTGAGTGACACACATACGTCCTGTGTTGTTATCACCTATCTGAGCGGTGTCTACCTTAACTTGGCATTGATTGGTTTTTAGACTGCTGTAATTCAGATGTCAGCTAAATGAAGGGGAGTGAAAAAGTGTTTTCACACTACAAACAAACAGAACCATCTTTCAGTTCGATCTTTCAGCACCCCTCTTTTGGCCAGTTGGTCTGATCCGTGGTCTGAGGCCCCTTTCACACACATTTTGGTTCTAAATAATTCTGAAAAGTCTGAAGGTCCGGACCAAGCATGGTGTGAAACCGCCAAACGTCAAAACAAATAACCATGACGGAAAATAACAATACGACAACATCGATCTTTGCATAAGAATCATTACATTTTTGTCCGTTTACACATCTACCATACCCGCACTTACATGCCTCTTTAATTTCTCGAATAAATCTTTCACTGTTACAAGCCAAAATACATAAACTGCAGCATGAGGGACTAATTGGCCCAAAGATCTGCTTCTCCACTGTGGTTTCTGAAAATATGTGGACCATCAAGGAGATGAGTTGTGGTCACGGTTCAGTGTGATCCTGATATTAACCAGAATTTCTGACGTAGGAACCCACGCACGCTCAGCACATTAGACACAACATTTGTTTTCTATCAATTGTGTCTCTATTGTGGTCCATGGATAAGTTTGAGGTTGAAAACACACCCCGGGTTGCAAAACAGTAAATCTGTTCTCAGCAAACAACAACAGGCCAATTGAAGAACAGGACATTGGTACGAACATGGTTGTGACACAGAGAAGCAGAGTAATATCCAGCAGATATGGAAACTGAAAGTCACAGGGTTTGATAGCTCTAATTTTATAGTCAGCGTGGCTCTGTTTATTCCAAAACAGTGTGGTATCGATGACTCTGTTTTTTTTCACCAGTATGACTTTTTCCTTCCCAGTCGCTGCCTCGCTAATGATGACATTACAAACTCCTCCAAATGCCGTTTCACAGGTTGTGTCTAAACGTAATGGTTTGTTTGGAAAGTCACACATCTGCTGCACACGTTGAAGTTGAAAGAGAGATGATTAGGGATCATTTCCACCTCCAGTCAGGGAAGAAACACCGAAGATAAAAAGTTCTAAAACTGACGACAGCCGCTGTGAGCAAGTCTGAAAAATTTTGTCAACACTTTTCAGTTTCTTATTGTTTTTTTGTCACGATTTATTCAAACGTACAATCATGGACTGTATACAATATGACACTGTGGCCACTAGGGGGTCACTCCATCAAAACTTGGAAGCAACGTGGGATCATGGGAGTTGTTGTCTTCACCGCCAAAGGTAAAGTGAATATTATATATCACTCTGAACAACATTAGGCATTTCTCTGGGTTTGAACTCTTTTGAAAACAGTGTAATTCTAATAATTTGTATACATTTCAATGTAGAACTGTTACATTTTATTTATCTTAACATCTCCATTCACTCTCCAACGTTTACCCACTACATCCCCAGGCCAACAGGTCCTGGTGAGAGCGAAGATCTGCCACGATTACCACTATCCAGTTGCCCGGTTGATTAATGGTTGCCATGTGAAACACGGTAATCACTGTCATCCTGCTTTTAGACGACTAATTATAAGGCGAGTGGAGGCCAGCTGCATGACCTCCAGGGCTTTGTTCAGGCAGCTGCAGTTTCCAGTGCGCTACAATGACCATTAGGCCTGGGACACTGGCTGAGATCTCAAGAACCTCCTGAGGCCATGAGTACAGGATGGTTACCGAATTCTACTTGTTTGTGATTTGACATATTAACCCTAGGTTGCAATGATAATCCTCCTGAGAGAGTTTGTAACAGATTGATTTCAGTCTGTGAAGCATCAGAGTGACTCTTCCAGGGCACGATGCTTTTATATCATGAATAAAGTATATTTTGTGGGGAGATTCCTTTTTGCTGCTCTTTGTTTTTAACTGAGCTTTGTAACTTTTACAACTGGAACCATTAACAGTCACCTCGAACCCAGGCTCCGACCCAGTGACCGTTCCAGTCCCCAGCAACTGATCCATGCCCCTCAGGTTTATTTGAAAACTGTTCATTCACACCATCTGTTTTCGCTGCACTGTGCAACTCTCTTAAATCGTTGATGCAAGTTGTGTTTTTTAATCCCTCATACATTATGCAGTTATGTTAATGTTTGCTTATTTTTAACAGTTTTTTAATTGTGTCTCTACTGCTTATTTCCAAATTTCACCTTCTGACTGAGGACGCTGTTATTCAAGTGTCTGTTGAGTCTCCTGTAATCACCGCTCGCTTCTCTTCCAATGCATCCGAACACACAGGCCCTTTAATCTTAGTGGATTCACTCTTGGATTAACCAGGCTTTTGTCTCCCGTTATTCATATAATATATATATAAAACCCGACTCAGGTATTCATTCACAAATCTCACGACATCTTTCGTTAAATCGTTTGAAGTATTTGTTTATGAACGTAAAGGTTTTTTACGTGTTTACTATCTCTTCCCTAATCCCAGAGTTCTGATGGTTTGGCATCCTGATTCCAATTCTGTGTATTATGAGAATTCACCAAAAAGTATCACAACCAGGGAGATGCAGTGTGTGTGTGTGTGTGTGTGTGTATATGTGTGTGTGTGTGTCCTTTACCTTGATCGTATTTTCCCATTTAAAGTCAGGGAAAAAAAATCTAATTGTCAAACCAGCAGAAGTCAAGAGTAAAATTTGAAATTTAAATAATTTGGCTGGATGATGGACATATTTCCAAATCTATTAATAAAAGCTGTAGCAGTAACCTAAATGTTTATATGGTTAAAAGGGAAAAAGCATTTTTGATAAAGACAAACTGCATGTGAACAGTTTTTAAATAGCACAGATTTCATCAAGTCACACACAGTTTGGATACGTCTCCCGCAAAATCTGAAGGATCTAAGGATGACATGTTCCTGTTGTCATGGAGACCAGTGCTTTACATATACAGCATTTGTTGGTTATAAGCGGAATTGAGATCACTGTTCCCCTTTTAGATCAGAGATGAGGAGAAATCACATCATACGGATGATCAAGAAGAGACACCCACAAGCCTCTGCTGCTCTTCATTGGTAGAACATTGGTTTTTTTCTCACATGCAACAGATAGAGAATCTGTATGAGATTGATATATATATGTATATATATACACCACATACCATACAATACATCTGAGAGATCTATGTCTGACAGTATCAAAATCAAGATTATCACAGTTCAAGGTAAAAACATTTTGGTAGCATGTGGGTGAACACGTCTCACATATGTTTTAACTTTTCTCATTTCACTAGTGTTGCAACCAACAGGGATTTCTGAGTACAACAACTCATCAAAGGACCCAACTGACTGAAGCCGTTTTTTTAAAAGAAATGTCCTCCGGGTAAAATCCGGAGAATTGGCTATGGAGTGTAGCCGCACTTTGCTTTTCCACACACGCACAACGCAGCGGGAGGTTCTTTGCACAGTCGCGTTCACAACAGCATCAAATCCTCCGTGTGATTCAGGCGAGAGGTGGAGCAGCCGGGTGGAGCAGACAGAGACCATCATCACCAAACACTCTCTTGACATCTTTGTCGGCGTCTTCCAAGTGTGTGACACCCACTTGTTTCACCGGGAGATTTGTCTTAATTTGTTTGTTTTTCGGTTTTGCATTTGTCGTGCGTCATCAAACCCAATTGCTGCTGATGACATCATCAAGTTTTTTTTGGAGTCTTTTGATTTTACACTGCTGCAGGCTGAGCATTTCTTCAGCTCATGTGTAAAAACAGTGGAGGGGTCATTTAATAAGTGAACCTTCATGTTTACGCACATGATAATAATGTGAATTCAAACCAGATTAAGGCAATACTCAAATTAGTGCAGGCGTTCTTCACCTAGCTAGGTTACATTAGTGGTATTAAGGAAAGATATTGGAGCGAGCATAGTCCAGTTTACAGACCTGAATTAGTCACAAATCTAAAATGATAAGTCGGATTTCTTTCGTTTTGTAAATGCACAACCTGGTGACATAAAACTTGCATAACAAGAACATTACTTGAACTCAGGTTGTTGTGGAAATCAGGTTAAGCTCACCCATGTACAACCCTTGAATCTAATTAAGCAATTCATATCACAGTGATTGGGGCATTGATTTAAATCACAGCATTACTTCATCTTGTAATTTGTATTAATTGGGCTGACGTGTAAAGAAAGTGGGCAGCACAGGAGAAGCAGATGGAGCTTTACAAATTTAAACTCACAGGCACAAAGGGACATAAAAGGCGTAAAAGGCCATTTAGATCGCTAACTGGAAAAAAGAGAAGGGGAAATAATACGACCATAACAGCTTTTCTTGGACTGTAGATTCTGACAAAATAAGACCTTGAATCATCGAGTCTGTGATATCCAATTTATGGTTAGAATCTGTATCTTTCAATCATAGGGTAGATTATAAAACCAGGCATTGAAGAGGACTGCACACGCCAATTATTGTTTCAGAATTATTGTTGGTGCATTGGGTGCTGCTGAGAATAGGCTCATCATGACTGTTCTGCTCCTACTCCGACAAATAACGACAATCGTGTACATTTCTCAGTTGTGTAACGTATGTGAATCTGTGCTCGACACTAATAGGCATGCCAAGATCTTATTCTTCAAAGAAATGTACCAAAAGACTCTCACACACACACACACACACACACACACACACACACACACACACAGATCTAGATGAAGAAAAGCCGTGCGACTCTAAAGCTCAGTGATGCGAGCGAGCATGAAATGTTGGCAGGCTGCGATGTGCGCCGAAGTCTGAGCGCACACAAAGTGGAGACGGGAGAAAATCGATCACAGGGGTCAAAGGCTCCGACTCGCCCAGCACACCCAGTCTGGAGAATGTGCAGGATCGTGCTCAGTGCAGGAGCACGGGGAAAATGCTGACGGAGGAAAACAGCATTTACCACGTCACTGAGGTCATGAAGATGTCACGTGAAGGATCATTAGACGTCAAGTGGGTCATTTAAAAACGTTTCATAAAGGAAATTGCCTTGGTGTGGGTGGTGCATTTGTACATAAAAACAACAATATATAATGTATAGCACTGTGTTACAGACATATCATTTCCAAAACTCACATCCTGTCGGGAAACACAAAACTACAGGGAGCTGGTGTTTCCCTCATCCCCGTAAACCTGTCTTCATAATGCAGACAGACATTTATTATTTAGTCTACATGAGGTCGTTATGAAATCAGTGGCTGTGCCCTCACCTGTAAATACATTTTGCAGCAGCTCCCGGGGTATTGTTGTTATCACGTTACATTTACGATCAGAGGACAGATTCCTTCTATTTACACTCTACAAGCACATGAAGCCAAGTCAACTGGAATTATTAATTAACCAGATTGCGTGAGTTTGTCGACTCTAAACAGGGACTTCAGCTCATTTCATATTTGCGTTGTGCGATTAAAAAATTAGACGAGAGGTGTAAATGCACCTCATCAACCAATAAATCTCTATTGTTCCCTGTTGATTTCAGAAGCACGGTCGCAGCACACGTGTGTACTTCATTAAATCTTAAAACTTGGGCCTCATTAACCCGTGTGGCGCTCACACTGTGATGCTGCTATTTCAGTAACAGACTCCTGGGGAAACAGGATTTAATCAGCTGAGGTCACAGGATGTCTCTGCAGTAACTAAAACTAAGTGCATACGGCTGCAACCGGGGAAAAGAATGAATGTGTTGTTTTTTAAGTCAATTTGCAATAAAAGATCTGTTGATGTTTATACTTGAATAAATACAATAGAAAAAAAGGAGCATCTCCACACAGTACTTTGAAATAATAAGAGAATGTGCATGGTTTGAATTAGTGACAAACTTTAGAGGTTGTTAAGCTGGAAGATCAACTTGTGAAGACAGTTTGACCTGTTAGGAACTTAAATACACTCAACTACTCAAATAAAAGTAGAAAGACATGAGCTATGTAAATAGGTTGTGTTGTTCACAGTGTAAAATCCACAGGACTCTGCATGACTGGCCACCGCTGTTATTTAACATGACACATTCTCACTGCTGTTGCGCAACATTACACAAAGCTTATCCTAAATATTTTGTGTTTTGGCCTGGTCTTTAATCAAATCTGCCAACATTTAGGAATAAACACTGTGTATGAGGGCTCTGTGGTGCAGCTGTTCCACCCGTGTGTGTGTGGGTGTTTGTATGAGTGTGTGAGTGTAAGGACACACACTTGGTAACTTGGTCCAGCAGTTATAGAGTTATAGATATTAGCACGGCCAACAGAGAAGTGCAGATCTCAGGAGGATTTTGACACTGTCCAGTTTATTATTAAGAGAGTTGTGTTATGTACCTCGTCACTTCTACTACTTTCTCATGCCTATAACTGTTGTGTGTATTGTAACCTACACAACAATTTAGTGCGAGCTGTCTTTCACAGCAATTCCGCAAAATTCACAACACAATTGCAAAAAGCCAAACACAAAAGCCACATGATTGATGCACAACCACAACAGAAGTGAGTGATAACAGATGTAGAAAATGAAACCAGTTACTTACTGTGGGTTTGTGGGTGAAGCTAAAACATGGAGCAACATTTTACACGATCTAACAAACCAGCTGATAAAAATGTAACCTCTATTATAAGTGTTACGGTACAGGTGTGAACTGCTGTTTCGGACGCTCCAGCCAGGCAACTGTACCATAACGCCTCTAATAGACAAGCATCACATTTTAAACAAGCGCTTTCACGACAGTTTACTCCCAAGAAAAAAACTTGACTGCAGAAAGTAACTGTCGTCGCTCACGTCAGTAGAGGTTGTGTTTCCGTTGTGTGGCTTTTGTAGTTATGTCAAAGTGAAGCCCTTCAGTCATAACTCATTATCATCCGATTGCCGTGGCAACCTGGAGCTCTCAGTGTGTGTGTGTGTGTGTGTGTGTGTGTGTGTGTGTGTGTGTGTGTGTGTGTGTGTGTGTGTGTGTGTGTGTGTGTGTTTGTGTGTTTGTATGTGTGCACTGTAAGGGACAGAAAAAGGTCAGAAATGTCTATCACAGACTGGCTCTCATCATTTCAGTGACATCGATGTCAGATGAACAAACCGGAGAAGCTGTCACCTGTCTGGTCTGTAAAGTTCAGGAAATAAACGATGGATGGAGAGTTGATGGGAAAGAAAGAGAGAAAGTGGAGGGATTGTAAATCTTACTGTGTGATGAGGGCAGCTTCAGGAGGTCGAGAGAAAGTCTTGTTTTGAAAACAAGTCTGTTTCTGTTCTAGACACAGGCTCCTTTTGAAAAACACTCCTCTGAGAAGGACAAGTTAGATATAATACACATTCACAAAGAATTTGTTAACGCTGCAATTCTATTTGACCTATTCTGAGAATTTGAAAACAGATGGACAGCCCGATAGAAACTCAGAGGTAAAGACCTTCATGACAAACCCTCCTGTCATGGTGATGGGTTGTCTGTCGTTATTTCTGCTGCAGACGTTCATGTTCCCTTCAGGATGAATTTGAATGATTTTGGTGTTTTAGCGACATGAACAGCTTTAAGACATATTTGCACATAGCTCCTAGCATGACTGTTGACTCCATGTAGTATTGTGAAACAAATAACTTCCAGTCTATGTTTAGCGAGATCTGAAAAACGAGGACGTGTTTCAGAGATTCTCAGGAGGGATTTAGCAAACAGGGCATCATGAATAAAATGGGACAAAGTTACCTGGACCCTGGACATTGATTTTATTCAAAGCCTGTGACTTTGGAGACGTGAAGTTTTGATCTGGAGCCACAGAGAGTCCTGTCCTAACCATCTGCTGTGCTCTGAGGGCCGGGCTTCTGTCAGTACATTGTGCCCCTGACTGCCCTCCATTCCTTGCACAAACACACACAAACACACACAAACACACACACGCACAGACTTCCTCTCCTTTTCATTCCTTCCTTGTCTTCCTCTTGTTGTCACTCCAGCTGGTGGCTTTCGGTGAAGGCTGTCAGATGCTGAGCTCCCTGGTGCGGAGGCGAGTGAGGAACAGAGGACGAATGGATGAATAAAAGATCACAGGCTAGCGATCAGCCTATTCTGTTCTCCAATGTAAATGAAAAAAGAAAAATATTGGTGCAGATGCACATGAAACGAAAAATGTCACCTTGTTATGAGACTGTGGGAGGAAAAAAAAGGAGAATTGAGAGTGAGGAGGAGAAAAATATTCAGTTTCAGAAAAACACCGAAATACTTCAAAGGATTCTTCAAAGCATCTTCAGGTCGAGTATCATAAAAACTAAAATGACCGCTTTTGTTAGATTTTTGCCTCTTTGTCATCAGATCAGATGGTAAACAGTCAGTGTCGCTGTGCTTCATATCATTTTACTTGATATTTTCTGTGGGCAAACATGAATAAATACAGCCCAGTTCGAATGACTAACATGTTCATTCTTTCGCTTTATTCCCAACAAAGCTTCAAACTCCCAATTTTCTTTTACGTGTATGTACGTGAGCGTGTGTGTGTGTGGGTGTGTGTTTGTGTGTGTATGCCAGTCATGTGAGGTGTTTAAGTGCCTGTATGTTAATTTAGATCCATATACTTTTCTGTTTTATTTTTTAGTGAGTGTCCAGAAATGAAATGACTGCGTTTACATGTATGTTCAAAGGTGATGAAAAGTCGATGCCATGAAGAGACCAAAAAATCAGGTACAGTACAAGGAAACAATCTGCTTTTAAACTCGTTCTAATATGTTGGGTTAAAAACATAGCTTCCTTAATGATTTGAATTCCATAAACTATGTACACCACAATACCCTGGTTTTAGGTTCACTTAAAAACAAAAGTACAAATCCAGGTATTTTACTCAACCAAAGTTTTGCTTTTATACTACAGTACCTCTTAGCTCATCATCAGAAACAAAAGACAGCTCCATATTGTGTTCATAAGCCTATATACAGTACATGCGCAGACCATTGAACCCAAATCCTAATACCTAGTGTTGCAAACCTGTGGCCTTGGCAACCTCCAGCTGGTGAATCACAGGTTACGAGTGATTGAATTTTCCATTCAAAGTCCCAAAAACCTCCTGTTCACACGCAGCCATCCGCACAAAAAAACCCATCATCCCGGGCGATCACACAATTCGCACTGAAGAGCTCAATTTGGTAAAGTCCTCTGTGTAAACAACACGTCCCCCCCGCCCCCCCACCTGCACTCCCCCTCAAAGTAATTGTGTGCTTTTCCCCACCCCGAGGTCCACCACGCTTCGTCCCCGTGGTCGAACGTGGAGCTCGCCGTTTGTAATTAGCGAGGTTAATATCCCGGGCAGCATCACTAAATTAAATCTCCAACTCCACTGCGATGCGGCTGAGTGATGCACCTGTTCACTGTAATTACAGATGCGGCCTGGGAGTGAACTCGTAATGAGTTGGGATAGTCAAGGTTGAATCACTTTAAAAAGCACCTCCCACCACTTACAGCCACTAATGTTTTTTGTCCGTCTCCATGCAAACTGGAGTGAACGGAATGAGGCTCCGGGAAACACTCATCATCCTAAAGCTGCAGAAGAACTTTGAATCATTTGGAACGCCTACCTGCTAGTTGACTTTGGGTTATTCCCTCACTTTTTCCTCTAGCGCCACCAAGAGGTTAAGATGTATGCTATAATGTAAATGGTCTTTCGATCCTTATTGAGGATAAATTCCAATGACTCATGTCGGGTTGGCATTATATTTTGCAAAGACATATCTAGTCCCCAGATAATGTATCCGGATTACTTTGGGGATCCTCTTCCTCCAGCGCCTACGTGAGGTTGACGATAATGTGTCATGACAACTATAGGCAGGTTTGTCCTGAAACTTGGTCCTGATAGAAAATAATTTAGAGTTATGTTTGGCTTTGGCAATTGTTTTGTCTGTCTTTTTTTAAATTTAGCACCATACCTGGGCCAAAATCTTTATTTACACAATCTGATTTATAATGAAATCATATTGAGAGAGTTAGCATTTGACTAAAATAGCAATTGCGCCAAAGTGAAGAGTAAAAGGGGAGGGTTGTATGATTTTAGACTTTTCTCCATTTATATGGGAAGACTTTTTTAAACGCACTTTATTTTAATCAATGTGAAGTACAGGTAGATGATGACAACAGGTCGTACGTACGTCAGAGAAAAGTCTTGAGTCCAATCCCAAAATTGCAATGTGAAACAAATACTATGAACCCTGGTCTGAATTCTCAGGTGTGAAAACAACCGTTCCAACATCAAACTGACAAAAGTAGATCTGGACACGTCCTACATGCACTTGCTCTATGCATTAGTAACCCTGACGTACATGCACGTGTCCTTTTTTCATTAGGAAGCAGACGAGATTCACTGGTTATAATCAGTTGGACCAACAGGTATCTACAGAGCTAGTTCAATAATGATTTATCTAAGGGACATGTGATTGCCTGTACACTTTCACTTTACTGTCAAATGTATGCACTCTGTATTACATCACAGTAAGGTCTCCATCTTAATTGAAATGTCCTTCAATTTGTTTCGACAGTCTTCCGGCGTGTAAACGAATGCCGTTACACCACTAACCTTTCCTGCAGCCCTGAAGTCCTCGGCGCTCTCAGATCTCCTGCCTCAATTTTCTCCAGCCCCTTTGAGGCCGGCTCTCTGTGTAAGTATGTGCTTAGGCAAGACGGCCTCCTGCACTAATTGAAGTCAATGACACAAGCTGCAGGGGCGCGTGAACAAATTGTGTCTCCATGGAAACACATGCTGGAAAGTGTGTCCACAGAGGAGCACGCAGCGCTACTTTGGAATTACTGTATGCACAGAGAGAGAGAGAGAGAGAGGTGGAGAGAGAGAGAGAGAGAGAGAGAGAGAGGAGAGAGAGAGAGAGAGAGAGAGAGAGAGAGAGAGAGAGAGAGAGAGAGAGAGATTATCAGGTCCAGACACAGAGATGAGGACTCTTGTCTCAGCTTCATCCTGCAGACATGTGACCTCCTGGAAATGGGATCAAAAACAAAAACCTGTGTTGCATTCATGAGCCACGTCGAATGAGCAACGTCTGGTGAATTTAAGGAAACAAAAAGAAGTGCACAAGAAGATTGGAACATTGGAAGAACAACTTGACCCTAACTCAGACGAGGGGACACAGGAAAACGTAGAGTGAAAGGCAGATCCAGCCCCTAACTAGAGTAAGACTAGTAACATACAAAGTTATTGTTATTGTTCATTCATTAGCGTGTTTACAATTTCAAGAATGCAGTTATGTTAAAAGCAATAGATAAAATCATCATCTGCAGTTCAATGACAAGCAGGAGTCGACTGTACACTGTGGGGAAGTTTGGTGATATGATCGAAAGCTCCAGAACAGCTCCTGGATTTAAGGATTCAGGATCGGTCTGAAAATTCTGCCTCATCTTTTTAACCACTCATCCCTCTTTATACTCCTTCCTCTTGTCAGCTGTGATAAAGCTCTAATGAGTTCATACTTACACAGCACACAGTTAACACTTTGTGCCAGTAGAGGCCACCTAGTGTCGTCAGGCTCAATCCCACGTAGCATGTGGACGTGTGTCACTTCAGGCTATGATGCAGCACCTCTGGGCTTCTTGTGGCCTGGATGTGAGCCGAGAGTCGCCACACTTGCAAAACAGCAAATGCGGCTCAAATATTAAATAAGGAAAGTAAAACCCCAGAATACTGAGTTTCTTGTTTGCCTGTTGTGCAGCGACACGTGCAAATCACGCAAAAAATAACACAACTTGTTTGTACGGACACACGTCGTCTTCACATGTGCAGACGTGGTCGTTTCCGTGCAGAGAGAATTTCCTCTTCTCGAGCCTTTGGACATCATCTTGTCTCAGGGATACTTTAAAAATAACATCTCTGATCTTTTGAAATGTTGTGGGCAGAGGTTGCTCTAACAGAGTTGCCATGGAAACAGTGGCCATCAAGCGACCATTTCACTGCATACCTCAGATAGAAGAAAGGCTATAATGAACAAATATGCCCCCCCCCCACCCCCCCCTCACCCCCTCCCTCACCCACCATCCTCCTCCTCTCCCTCCTCCTGCTGCTTCCTTTTCTATATGTGACTGAGGACCATGTGGATCTGTGGGTGGATCAATGTATGATTGGAGAAACAAATAAATAATCACGTTACATCAGCAGAGACTGGCTCATCTAGATAGTGCACGTGAAGACACATGCACACGCCACACAGGGGATAGATTAACCGTCCGCCGCTGCGACTGCTCTTCATGGATGTGCTCTGTGTGTCGAGCAGCCGGCTGCTGGATCTATATCTGCAGCTCTTAAGACATACGCTGTAGAGAGGCTGACGTAGCTGGCTGAGGAGCTGCAGGGGGGGGGGCTCCAGACACGACGGGTTGTAAAAGAGCCAGACGGGGATAAAAACAATATATCGTGTCTTCATCTGCAGCCTGTGACAAAGACATAAAAGTAGAAAATGTACATGTAGGAGAAGCTGATCGAGCTGCTCTGAGAGAAAGCTGCAGTGATGATGCTTCAGTCGAGGGAAACTGCAGAGAAGCACAGTGAAGTGGTCGCCATCATCGTGACTCATACCAGTCACTCAGGGTGGAAAATAAGAACATTTACTCAAGTACTCTGAGATCTTGACTTGCTCATACTTCTCTTCTACATTTAACAGAATAGACAATCTACTACATTCATCTGACAGTTGTATTTACACTGCAGGGAAAGATTTTACATAAAAACATGTGTTATACTTTTAACTGTATTTGTCATTTAGATAAAATCAGTGACTCCTACATTTTTGGAGTTGTAGTATCCAGAGAGTATCCGTCTATGCTGCTGTCACCTACACATCACAGGGACGATATGCAGAGACACCGGGGTGAACATGAAAACATCACACATTGAGCAGGGATTCAAACCGAGAACCTTCTTGCTGTGAGGCGGCGGGCCACTCGTCCACCATGCCGCCCTGACAGTGTCCAATATTATAACAGAAAGCAAAGATCAGTAAAGGAGAAAACAGACTCATGAAGCAGAGCTTTGTTTTTTGGCTTCTTTCCAAGCAAATGATTTATTTCAAGATCCCCAAGACTTCACTTGTGACCCGTTGGAGAAGTGCCAACCTTTAAAATGTGACAGGCTGGCAGCTTGTGATAGAGGGTCCCAGTGCAGAGGAGCCATAACCATCAGGGGGGAAACCATGTTTGACAGGAGCAAACTATCCGAGAGGGGACCGACAGGATCCGCCATGACCACTCCAAGGGCCCCAGAGCCTCCGGGAGAGAGATTGTTGAGAGAGGAAAACACACACACACACACAAACACACACACACACAATAACAGTGAGGGGACAGATGGAGGTACACTCACACACAGACACACACACAGCAGCCTGCCTGTGAGGGTAAACTCACAGAGCGGGGACACAGAGGTGAGTTCATATCAGCGCTCCGCCCTCTGCACACAGAGCGGCTCACTCTGACCCATCTTTATTCAGTTATGATAATGCAGTGTCACGCAGGCACAGATTATGTTCAGGTGTCTGAGGGGAAAGCTTAAATAGAGGATGAGAGCTCTCGCACTGGGAGGGTTACCGGCGACAAAGCGCTGCCTGAGATTTGGGTCTTTCGGAGAATTAACTTTAAATCTACCGTACGAAGGTTTGGTTCGTTTAAAGCTCACTGACTCCGAGTGTATGTGAGGTGGCCCTCACTACAACGTTTCAGATCCTGGGTCAGGGTGGTACAACACTTCTAGTTTTGTGATTTGACAGAAGTCCCTGGTGACGGCGCAGTTTTACTTCCTGTTTCCCTTCCTTGTTTGAAATCTAAACCGAGTTTCCCAATGTTCTTTTTTGGAGTCCTCACATTCTTTGAGCCAGCGACAGGTTCATTGGTGCATATTTAACTAAATATACAAACTTACAGGAAAATTAAGACGACAAACATCATGAATCATAAATATATATTGAAATTCACAACAAAAGTATGTAGAATATAAATAATAAGTGGAATTGGCTCTGCAGAGTGGCGATCAGCGAAGAGAACACCACTTCACACGGGAACACTTCAAGTGATTTACGCCACATTTCAGGCCGTTAAGAGACAAATGTGACGCAGCTCTGCACGTTCATTGATCCTCGGAGGGAACTTGTCTCAGAACGTCTTACGTGTCCATTGTTCAACGTGTGGGAGACTTCGACAAGCTGCACGGCAACGACAATACAAGTGTTTCCCCTTTCTTCTTGTATAAGGGAAAAAGGAAGTAACACGAATTTGTGGGCAACAATATCCTGAACTGAGTAAGAAAGAAAGGTTGAGGCGCGTTCATTATGCTATAGGAGTGTGTGTGTGTCTGTGTGTGTGTGTGCGCCGAACGTTGTGGGAACTGATCTTGAAGATGATGTGTATTTTATGCTGTGTGTGCAAGAATGCAATTACTTCTGCATACTTATGTGTATGAATTACCCCATCTGTGTATGTGTGGGTGCATTTTTGTTGCATTAGCATTCAGCACACGCAGACACACACACACACAATCTTATAAACAAGCACCCCCCCCCACATACACACTGACACACACGTTCATACATGTGCACGGCCACAGAGCAAATCACAGATTCAGTGAAAGCAGTCGGCAGGAGGGAGAGAGAAGCAGGAGAGAGGGAGAGAAAGGGGGAGTCGAGGAGGAGGAGGAGGAGGAGGAGGAGGAGGAGGTGAGGAGGAGGAGGAGGATGGGACATGATTTACAATGAGATCATTAACCTTGAGAAACAGAATGGCGTCTGTGACATAAACACTATCTCTTAGACAGACACCTCGTGAGAACAATACACTCGTGGATGCTCTGGAAAACAAATGCACGCAAGTGGGTGTGCACGTCTAACCTGCAAACGCACACACTACAAACACTGTCGACTCACTTGTCAAATGTGTCCCTAACACAACACAGGTTTTTATGTGTTTGCATTGGAAAGTGATCAAATAATATAATCACTGTGTGTGCTGTTGTTTGACATAATTGTCCCATGATGCAATGCACTATATGGAACTTATGGAAATTAAATATTTAATGAAACATGTATTTTCCCTCCCCCCAATTGTTTGTTCATTGGTTTCTATGTTTGTTTAAAGCGACATTACACAAAATCTACAGGGTGGATTTCAATGTAATTTGATGGAAGGATGTGGTCGAGGGAAGGACGGCCTCAGGGGACAGACCCAGGACTTCGTTTCATCACTTTCTTTTACATCGTGAGATATGACAGTTTTCCCACGGAGTGATTCATGAACCTTGATGACAAAAATCTGAAACATTCAGGGAACTGATTCCTGAATGTGGGAACTCGGGTGCAGCTTGATTGAATTCAGGAAAAGAGGAGGTTGCTCTACTCAGTGCAATTCTAACTATATTGTATAAACTTAATGCAAACACCAGGTCGTGCGGGATCTTAGTGTCAAAAAATGCTTTTTAATTAACAAAAACTGACCAGCACTCACAAGGAGTTATCACACAATCCTTATTTATTCGTCCATAGTCATGAATCCATTCTATCATAAATGTTTAGTGGGTAAATTACATTTCAAATAAAACAATCATTCACAGGTTTAGTCAGAGAGTTGGAGCTTCTCTCTGGTTAATCCAGCTGTAAACGTCTAAACACTCACTAGATGCACAGGAAAAGAAAACCATTCATCGACTGGCACAAAGGCTCATGGGATGCAGACCGAGCAAAAGCCCTTTTTCAAAAGTGCATGATACGGCAGTTGTTTCGCAATGTCTTCAAAACACAAACTCCCCCTTTTTAAGAACAATAAAATAGAGAAATGTGTTCCCCCAGAATATTTGGCAACGAATCACTCCTTTTACTTTCGACATGTATAAAAAGTGATTTTTCTTAGAAAGTAAAAAGTCTTCCTCATGTCGGTTACGCTGAAAATATATATTAAAGTTAAAAAATGGTTTCAAAATGTTGGAAGACACTTTGGAAATGAGTCAATGTAACAATTCAAGTTCTAAGACACTCAAAAGAGGATTAGTGATTGAAAACAGAAAAAGTCCACGTCAGACTTCAAGTATAGAGCAGATTTTTGGATTTGTATGATTTGAAGTCTGTTTTCTGTCGGACACACTGTGAAACGAATCCAGAACATCACACAGCAACAGTAACTGAGCGGCAAACATCTAGAAAAGCCTCTCTTTATAAAAGTATTATTTACCTCATAACTGATCTCTTCACTAAATCATCATCTATTTATTTGAAAGATTGATGATGATTCATATTAAACACTAAATATTTAATGCACTGAAATGTCCGATATGATATGTGCTCCCTCTGTGAAACCCCTTCACTGGTTAGACTGGGGACATGTGCACGTTCTTAGTGTTTCCATCTGTAGAAACCACTTTCTTCTCCTTCTTCATCTGCATCATCAGAAACCCTGCACTGAATTAAAGCCTCTGTAGTTGAGAGAATTAAAACTGAACGCTGGTTCTGCAGCTTTTGCAGGAGTCCTGCTTCTTCCACCTATTCTTTATCATCATTGCATAAACAACAAAAAACTCACAGCTGAAAAGGCAACAGTCAGACTACAGTGCATATTGTGAAGTGTATCTCCAATAAACAGTTACTTGAAATAGTTTGTTAACATTTAAGAAAGTAAAACCATGTGGGTTGAGCTCAAGGTTAAATCAGGGTTCTAGTGATTTCCTTCTACATTGATTTGAGTATGTAAAACAAACTATTCAACTGAATCTTGGGATTTAATCTCACGTTGTCAACTAGAGGCTGACGAATTTATCTATTAGCCAATGTGAAAACTTTTATTTTACAGCATAAATAATTCAGAGGAGATGTGCATTTTTCTTGATATTTTGGATTACAAAATAAGTTTCTAATTTAAGTTCTCCATATTTGGTTGTTTTTGTGATTTTATAATCTATCGCCATCTGAAATTTTGTATTTGCCTATATGGGGCTCATCGAATCCGTATCAGTCGGGCTCTATTGACAACACAGTAAACCTGAAACTCAACTTTACTATCCATAACACACCTGCATGCAAACTCACACACAAATCAACTCTGTTTGCTGTCATGTCTCAGGGACATTACATGTTTATACTCTGGTTCGTAACTCTATGTTCAGCATCTCTGAGAGTTAGACCACTGTGCAAATCACTGAGCAGCACTGACTTTAATAAGTACTGAGACTGTATATTATAATTCAGCATAATTATGATAAAGTAGATTCTTCTCTGCTTCTTCTTATCTATAAACAGTTTCTCTATTGATTTTCCATAAGGTGTTAAATCATAATAAATGCTGATATACTAACATAACATTATAAATACTGTAAGAGAGGACTTTAACCACTTCACCCACTTCTAGTGGAACAGTTCTCACTCTGCACATTAATCCTGTGGTTACAGTATATTTTACTATTCAACACTAGTCTTCACGAGAGGCAAATAAAGGTAACACAACTTATTTAATCAAACAAGTCGACCTCAGGATGAAGCAAACTGCAGCTTTACTTTGTCATAAAGTTGCCACATGACCTGAATCTCACAAACCTGCCACATAAGTTACGTTCTTCAAACTCAAATATGCCACAAACCGTTATTTATTGAGTAACTTTTAGGGTCTTTAATGCTACATATAAACCAGCTTTTATAAAAGATAGTGCATGCTCACACTCACTAGAACACATTGTTCTACTCAACAGATTTTTGCCTTTGTTCAGCTTTCTTATGATCAGAAAACATCAGCAAGCCGAGACGCTCAAAAAAAAGGAAAGAAGCCAGAACCTTCCCGTGTGGCTGATGAACGTCAGTGGAGTCCGACCCAGGGACCTCGGAATCATGCGCATGAGCTTGAAACTCCCAGAGTGAAGGTTCAGAGTGTCAGTTTCACAGCTGCTCACGGGGCCTACTGTCCCGCTCAGAGCAGGTCAGTGCCGTCGTAGACCACGGGCCTGTCCAGACTCAGGTGATACAGCACTTTCTTTGAGATGAACCTGAATCACGGTAAAAGACAGAAATGTTTGCTTTACGTTTGATACGTCTCCTCCTGGTCTAGTTTTTCTTTTACGAGTGAAAAAGAACTGAATGACAGGACGGGGCGACTCACCTGGAGAAGGAGTTGTCAAAGATGAGTGTGTATTCTCCGGGGTTCCTGACTTTCAGTTCCCCCTGGATCGTCTCTTTGTGGGAGTTACAGCGAGTCAGTGGGATCAAAACCTGCACAGAGGAATCGGATTCGATACATTCAGGACAAATCTAAAAGGGTGAGCGATTGAAATAAGGATGTGGGGATGGAAGATGACAGATATATCAAATCTGCTTCTGTGTTAGAATCCATGGGAATCCTCCATGCTTGATGCAGTAAACGTAACATGAAGCTGCCCTTGTTGTTTCACTATAGGTCACCAAATCGGACAGGGGGACAGATTACAGTGTAACACCAGCTGTATTCTGAGGCAGACAACTAGCCCATCTCAAGTTGGAGGGCAGATGAATATTAAAGACACTCAAATCCCTCCTTCCACAAATACAGCATTTATGAATAGTAGTATTGACTTAAGTCTGACATTAGTGCGATAATCCGAAGTGCTGATTTTTATGAGCTGCCTGAGAGCTGCAGAAACTGTGAACACAACACTGACACATCATCAACCTCAAAGTTTAAATGCCAACAGGTGTTTATATACACATCCAGCACATTACAGAGCAAAATAAGAATCCATTAGGATCCTGTTTGTGACCGTTCACACTCTTTTAGCCTCGTTTCTGGTCTCTAGCAACTCCTGCAGGAAATATCTGTCTCTTCATGTGCTAAACTGCAATCCCTGAGGTTTCAGGACCTCAGGTGACCCCTAGCCTTGTCATATAGTTTTTATTAACTAGCATGCTCAGTCAATCAGTTTCCCTAAGAGGGTCACAGAGTAACCTGTAACCTGTAACGTTAGAGACAAGCAAAAGATTGGAGAAGGGAGTCGTTGGCATCAGGAATTGAACCAGCAATTGCAGCCCATCCCTAAAAGCCTGCATTGTGTGAGCACGTCCACTTCACACCCATCCCAGCAGTGTCTCACCTTGGCCTGCTCCAGCGGCGTCTCTGGGCTCTCCCTGTACACCACACTGAAGGAGATGCTCTTGGGCTCAGAGGTGAAGGTCCAGGACACAGTGGGACCAGGGCTGCTCATGGTGATGGGGATGGTGCTGTAACAGCTGGATTTGATGAAGAGCTCTTGGGAGCTGTCCCCGAACCCGGAGATGTCATCGATCGAGAAGGGGACGGAGAGTCTGAAGTTCAGGGAAAGAAAACCAGGACACGAGAAGAGAAGTTTATTAAGATGAAGAGCTTTATTTTCATTCCTATCTCAATAAAATGTTCAAAAAGAAGTTAAGATGCTGTCACAGTTTCCAGGAAAACAGGTTGAACAAATCGCTTGCTTCCAAACAACAATCCAACAATATTTCATTAACTAATATTGAAGCATAAACAATAAATAAATCGGTTTATTGTTCCTTTCAGGGCTTTAAGATATATTTGTTTACCTCAAATGTACTTGTCAAAGTAGATTTATTTAGTCTGTGAGTACATTTGTTCTTTTGACAGAATGTTGCTTTGTTTGTCTGTTTATATTTTATCTAGTTTTGTGCAAATGACACTGGGGATGTAGCGTGTGTGTGATTAAGGACTATGGAAGAGCCCTTATGTGTTTGTTATAGTTAATGTTATGCTATGTTTATTGCTTTATGCCACTGGGGTTATTTTTTTATTATTACAATTATTTATGAATTAAATCCTGTTTTATTTTCTACGCTTCTGTCTGAGGGCGAGATGTTGTATCTGTAGTGAATTATACTGAAATGAAATTAATTTAACTGATGAAATACAATTAAACTATCTAACACAAGTTAGAAAAAAGACTAAAGTTTGACAAGAATGGAAAAGGACTGATCTGAGGTCAGTACTTTCTAAAATCCATACTTTACAACTGCTACAAAACACATCAGGATAATAACAAGTCTTTATAAGAACAGTGGTCACACAAATGACCCAGGTCACGTTTAGGGAAGCTTCTCATGCAGCTTGTAGATTAGTTTCATATTTCACTTCAGTTTTCTCCAGGACTTGCTATTATTAGGAAACTTCCTCTGAGAGTTTATCTGTAACTAGTGATTGCATCCATAGCTTCACTCGGAACTGCTGCATTCAGTGTAACTTTCACTGCATGTGATGAACTCACGTGAGTTCTCCAGACTTCAGCAGGCAGATCTCTGCGTCCTGCACCGAAGCCCCCATGTCCTCAGTGTCCTCTGATGTGATGTCTCCTGCACTGGCACTGCTGCTTCTAGAAACAACAGACACACACTTGACATTTGAAAAAGTTTGTGGGGAAATTGGTTTCACTTCCACATTAATATATGTTCCGATGATGAGTGTCAAAGAAAAGTCGACTGTGGAAAATAAAAACAAATGGTGTAGAAAACCTATTTTAAAAAGGTCTGAAATTTGAA
Organism: Pseudopleuronectes americanus; assembly: GCA_038501795.1. NCBI lineage: Eukaryota > Metazoa > Chordata > Actinopteri > Pleuronectiformes > Pleuronectidae > Pseudopleuronectes > Pseudopleuronectes americanus. The sequence goes on from CM076730.1 coordinate 16,601,151, forward strand.
GATCTGTAATAAAATAAACAGATTTGTATTGTGCACCTTTGCAGGGAATGCCAAAGTGCAAGATGTGTGTTAGAGTAGTAGGTATTTGATATAGATAATGTATGCAAAAACCTATAAGCTGAAAATATCATATTTAACAAGGAGTAACATTAATCAAATACATTTTAAAGATACTTTCTGCGGAATTTCTTCTTCACTGCTGCAAATATTTCTGGTTTTGTTGCTGTGAATATTCAAGAATCAGTCTCTTTGCCCTGTCAGTGGCTTCATGCAGGATACTTACAGCTGTGCTGCCCCCTGCTGTCCGTGCTCAGAAGAGCAAGCGGTGGCAAAAGAGAGGGAGTCACTGACCACGCTCACTTCTTCGTCTGTGATGATGTCAAAAACACCATCATCCTGTTTCTCATTTTCATCCGGTCCTGGAAAACAAACAATATTTTTGTGTTTTTTATCGCACTCTCACTGTGCCATGGATCCCATCATCAACACATGAGTGAGTTTCAAATCGAGCGTGCCAATACCTTATTATTTAACAGAGAGGTGTGTGTTTTGTGTGTGTGTTTTTTTTTCTGTGTGTTCTCTGACCTGGCCCAGCAGTCACAGCTCTCCCCGCCTGCAGCAAGCGGCTGAAAGGAGTCCCCGGTGTGCTGTGCATCACTTCCTCCTGCGGGTGGCGCTCCACCACTGCACTGTGCTGGTTGTAACAGTCCGTGCAGCAGCGTTCTCTGCTGCCGCCCTGTTGGGTGCTCACCGTGTTGCTGCAGCAGTAGTAGCAGAAGGGACGCCCACACAGTCTAGAAAAACAGCAGATACAACGTGATGGAGATGAAGGGAGCGAATAGAAAGGCTCATTATTATTTTTAATGAACAACAGTGTCGAGGATTAATTAGTGTGTGAGTAAGTGAAGCTTTTTGGGTCATGTTTCTAAATCAATTCCCCAAAATATATTTTTTGGACTTTAAACACATAAAAAGGTATCTAAGAAATGTAACTTCATCAGTACAGTTATTTATTTATAGTTATAGCCTCAGACTGGTCAATAGTGCTAACTCGAGTCCCTTCAGTGATACTAAGGACTAACAAGTCTCTCTCTCTCTGTGAGTAGAGTCTGCTCTGATTGTGTAAGACAAATGCAAAAAAGAATTGCAGGCAGGAAAACCAGAGGAAACAGGATATAATAAATATAACGTTTGATCAAGGGGTATTTCTGGTTATAACAGTTGCTATTGTGATGTTCTACATGTTTATGTTATTGTTAAATGTTAAAATTGCTAAATGCCTTTGAATCCAGGGCTAATCTTCTCGAACAGTGTGTGATTTCCTTGTTGCTTTCACATAGACGGCTAAAGTATAAATAGCAACGTCTTCATACTTTATTAAACATTGTTACATGGGATGTTTTTCAAATATTTTTCCATTTCTCAGAAAACTATTCATGTAGTTAAAACAAATCAGAATAATTGGGGGATTTATATTTATGAGGTTGGCGCAGGTCGCCCGATAAAGTGAATGTAGTGACTTTAAATGTGGTTTTAACAAGGGGATCGATTGGTAGAGGTGTGAGCTCTACTTAATACAAGAACTGTTGACAGCCATCACATGTTGACTAATATAGTTGAGGTGCAGGCGACATCATGGTTCCTGAATGTGGAGCTTTGATGGATACCACGGAGTCGCCTTGGGGGATGTTTGACTTCCCAATAATGGTAGAGTTGAGAAGTGAAATACAGAAACAAAATGCCACTGGACGTCTCGGACTCACTTCCTGTTGTGTATTTTTACACAAGCTAGGACAAGGAAAAAAATCTTGTTTACGGGGCAACGACGCACAAAACCCTACTTATGGGAGACAGCCTTTTAGATTGAATACTGAGTGTTGTTTCACACAGTAGAATGTTTATTAAGGGGTCAAAGAAGTGCAGTGTTGAACTTAGTGCGAGTTGGACAAGCAATGTATTTATATACTGAATAAACATGTGACCAGCGCTCTGTGGCAGGAGCGGCTGGGAGTCTCCAGTTCCGGATGCTGTGTTCTGAGTGGAGCTTCACACAACTTTGATTAAACAGATGAACAGCTCTGCAGCAGCAGGGTTCTCCTCAGTTCCAACGCCGGTCATTATTTGCGGAGGCTCTATCACTGCAGGTCACTTTTGCCATTTCAGAATAAAAGCTGCAACCAGCATTACCACAGGCAAAAAAAAACTATCAACCGTCATTACACGACTAGTTAAAAAGCCAGTAGCACTTATGGTACTGTAATTGGTTGCCATAGTGACATGTGTATGTGTTTATTACACAGAGGAGCATCTGACCTGCAGTTGTACTTGCGCAGCCACCAGCTGAACTGACTGTGACAGCCCAGGCAGTGGTTCACGTCCCTCTCCGTCTCCTCATCCCGCAGCTTCTGCTCGAACTCCAAGGCATCAGATTTCTGCCAGAGTGCATCTTTCTCCCTGTACAGAGCAAAACTCAATATAAACTCTTAATGTAGATTATACAAGCTGGGTTTCTGGTGGAAGCCATTTTAATGGATCAGAGAAATAACAAATCCTAAGCAAAAGTAGATCAGAGAGACTAAATTAGATATTTTAAGTCTGTTTTATACCTGATGAGTTCTATGAGTCTTTCCTCCAGATTGATTTTGGTGCGGTAGAGGTCATCCAGTTCAGCAGCTGTCTTCAGATCAAAGCTCTGTTTGTCCTTCGTGACTCTCCGTAGATTCTCACTCATCTCCTGACATGTCCGCTGAGCGGCTTCGAGAGCAGACTCAGATCTGCGTGGGTGCGAGAAAGAAAAATGCTGATTTCCATGAATAAGGCAAAACTAAATAAAAAAACAACCACCAGGGATTGGAAACATTTAATTTCACAGAGCTTTAATTTGGTCCAGAATGTGTGATTATGAATACAGTATCTCACCTTGATAAATTCCCTTTCAGATGGATTATCTCGTCTTCTTTCTGCTGCATGAGATTTTCAGACTCGGCCATCTGGATGTTTTTCTCCTCAATCTGTTGGCAATATCTCTGATTCCCAGCCTGCGATCAGCACAGCAAAGCGAGGCGTTATTTCTGCTTCTTTGTGAATTATGCTTGTGACCATAACATTTTGATTACTTCAGTTGCAAAAAAAAACAATGTTTCATTTGCAGATTAGCATTTTCATCCATCATCTGAGACACACACATGTTTACATAAAGATAAATGTATATGCACTCTGTTAGAGACTTTCTGTCCCAGTGTTGTCTGCAGCAGAGACCACAAGGTTTCATTTCCACGTCCACAACCACTGGAGATTTGTGCGGTAAAACATCAACTCTGCTTATGACTGCTAGACAACGTTGTTAGTGCAAGTAAAATGTGGAATGTGGACTAGGGGCTAGAGTTGCTGCCTGTGTTTCATTTTTACCACGGAACTAAACTTTGTCAGAAGCAGGTTATCCTCTCACCATTAGCTCTTTGAGTTTGTTCTCCAGATCGACCACTTTCTTCTGCTCCGTCGTCAGATGTAATTTCACTTCCTGTAGCTCTTGATTCACACTCTGGGTGAGAATCGGAATCACAGATTATTAATATAGACATTCTCAAAAGCTCATCAGCTCTCATCTGAAGATATTCACAATATTTTGGGGCTTCAGGAGCAGACAGTGGATATCCAGACTCTTCTGTTCACTGCTTGGGGTCCGACTGGCAACGCAAGATAAATGAAAAAGCTGAGAGCTAAAGCATCTTGGTCAATGTGTCGCATCTCTTTTGTTCTCCACACATACTTTTTGCTTGTGGGAAATTAAAGCCTTTCTTAAATGTGATTGATAGAAATGGGAACCAGAATGTTTCAAGACCAAAAATGTTTACCCTTGCCCAGAAATTGTATATGTTCACATGAAAGATAAAAAACTAATTTCCTGTATACATAAATCTGTTTCTCTCATCCTCTAACTCTCTAACAGGGTTACTCAAAAGCATTTGAATACAATGAAGAATACAATGTTTATAAAGTGGATACAGTTAACTTGTTAGTATCTGACCTGGAGCCGGCTGTCGTGGCTCATGGTCTGGCTGCTGAGCTGGAAGCGGAGTGCCTGGATCTGCTCCTGGTTTGTGTCCTGCAGAGATTCGGCCTCCTGCTGGGCGTCGCTCAGCTTCTGCAGCTTCTGCTTGGTTGCCAACAGACCGTCCTCATTATGGAGCTGATTGAGGAGTTGCTGGTTCTCTAGCCGTAATTCCTGCATGCAGCTCTTCCGCCTCTGAGCTTCCTGAGCCGCCTCGTCCTCCAGCTCTTGCAGCCTTGTCGACAGGCCCTCGAAGCGCAGACGGGCCTCCTCATTGTCAGCGGTGAGCATACAAACATGCACGCCGAGCTCAGCTGTTTCTGTGTTGGCTCTATGCAGCGCCTCCCTGGAATCACTGTTCTCCAAACACAAGGACTCGTAGCGCTTCTTCAGTTTGTTCAGCTCCTCTCTGCAGACGGTCACTTCTGCAGCCAGACCCGCCCGAGCCTGGGCCTCACCGTCCCGCTCACGGACGAGGGATTCTTCTCGCTCTCTGGATTGGAGGATCTCGTCCACGTGCTTGCGGTTCAGCTCCTCCACCTGGGCCTTGAGTTGTTCTGCTAGAGCTCGGAGGTCTTCCCTGGAGGACTCTGTCACCTCCTGGAGGGCCTGAACCTTCACTCTCTCCTCAGTTCCGGCCAGCAGCTGGGCCCTGAGCTCCACCACCTCTTCCCGGAGCCGGTGCACCTCCCTTAGGTTGAGCTCCAGTTGAGCCTCGGCTATCACCAGCCTGAATGAGCCCTCTTTGGTTTGCATGGAGGAACTCGGATGCTGATTATCAAGCTTCTGCATCTTCTCATTACTCTCCGCAGCTCCCTTTTCATCGTGCAGCTCTCCGCCCCTGCTCTCCAGTTCCACTGCTTGAGCCTGAAGAAGTCCACATTTAACTGTCTTGTCTCTGAACTTTGCCTCAGTCTCCTCTAGTTTTTCCAGTAGCTCCGCTTGGCTTCTTTGCGACACTGTGAGGTGCTTGTCCAACTTTGCAACTTGGGTGGCGAGAGAGTCCAACTCCTGTTGCGTTCTCGCCAACTGCTTCCTCAACAAGGACTGAACCTCGAGAAGGTCTCTGTTCTCCTCCTCAAGCTTCTTCAACTGAGCATCTGACACCTCCTTCTGGACAAGTGCATTTTGAACAATCTCTTCCAAATGCAGGTTTTCATCGAGCAGCTGCTTCTCCCGGGCCTCCACACACACATTTGTAGCTTCTACTCTACTTTTTAAGTGCTTCTCCGATGCCCTCAAAGTGGCGAGCTGATCTAACAAGGCTGCCCTGCTCTCCGTTAGCTCTGTGACATTGTCCTCACTCTTCTTCACTGTTTGCAGAAGCCTTGTGTTTCTTTCCATGAGATTGCTGCATTGTGTTCTGAAGTCCTCAACATTCTCGGCTTGATCCAAGGCAGTGACTTCATCATCAGTCAGTCTAGAGCTCAGACTTTCTTTCTCAATGTTTAACTTCTCCACCTGCTCCTCTAGGTGTTTTATTCTCTCTGAACTAACAGCAAGCTCTTTCTCTCTGTTTTTTAGGGCTTTACTTAAATCTGGCACTAGGCTCTCGAGCTCCTCTTTCTGGCCGCCACCCCTGCTACATATCTGCTCTACCTCCACCCTCTCCTCCCACAGCCTTTTCCTCAGGTCCTCTGCCTGCCGCTCCCTGCACTCCAGTGATGCTTGTAGACCCTGAAGCTGGGCTCTCAGGTTCCCCGTCTCCTTCTCTTTCAAACTCAGCGCCCCTTGAATTCGGCCGACGACCCCTTGGAGCTCCTCCAGCCGTCTCAGCGCCTCCTCCTGTTCGTCATGGGCCCCGGCTTTCACTTCAGCTAGCTTCTCCTCACTGTCTCTCAACTCTTGCTCCCTGAGTTTGAGTTCCTGTGCTAGACGCTCAGAGATTCTGGCCCTGTCTTCAGACTCTCTCTTTGCAACCAGTCTCTCCTCCTCTGCCGTCTTAAGTTTATCCAGAAGATCCTGAATTTTCCAGGCGGAGTCGCAGTAGCTTGCTGCTTGTTGGCCTTTTTCTTTCAGTGCTTCATCCAACTTAGAGAGAAGCTCCATATTTCTGTTCTCTGCAGATGTGATTCTGTCTTGAATATCACTTTTTATCGCTTCCCTACAAGTGTGAAGGTGATTTGTTTTCTCCCCATCACCGGCTTCAGCTGCTGCATACTGTCCAGACGACTTCTGAGCTGCCAGCTCTCCTTGCAGCTCTTTAACCACACCTTTCAGCTCTGCAGCTTCGTTGCTTAACTCGTGAACCTGCACCAGAAGCTCCTGCTGTCTGAGTTCGGACTGGTCGAGCTCAATGTGGAGATTCTCTGCAATACTGCAAGGAGAGGGTTCCCCCAGTTCCCCCAGTTCCCCAAGGAGACTGTGACTGAAGTCCGGGATTGGAAGAAACTCCTGCGCCTGGTGAGTGGATGGAACAAGAGAGCTGTGGTCAGATGCTTCAAACAGTTTGTATTTTTTCCCGATTTTTGACGTGAAAATAAGTAAATACAATCCCTGCAGCAAAAAAATCTAGCCATTTATCATAAGGTCTGCTCTGGATCATTGTACTGCTTGTAGAAGACTCTTTGCTGTAATGTGGGTGTTTTACTTTGTTTTTCAGCCCAAATTTTGTTTTGCCTTGCCCAGTTCCCTGCATGTGACATTTCGTAATGAATTTTAGGGCAGCTCCTCAGTCGGTTGCTTTGAGGGAACCCATGGTTGTTGAGGGAGAATTTATCAGCTCTGGATATGTCATAAGATGAACGTTCCTAATGACAAACCTTCACCTGCCTTACAAACCATAATGAGTCAATTATGGTCTAATGAGTTCACGAAGTTCTCCGTGATTCACAAGAAGCCGGCTGCTCCAACACACGCCACAATTCATGAAATAAAAAGGGACACATTGCGAATTCATAGGAAATAGAGGAGATTAATTTAAATGTGTGTTTGCCGCAATGGTTATCTTTACTTATTTAAAATCCAAACCATTAATTATTCCAACTTTTAAGATGCAGCTATATTTCGGTATGTTGTTGGTATGTGCAAGTACCTGTGAGTGTGAATAGCTGCTAACCAGACTGTTGATGCTGGAGCAGCGACTCGGAGGCCTCCACAGGAAAGCTGGTGAGGCTGTGCTCAATGTTCGCCTTTAGCACAATGAAAAAACAAACGTCAAGATCATTCAACAATAATATGTGTTAATCAAAATATATTTTAATAACTTGGTGTACCTGATAACTTAAAACAATTAAAGAAGATCCCTTTCAAACACAGATATTGATCCATCTGATAGAAACCTACAGTAATTCTGTACAATCTAATCCACTCAAATGATGAAAGGTAGGTGTGTTCATGCATTATATTCACAGATGTTTCAATACCGCAACCTCCACTATGACCTTAATAAGAAACATATAATTGAATCAACACATTCTTCACAAAGTCAACAAAAAATAAACATCATGAGCTTTGTAAAGATAAATGTTAGAGAACAGATGTTATCTTCCCGTATAACCCACTGCTGTATACTACTAAATATGAATATCAGTCAGACGGAGGTAATGCTCCATTTATGTCACTTCAACCATTTGCAGGTAACTCTTCATGCCGCAGCTCGTGTGATTGCAGGCGTCATCGCACTGCATTATACAACAGAATTTAAGCGATAAGCCCTGTGATGTGATTCCATGAAACAACAACTGAAATTACCCTTCAGAAAATTGTGGCCATCGCCTGTGGAGCGACTGAAAATTTGATGACAAGGAAGTGAAAAGTTTTGGCAAAGGTGTTGACACGAACCATGGCGATTAATGTTCACACACTGTCGGCACCCACATCCTCTTAGACGCACATTAACACACCCTCAGGCGGAAAAAAAAGGGCTATGAAGGTGCAGAATGATCAGATAATTAAGTGTTTCTTCACGTTCCGAAATACCCACAGCGCCGTATCTTACATTAAATGCACTAACTTGGTGTGTTATTACAAAGTGTCCCAGTTTAGTTCTTTCTCTGATCAATTTGCTAATAACTTCCGACCCCAGGAGGATCTATAACCTTCCAAGTGTCTTTGTCACAACACAGCAAAAAGAATGACTGCAACATAGAGGAATACACTTGTGTTATCTGTACAAAAACAAAAGGCAGCTGCTCATTGTCAAAGTGCAAACAGTCGTGAGTGCAGGTTATAGTTACCTTGCAAAGGATGGCCAATCCGCATCGAGGTCATAACCTCTGGCCGCCACGTCAAATTGGATCTGGTTGAGCTCATAAAGATGGTTGATTATGTCAGAGGTGAGGTGACACTTAAGGAATGGACTCCGGGCATAATACCAGTCACTGCATTAGAAGAAACAAACAATAAACCTCATTAATACATATTGTAAGCACACACATGTTTTAATAGAAGCAAACCAATGCTAAGCAATGAGATTTATACAATTTAGACTTCATATCATGCAATTTCTGCTAAGATTAGATTATTTTAAGATGAGCTTTAAAGCTTCCTCCCAGGGACACGTGTGACATGTTGTTGACATTGAGCTAAGCAAAGCTACGCTAACCTAGAGTTGGCTGTAGCTTCATATTTACAAGTACAGACATGAGAGTGTAGATAAGTTTCTCATCGATCCTTCACCACAACATTAAGTTAAAATCACAATCACAAAAATGTCAAATTATTCCATTTAAGTTTAATAGGTGATTTCTATACATTGTGTGTGACTGATTAAACTGTACAACAATTGTTGCCTTACCAGACCAGAGCTGACACACAAACAGACACATTATCATGAGTAACTTAAGGACAAGCTCTCTAAAATGAATATATCTGGTCAAATATTTGTCAAATTAAGGGCTTAGTGAAAGAGAGGAAGTGAGAGGTGTGGCAGGTTCTTTTTCCTGTTAAAACATAACTAAGGACTTAAATCCGAAAGGGACAGTCACACTTCGTGAAAAACACCAAACCATCTTCCGTGTTGTAAAAAACACAAAGCATCGAGCTAATTTCAAGAGAGCACATGTGTGGTAACAAAAAAACAGAGATGTGTGTGCGTAGGTGTGTCTCCTCTGACCTTGTGACTTTCTGGTTTATAAGACACTGCTGCAGCGTGTCGGCAAGACGCTGGTGAACGAGCGAGTAGCGGATGAAGGCCCGTCCTTTCCCCAGCGACGTCTTCAACTGAGGACGCACAAAAATATACAAATTAGTGTACTTTACCTTTCTATAGTGATTTATACTCTACAGGGCTCATACAATGAAAAAGGGTGTTCCCCTATCTGAATAATTTCCAAGGGAATGCAACCGCATTTTCAGTTTCATGTCTTTAAATGAGGATGCAGCTATCAATTATTTACAATAACAATTCATCAGTGCATTTTTTTTCTATATCAGTTACCTTATTAGTCTATAAAGTGTCAGAAACAGCAGAAACTGTCAGAAACTTCAAATGTGTTGATTCTCCTGAAAACTGAAAACCCCAAAGTCTTCACATTGGAGAAGATGAAACCAAATTGTGATTCATTTTTGCTTGAAAAAATACTCCAAAAAAAATCAAAATAGTTGGTAATTTTACGGTAAATCATCAATCAAGGATCTGTATTTTTGTTTCAAAATATTTTTTGTACACTTAAGTGGAAATTGGACAGAGCACACAGTGTGAAAAAACTGGGAAAAGACCAAAGGCACATGACAAAGACAGATCATACACAGCGGGCTTGATGCATGATATAAAAACAAGAAATGCGATAAATACTTTTCATAAAGGAGGCTTTAATAGTAATACTTGACAGAGGATGGAATAAAAGATAATAATGTTTCTCTTTGCTGTATCATCCTCAAATTTTGACAATGGTGTTAAGAATCTTGAATTACGGGTGCTGGTTTCCTACTGGTGTGAATGTTGTACAGCTCCACACAGACATATCAACTTTTGTTCTAAAATAACTCTGGAGAAAGTGTATTTTGTTCAAAAACAGTTTAGACGTGAAAGGGTCATCGCAGCACAGACACTCTCCAGCCCAGACTCTGGAATACGTTGACAGATGGGGGCTTTAGGTAAGACAACAGACTCACAGATCTACCATAAGGACACCAGCTGGAGGCTCCCTTATGTCTGTGACTAACCAGCAAGACACAAGAAGAGTAAAAATATTATATTACGTTATAATATATTTAGCAGATCTACACAAACTTGGTTGAAGGATGTGGAATGGATCAGTGAAGTTACCACGATATTTATTATGGAGCAGATCTGGATCAGGGAGCGGATCCACAAATTATTTTTCACTTTCTCTCTTTTCACTCACTTTCTAAACCTTTTTACTAGATTTCTCAGAGAATAAAATGAGTCATATTTTGGGGACTGATAGCAGTGTGTGCTATTTGAGTCTGATCCAAACAGCACATTGAAATATGGTTTTATAAGGGGATTGTTGGTTTTTGGCAGAGGTATGAACTCTACTGAGTCATATTCTATTATTATATTATATCATTATAATGATGGGCCTGAGCTACTATTAATTGAACCATGCTACTTTTGAAGAAAAAAAACTGAATCCAAGAAAAGTAGCACCCATCATTCACGGAATGCAAGAAAATACCATTAGTACTTTCTTGCATTCCTGCTGTCAGAACCTTTTCTTTTCTTGCTATTTTTACAGATGTGGAGTCCTCGTGCTCGCCCTCACTCTCGGCTCTGCTTCTACTTCTCCGACAGGCTGTGAACGAGCGGCAGGAGCCACGTTTTTAGCCATTGTTGTGACCATGAAATCTAAAATCGTTTGGCCCGCCCACTGCAGGAGTGGAATCACATCCCATACGCACACTGCCCTGCTGACGCGTATCTAAGCATCTCAATGGGAAAGAGGGTTCTTCTTAAACACTGTAATTCTGAAAGATACTTTTTGATAGACTAAACAATCTCTCATGAGGCAAAGCTAATAAAAACAACACATTTGTAAATCATTTATAAACAGTTTGAATGCTTGTAAGCACAAAAACGTAAACACCAGGCCCACAGAATATGAAACAAGCAACAAATTAAAGACAGTACAAACCAGGGCTAAGTCAAGTGCAGTTAGTTCGAGTGTGAAGCTCACCACTGTGAATCCTCCGGAGAGAAGGAGAGGAGGAAACAGGGCCGGAGTGTGTGAGCCAGTGAATTAGCAGCAACGAGACTTACTGTACCTGACTGGCCAGAGGATTACCAACATGGCTGCACTGTCACTGCGCATTTGAGTGTATGTATATGTGTTGCATGCCATGGCTGAAAACAACAAGAGTGCGACTGTGTGTGTGTGTGTGTGTGTGTGTGTGTTGCACAGGAAGATTACCTCAGGGATGGACTTAACAAAACGGATGCCATCATTAGCTCCCTTGATCTTAATCAGGCAGTCGCAGAAGTAATCCCAGTAGTCTTTCCTCTGGCCGAGAAACGTTGTCTTCTCTTTCTGGTCGAACTAAGAAACAAAAACTGTCTTAATATTGCAAAGTCCTCAATGTGAATCGTGTTATCAGTCAATTATCAGAAAAAAATTATAAAACATTGATTTGTTCCAGCCTCTTAAATAAAAGCATTCGAGGAAAACAAACATTGGGTCAAAGATGCAATCTGAAGACAATACCATCACTTCTGAAAACTTAAGATGGCAACTTTTCACTTTGTACTAGTGATTAAAAGGTCAATCAATACAGTGGGTGGTGTGGGTGGGGGGGTGGGGGGGAGGGGGTACCCTACCTGTAGCAGGTATTCAAGTTTATAGAAGAACTTGTGCAGGTTGGAGCTGTCATCAGTGATGGGTTCACCACACTCCCTGTGTTCTTTACTCAACTCCAACACAGCATCTAAACAAAATACTCAAGATGTTATTAACA